>JAUPFR010000001.1:41924505-42524505 GCA_036925125.1 Oreortyx pictus | reverse complement strand
CTGGAAATCCAGCTTACACTAAGTGGCATTCATTTAATCTCACCAGTCATTTAAAGGTGAAGAATGCAGTTCAGGTAAGATGTTCATACTTTATAATTAATAGAAAGAGAGAAGGAGGGAGACCTCCAGAGTTATTGGTTCATTTTTAAATAGTTATCTATTAGAAACATGATAAAGGCATGTCTGTGGAAGTTTAGATGAATCATGAAGATATCTAAATTCTTGATACTTAAGCTGAAGTGAAATTAATTTTATTCTCTCTATTAGCCCCTCATGAAGATATGAATTAGACGAGGGCATCACAGAAGCTATTTACTAGTAAATATGAGTAATAAGGACCGTCACACTAATGAAAACCCTACAGACAGCAGTATGACGATTCTATCATACAGTTCTGTCAGTGGGTGTAACAAATTTTGATGTTAGATTGCTATTGTTCCTGAAAAATACTTTAGCTATTTCCTTTAATCAAACAATATTCACTGTCCAATATTTTTAACTTTAGACTATGAAGTTAGTAATGCGAGCATATTCCTCAACTTCCTTCCAAATACATTCCAGATTAGAAATTCTTTTCCGCAGCTAAACAACACCATTCAAGTACATATATCACATTTCCCATTTTGATTGCTCTAACAACTCAACTTTTCATAATTTTCACTATGAACTACAGAAAAAAGTAGTAATTGAAATCATCATCACAGAATCACGGAATTGTAGGGGTTGGAAGGGACATTTAGAGATCACTGTGTCTAAGCCCCCTGACAAAGCAGGATCCCTAGCCCAGGTTGCACAGATAGGTGTCCAGGCAGGTCTTGAACATCTTCAGAGAAGGAGACTCCACCACCTCTCTGTGCAGCCTGTGCCAGTGTTCCATCACCTGCACTGTGAAGAAGTTCCCACACACATTTATGCAGAACTTCCTATGCTTCAGTTTGTGACTGTTTCCCTTCGTCCTATCGCCACACTACAGAGAAGAGTCTGGCCTCATCCCTTTGCCTCCCGCTCCTTAGATATTTATAGACGTGGATTGGATGCTCTTTGAGCCTTCTTTTCTCAAGGCTGAACAGACCCAGGTCTCTCAGCCTTTCTTCATAAGGGAGATTTTCCACATTCTTTATTATCTTAGTAGCCCTCCACTGGACTCTTTCAAGGAGATCTCAGTTCTTTTTGTACTGGGGAGCCCAGAACTAGACACAATACCCTATGTGAGGCCTCACTAGGGCAGAGTAGAGGGGGAGGATCACCTCCCTTGATCTGCTGGATTGTGAGGCTGCTTCCAGCTGCTTGTAGAAAGCCTCATCAACTTCCTCCTCCTGATCAGGGGGCCAATAATACACCCCCACAACAGTATCACTCACACTAGTCTGCCCCTTAATTCTCACCCACAAGCTCTCCACTGTTACATCACCCTTTCCCAGGTGGAGTTCGATACATTCCAGCTGCTCTCTCACATAAAGAGCAACTCCACCACCTCACCTTGCGTGTAGCCATCCATGGCAACATTCCAGTCATGCAAGCTGTCCCACCACCTCTCTGTGATCACAATGAGATCGTGGCCTTGCAATGGCACACAGACCTCTAACTGTTCCTGTTTATTTCCCAGGCTGCATGCATTAGTATATAGACACTTTAGAGAAGCAACAGGTGCCGGTATCCCTAAAGGGACTGGAGAACATTTCAGACAGAGAATTCACAATGGTACCTCCTCTGGAGAGTCCTCACAAGACCTTATATACAATGTCCTTCCTACAGTTTCCACATTTTCAGCTGTTACATTATCTTTCATTCCTTTTCTCTCAGTGATTTACAGGCAGGTTCAGACTGGATCCATGACTAATAGGGTGGGGGGGCCTTTGGACACGCCCTGGGAAAGGGGAAGGGGGAAAAGGGAAAGGATAGGAACATGGGTCCAGTAACAAAACAGTGGCAATGATCTGTGAAGGAAAACAGATAAGATATTGGAATACAAAATAAATAAGATAGTGGAATACAAAATAACAAAATATAATACAGTATAATTGAAATTGAGGTTAATAAATCAAACAAAATGAGAGAGAGTGTGTTCAAAACTGAAGGCCTTACTCTAAAGCTGGAAGCAAGATGGCTAGGAATCCTCCACTGCTGAGATGTACAGCAAAAGAGGAAGTCTCCAGGACTTGCATGCAGTTTTATCTTTCCCTCTGAGTAGAAAACAGGAACGCAAGGTCCTCTGAGATATCTAGTTCTTCTCAAAACCAGGTACCCAAAAATCCAGCATTCCACTGAACTGGAGCATTAACTCTTTAACTCTCAGAGCCTCTGATGATATTATGATGTGAAATACCAATAACAAAAGTCATAAAACTATGATATATTCTTATATGTAAAAGTTTGATTTTACAGTTCAGAATCTTCAAATTTGATCTCTTTTTATTCCATACTATTAACTCAGGTTAGATAACAGAAAAGATTCTTCACCAAGAGAGTGGTTCAGATGCTGGAACAGCTTGTCCAGAGAAATGGTCACTGCATAGTTTACCTTGGCCCATTGATCCAGTCTGTCCAGGTCAATCTGTAGCTCCCTTCTAACTTCTGTCAGATCATCTCCTCCTCCCAACTTGCTGTTGTCTGCAAACTTACTGACAGTGGACTCAAATTGTTCAGATTGTTGCCTTTAAGGTATTTTTTCTATTGCATAATGGCATTTATAGAAATAAATAAAACATTATAATGGAAGAAAGGAAATCATTCTAAATGTTGCTAATGCTCAGATTTCAAGTTTATGCTTGTAAGAATCAACTCAACAAATAGGAGTGAAAAAGTCAAATTATTATTCATTAATATGAACGATCTCTACTGGCCAGACCTCCTAATTAAAAATGCAGACTCTATTCACATTTTATTTCTCTTTGTAAAATACTAAGTTCTCTTACTTACTCTTTGGTCAATTAAGACAAATTGACACTGTGAAATAAAAAAAAAAACATCTATTTTTGGATATTTATGGTACATTCCCATTGCCGACCAATGAATTTTAAAGGGATTTGCTTAGATTTCAATATCTCAGATAGCAGAAGTTCAGTTGGATATGATGAATTCCATTTAATCTATCACCTGTAACAGAACCACAGTACTGTACATTAAATATATTCAATAATGTTCTGAATAGCATGGGTAATTCTTCAAGCCAAATAAAATGCAGTAAGAAGTAGAAATAGGCTTGTATCATCTCTCTTGCAATACAAGCAGGTAAAATGCACTTTTTTATTAACATCTGCCGGATTACTGACATTTCTTCTCTACAGATCTGCAGTAATGATGAAAGTCAAAAATTTTTGTAGAGGCATTAACATTTGGACACTTGCTTTTTATTGCTTTACATAAACAGCCTTTACTACCTCCAACTTCAGTGACTCATACACAAAGTACAAGTATGTCTCAGATATAATCACGCAAAGTCATATTATTATCTTGTCTTACACTTGATACACAGTGTTGATGGTTGGCACTCAGATGCTTGTCCCAAAATATCATAACTTTCCTAAATAATTATAATAATGGAGATAATCACCTACAAGTCATCCTATCCAGTTTAATGCTTGTGATCAATACAATATCCTTGACATGCTGCTTTCCTCCTATATTGGTTAGACTGGCTATAAGTATACTACTGCGTGAGAAGAAGTGTTAGTGATCCTTGTAGTGATAATTTTGTAAAAGTACACTGGTAGGTACCATTCACTGGTAGGCTGAGCATGCTAACAGTTCTAATACTGAAAGAGTCAACTTACTACTCCTTTGTTTCCTTTGGGCACTTGAAAACAGGATTATACTTCTATAAAGAGGAACTGCGTTGATCATGCTAGGCAGCATTCCTGACATACCAGTACACTCTTGACTGCTAATATCATTACTAGTTGGGGTATAGCAGTCTGATAATGAAGATATAGGCAGTAAAGAGTCATTAACAGAATGTTCTTTTCCAACTGCACAGGGGACTCATCAACTTTGGGCTAGGTTTGGAGCAGTTAACTGCGCATTTCATAATGCCAAAGGTTAAATAAAAATTGAGCAGTCTCCTTAAAGGAGACTTTGTATAGAATGTATAATTGATGCAGGGTTTTTTTTCAGTACATTTTTAATTCCATTATGTAAATATTGTGCAAAATGTTCTGCTTTCTTCTGTTATAAAGTACACTAATCTGTCTAAAGTTGGCCAATAATGAAAAGGTCTGCACTTCTTATCATCAAATCTTTTCTACAGAGCTTTGATATATGTACATATAATATATAAATAATAAAGAATTTAATAAATAAATAATGGACAATATAAAAATGCCCCCATAGAAAGAGTTAAATGAACAAGCTTTCCAAATTTGCTTTGTTTCTAACTGTAACATTCAGTAAATGTTTTCAAGTCAGCATTCATGATTCTTAGGATATGTTTTACCACACAAAAATCATTTGAAATAAAAAAAGGATGATTAAGTTTTGTTCAAGCAACGAAGTGTTCTGCTTCCTCTTGCAGTTTAGCCTGCTTTTCTCTTCCTTTTTTTTTTTTTTTTTTGTTTCCATAGCAGTATTGCTCTATTTTAAAACTTGTTTGCATCAGTGATCAGCAGACAGGAAGCTTTTTACATGTGGTTAATGTTGAAAAGGATTTATCAGACATACCAGCATTATTGATGTCAGAGCTGTCTTCTTACTCTATTCTTCCAAGTGCACAGCTATCTTAAAATTCATATATGTTACAGCTTACAACAAAATTTACTGCTTTTCATGGCAGGGTATGATATGGCTAGTTATTTGTTCTGTAAAGAGTATCATAATGCACTCATTATTTAAAACAACAGATTATTCCACACCAGTTCCTCTCCTGTGATTTAACTGTCATACTTATACAGCAAATGACTGCTATTTATGAGTTTTGTGATTTCACAGTTGGCAACATTTTCTAGGCTATCAGTTTTGCATGTTGCTATTTCATATGATTTCAAAATAAAAAGTACACATGTTGCTTACTTCCTTTTTTTTTTTTTTTTTTTTTTTTTTGATAATAGCAGTATGCCACCCAACTTCTTTCATTTAAATAATCTGGACAGTTATTAAAATATCTTTCTATCATGCACGTGATCATATAAAGGGAATCAGTATTATCTTGCTTGAACAAAACTGATGAGATTACCAAATTATTTACTAAAAGGTAAAAATAAAGATCATGCTCAGGTTTTGCTTACCAGGTAAAATAAAAGAAAAAGAATACTTGTATAAAGTGATGCCATTCCACTGACCATTCCACTGAGAGAGAGAAGGCAGAAACCCTTTAAAAAAAAAAACAAAAAACAAACAGAAAAATGCAAAATAACAGATTCCTAAATCCATGATAATATCTAATGTCAAATATATTAAATATGTTTGAATATATATGTGACATTTTACTGAAAGAGTCACAGGATGTAGTTCAAATGCTAATTGTTTCAAAAAACAAAACAAAATAAAAAAAAGTGTTAAAGGAACAAACAGAACAACATTTGACATAACTTTTGTAGTCCAAGTTATGAAGACAGAAATGTTTTATCCAGACTATGTTTTTAAACTAAGTCTTTGTATGTGAGATGTAAAAACGTAGACTTTATCTACAGAAGTCCGGAAATACCATAATAGTAGACTAAATCAATTGCTTGAGAATATTTTACTATATTACTAATATAAACAGAATTGCAATAATTATCTTAATATTACATTAGTGAAAATGGACATTTTTTTATAGTACTGAAACAGCAGAGTGAGATAAATAAGAGGATATGAAGAATGCTATATTCTGTGAAGAATTCTACATTAAGAATTTCCTAAGGAACTATTATCCCTAATTATCCTTAAATAACATATCTTTCTGTTATTTTCTAATCTTAGAACACAGTTTCAACATTTGACTCTTTCTGGTTGTGAAAGATAGTCTCCAAAATATCAGTCTCTGGTATTTAGAACACAGGCATTTCATTCTTACATGCCATTCATTTTAACTTTTTACAAGTGTGTACTTTAGATCAGAAAGCAATACCTGTCTTTAATTGATTTCTTCAGACTTGAAATCAGATACTGTGTGAATAGCTATTCTGAAATAGGTAATAGTGAATGAGCCAGTGTACAGAAAAGGCTTCAATTAACAAATCAGCTGTGTAAAGGAGATACACCCTTGGTTTCATGTATCTACATGGTATGACAGAAAGCCATCAATGACACCTCATGGCCTTAAGCATACAGCTCTGCATCTGAAATGCCTGCATACATCTCAGGAAATGTGGCTTAACAGGAAATCACTCAATACCATTTATTAAATTAGCTGGATTTATCAAGCTACTTGATGCAAGACAAACCAGACTAAGAAAGAAAAAAAATATTTTCAGGTTTGATTATACAATCTCCAATTCAAGAATGCTAGTCATAGAGGTAGCTCTTCTTCAGAGGTACTCTAGAGCTAGGTTAGTTCACACTAGTTGCTGGTGGACTGTATTCAAATCAACAAAAGAAAAGACCTTTTAGGTTTTCATTTCTAAGAGGACAAAGAACTGTAAATAGATGGATCGGCATTTTGGAAGACAACAGGAATGGACAAATGGTCTAACACCAAGTTACCTATTCCCAGTAAAAGAATGAAGTTCACATTTCTGGAACACTTTATAGATGTTTAGATAGCAAATTCACTTTTTTAAAGTGGCACAGCTTATTTCTGTGGTTGATTAGCAAATTCAACTAGGAAAAAGTAACCATTTATTGCAAAGTAATCCCTTCTTCAAGATGTCAGTAAGGCTTATAGATAGAAAAGAAGAATTTTGAGTCCCTACAAAGTGGAAAAAGAGATCAGTTGTGCAATGTTAGAGCTGTTGAATTTTCTTATCACTCATTGAACATATGAAGATCATATGAAATTTCTGAACACGAGAGGATTGTACTAAGACACAAAAGAAGAATTAGTAAAAAAAGAACAATTTATTCAAAATAGAGGAGAAATTCAATTTTAAACATTTCCTTTATCTTTTCAACTTGTCCTATCTTCCACAGCAGAAGGAAGTATGCACAAAGCCTATAAAACCATTCACATATACATTTTAAAATTTGATATTAATGAATCATAATTGTGCTTCAGTAATCTACTTTAGGACATGACTGACACTTCAAAGCTATGTTCTGATTTGTTATTTGGGCATTTGGATTACATTATGGCTATTCATCAACTTTCAGCAGTGAGTCTTTGGAGCATAATCACAAAAAACTCTGAAAATCCTGTGGCTATGATGAATAAAATAAATGGATGCAGTGAGTAATAATTACTTCCTCTGTTTGGATTATTCCCATCTCAGTATCTAGTTGCAGATAATTCTCTTTGACTTCAGTTTCCATTTATCACTTTGTTCCTCCATACCCTGTGTCCTCATGTTTTCTGTGACCCCTGCCTGGTGAGAACTAAGCTCTCTATGAATCAGCAGGGTCTGTGACTGTAAAAAGAGTTATGTCTTTTTTCCTTCATGCGGGCCAAGAACCACAGAAATAGATAATCAGAGAATGGTTGAGGTTATTTTGTCCAACTCTCTCACACAAGCAGTACCACCTACAGCTATATGCTTGGACCATAGCATCTTTTTAGTCACCAATGGTGAACAACCTTTCTGGTCAACCTGTGTCACTGCTCACTTGCCATACTTGTCCATGATCAATGAACTAAGGTTTTTGTTACTATTTTTTAAAACTCTTATTTAAGTCTTTCTTATGATTAATCAATATCCAAATTCTCATTATGCTTTTCACTTTTTATCTCTTCTCATTTAGTTGCTACACTGGTAGCGTAGTTACTGATCATACCACTACCATGTGAAACTCTGACGTGCTGCATAAAAATGTATAATGTTACAAGGGTGATGCAATTCTCACAGGTACTATTATTATCAAAAAGATTTCATGCTTTACATAGAAAATCCTGTAAATATCAAGAATAATGCAAAGTCCATTTTCTGGGCATTATATACAAGATTGATATAGTCTATTGTACTTTGAGGAGTACTTAGGAAGCACAATCTGACTGCCATAGTATGTAGGAATCTGAGGATAGAAATTCTTTTGCAACTGAAAAAAAACCCTGATTTGTAATGTGAAATTATCATGCAGATTATAAATTCTGCGTAATTTCAAGTAACAATACAAATTTTATTTAGCCTCAGACCTGACAAGATAGACACAGTTAAACAGAAAAGTAACTGAGAATAAAAGGAAAATTATTGCAGAAATAAATACACCTGGCTGACAAAAACTATGCTTGCCAGAGAAAATGTGTATCAGCATGTGTTGATGTGGAAAGGAAATTTTTTAAATATTTAAGCATCAAATGGAAGTTGTTCACTTTTGCTTCTTTTTTAAAAAATTTTTAAATCTTTTTTAAAAATTTTTAAAAAATAAAAAAATATTTTTTAAAAAGATGGGGATAGAGATATGTGGGAGACACTACAGGGAAAATGGGAAATTTATTTGAACCCTAAGTTACCAGTTCTAAGACTGTCAATACAATCAAGTGAGAATCATTCACAGTTTCCCTGAGCTATACTGATAGTCTTAGTTCTGGTGACATAGAATTGAATACAGCAAAATAAGCAGTACATAGTGTCTAAATTTTAAGTTTAGCTACTCTATGAATTTGCTTCACAAAATCTTTGTTGCTTAAACTTGCAGTACTGATTTAATGCGCTTTTAGATATTTACAACACAGTATACATAGGAGCTGATACTTCTGACATCAGTTTATAGAGTGCAAAAAGCATGAGAAAAATTACCTCATCTTACTGTAGCAGTCTAAATCAGGTCAAAGAGTTGTTCTCTGTAAATGTATGTTTCTCTGGAGAATAAACAGCAGCTGGGGTAATTATAGAGATCAACACTGTTCATAACAAAATGTATGAGGTGGGTCCTACACATAAAGTCTTGGTAAATAAAACCTCTAGTTTGTTTTAATATCATACCTATATTGTACAGGTATTAAAGAAATTAGGATGTCTAGTAAGTTAAATAGGAGAGAAAAAAATAAAGAAAGAAGAACATAAGTGACACACAACGCAATTGCACACCATCAGCTGATGAACTATGAGCAATGGCAGCCCCCATGTCAACCCCACTCTGATTGTATTGGTGAGAACAATGCCCTGCAGCTTGGATTTCTTTGGTCAGTTTGGGTCAGTTGTCTTGCTTGTATCCTTCTCCAGTTTCTTTTACAGGCATGGGGGCCTTTTCAGTAGCAAGGCAGTATAAGAAATCAAAAACGTCCTCAAATTAGTATAAGCACTGCTCATCAACAACCAAAACTTCGGAGCGTTACTATTTGCATTATTTGCATCCTAAGTCCAAAATGCAGCACCATAACATAATTAAGAAGAAAATGAATTCTGTCCCAGCTGAAACCAGGACAACACTGAAAATGTCTTTCTTTCTCTCCTCTCTTTGTCTTTCTTTTGTTAAGTTACAAGCAAGTAAATATTAATCTGAAACCCATTTCAAGCAAATATCTAAGACTTTAAACCATAGCAGCTGCAAGAAGATAGTAGAAGCCAGAATCAATAAATCATACAACATTCTGCTTGCACTTCTTTTCCACTGCTGGAAATGACAATTCTGCATCATTCAGCTGGGTAGGGTTGATTCGGGTTGATGAATAAAAGAGCTTTGTTCAGGTCAGAAAATCTGGTATAACTACTGTAAGACAGGATGATTTCCTTCACAGAAAAAGAAGATTCATTATAAAGCAAATTTGTTTTTTTTATAAATGGAACGTATGCAAAGTTATTTTCATTTTGATGTTATTTTATTTTTTTCAGAAGAAAATTAAAAAGGATACCCTGCTTCTTTTGAAAATATTAATTACAATATCTAAGATACATTAAACTAAAGTATAGTTATACTTCACAGCTTTGGTACTATTTCACATATAAAAAGAGATAAGCAAGCCAAATTTTTTAGAGCTCAGTAATTTTTTACATACATGCCTTGGAAATAATTAAAATATCCTCTCTTGCAGTAAGGATAAAAGTTTCTAAACATGAGATGTAACCTTACAAACGGGAAATTGATTTGTTACCAATACATTTTCTACTGTCTTGAAAACATCTTTCCCTTCACAGGTCTTCCATAAGGTTATGGGACACAGAGCATTACATGTAGTTTAGAATGACTTCGGGTACTGGATTTACATAATCAGTGAAAGCTAGATTAGCAGTTCAGTCAACACATGCATTTCAGTATAAAACCATCTAATTTAGTAAGATAAAGTGTATGCAATACTTGAGGTTGTGCATTTGACTCCCCAACAATTCTGTGTCCTTTATATTCATATTTTGATTTGCAAGTAGAATTACTCCTGACAGAACCTTTCTCTGTGAAATGGAAAATATTAAGATTTGAAATTTTAGAAAATTGCTAGACTACAGCTTTCCGTAACATATACAAAATACAGTAGTATATTGTAGGTAGTGAGTAAACAAATGTCAGACTTACAGACAAACCAACCATTAAAATTGCACTTTGGAAAAAACTTTAAAGTGTTTGATTGTTCAGCCAAGAGAAGAGCTAAGTACTTGTATAAGGTTATGTAAAATGAGGACAAATATAAAGGATTTGTCATATGAAGGCATAAATCTGGTGTCTTAAGTATCCAGTTTAACATTAAATTGTTTTATTTTGATTTAAAAAAAAAAGGAAAAAAGAAAACAAACTATTGCTCTCATTTCTATTATAATATGGAACTAGCCACATGAGTAATACTTCTGTTATCAGCAACTCTCATTATCAATACAAACAGGGGGATGTAAGGATAAAGCACAGCCCTGTCAAAAAGGACTTGGAGGAACTGGTGGTTGGCAAGCTGGACACAAGCCAGCAGTGTGCTCTTGCAGCCCAGAAAGCCAACTATATCCTGGGCTGCATCAAAAGAAGCATGGCCAGCAGGTCAGGGGAAGTGATCCCACCCCTCAACTCTGCACTGATGAGACCTCAGCTGGAGTACTGCACCCAAATGAAAAGTTCTTAGTAGAGCAGAGACATGGACCTGTTGGAGCATGACCAGAGGAGAGCCACCAAATTTATCCAAAGGATGGAACATCTCCCTTATGAGGACAGGCTTAGTGTCAGCCTCAGCCTGGAAAAGAGAAGGCTTCAGAGCAACCTGACAGCAGCCTTTCAGTATCTACTGAGGGGTTGTAAGAAAGAAGGGAACAGTCTCTTTAGCAGAGTCTGTTGTGATAGGGCAAGGGGAAATGGTTTCAAACTAAAAGGAGGGATATTTAGGTTGGATATTAGGAAAGTTTTTCACAATAAGTGTACCAAAACATTGGAAAAAGTCCAGAAAGGTGGTGGAGGCTCTGTTCCTGGAGATATTCAAAGTCATGCCAGACCAGGATCTGGGCAACCTTAACCAGCTGTAGATATTCCTGTTCATTGCAGGGGAGTTAGACTAGATGACATTTAGTAGTTCCTTTTAAATTAAACAATTCTATGATTCTATGAATCTGTTATCCAATGGCTGAAATCAGGACGTGTAAAAGCATTTCCTTTTAGCAAAAAGAAGATAATTAGTTTTTACGTTTCATTTTGTTGATTTATTATTATTATTATTATTATTATTATTAAAGTCTGTAACACTAAATTTAAACTGAGAATTATGGAAAAACACCTGAACAACAAGTAAGTCATTGCTCACAGCCAGCATGGGTTTAAGTAGGTATAGTCCTGTTTAACCAAATAAATCTTCTTTTGTGACAAGGTTACCAATCTAGTTGACCAAGGGCAGTTAACTGATGTAATCTTCACTGATTTAAGTGAGGTTTTCAATATTGTTTCTCACAGTATCCTTCTTTACAAAATGCCCAGCATACACCTAGTCAAAAAAAATCATCTGATGGATGAGAAATTGATGGATTGGGCTCAACATGTTATAGTAAACGAGGTTACAACAGAATGATAGCCAGTGACCAGTAGTATTCCATAGGGTTCTTCATTCTAGGGCCTGTTCTCTTTAATGCTTTCACCGATTACTTGTATACAGGACTTGAAGTTATACCATGTAAGATTGTGTATAACACTAAATCAGGAGGAATTGTTGACTCCCTCCAGGGTAGAGAGGTCTTGCAGAGAGACTTTTACAAATTAGGGGGTTGGGCAATCGCTGCATGAAATGTAACTGGAGCAAATGCCAGTTTCTGCACCTGGAACAGAGCAACCCTGGACTATTGAACAAGAGGTTGGAGAGCATCCACTCTGAAAAGGTTCTGTTCTGTTCAACAGCAAGTTGAATATAAGTGAATAGTATGCTCTGACAGATACAATGGCCAACTGTACTCTGGAATATATTGAGCACAGCATTGCTTGTCTGTCAAAGGAAGTGACTTTCCCACTCTGCTCTGTGATTGTACAGCCTCAACTGAAGTACTATGTACAGTTTTGGAGGCTCTAAAGGGTTCTGGAAGTGTATAAAACTATGAGTACATAAAACTTGTAAAGAGCATTCAAAGGAGGGCTACAGAAATGGTGAAGGGTCTAAAGGGAAAGATGTATGAGTAATGGCTGAAGTCACCTGTTTTTTTTTCAGTTTAGAGAAGAGGAAACTGAAAGAAGGCCTCAAGGAGGAGTGGAGAGGCAGGCACTGATCTCTTCTCTCTGGTGACGTATGATAGGACCTGAGCAAACAGCTTGGAACTGTGTAAGGGAAAGATCAGATTGGGTATCAGGAAAAGGCTCTTCACTGAGAGGGTGGTCATGCTCTGGAACAGGCTTCCAAGGTGCAGAAAACCATAAGAAAATATTTTATCTGTAGAACTCCTGGAATTGTCTCAAACACTTGAAGACCATCGCTATGACAACAGACTGAAAGTTGAAGACATGGTTTTGAATAGTTAGCTCAGCAGAGAATGGTCTTGCTCTGTCCAAGAAGTTTTGATTGCAAACTTGTTTATGGCAAACTTGTTGATTACAAACTCATCTGTTGCAAATTTACTGATGGACTTCTTGATGAACCTGTGATGGCAAACCCATGAATCCAGTAGGTGTAAAAGGATGCCCGAATGAACCTTAGGGGATCTTTAAGACTTGAGTACTTTGAGAATTCTTCACAAGCATTCTCACAGGCTGAGGAAATGTCTGCTGACTTGACCAGAGCTGGAACAAAGATCAGTGATCTCTCACTGTTCCTTCCCCTATTTTTTCAGAGTATTCTAAAGTTATGGTTCTGTCTTTGTTGTTGTTGTTTTCTGAAAAGAGAATTTCAGATCACACAAATAAAGTCTGCGGGTTTTCATTATGTAAAGGAGGATTTGGGAAAAAAAATAATTTCAGTACTAATAATTTTCTGTTCAAGTCATTTATTCAAAATTATTCAAATACCCTAAACTGTTTGTTCAAATCCAGCTGCACTCCTACTGCAAAAAGGAAAAATTATTGGCAACTGCTACGAAAGCTCTTAGCTTTGTATGAATTGCTCCTTGATTACCTTCTTCACAACTCCATTGCCTGTCTGAGTTTCAAGCACCTGGTGAAGATGAGATAAACCGTTTTTGGTTTTTTTTTCTGTTTACATTTTTTCCCCATCTATTAATTAATTGAATAAGAATTGTTGCGTTTTCTTCTTATTGTTGTTATCTAAAATGGTACAAAGACAATACTTTAGTATTGCACATGTGCTTCACCCTGCCATGGAGAAGAAATTGAAGTATCTATAGTAAAGAAATACAATAGGTCACATTTGTCATGTGGATGTATTAAGTTGTTGTTATAAGGGATTACTCTTTCATTCTATTGCCTCAAAGCTTGCTGAGGGGGTATAGCCATCTCAGGGGGAACTCACATTACACTTACCCAAGCACTCAGGGATGTCAGGTAGACAGGAAAAATGAGGATAAAAGAGAGATAAACAACAATGAGGATACGCATTCTGCCATCAGAAGCCTCATGAGCTGATGCCTGCACGCTGATGGACTCTCTCCTGGGCCTGCTTCCTGAGATCGGCTGCTTCCTCCTGGACTTACCTCACTCTTCTTCCTGGTAACTGCTTGCTGCCCAAGCCAGCACCATGCTGCTGCTGCTCTGCCCCCCTGACTTTTGCCTTGGACCATCAGAATGGCATGCAACAGGACCACTGCTGAATCCTGATGGTGACTATCCCTGCTTTACACAATTCTTCCTCCTTTTTTTAATAACGCAAGTTATTAAGAGGTTGTAAAGACAGGAATAGAATAATTGATAGCAGTTTTGAGCTCAAAAGGGGATGGCTACAAGTCACTATTCTATCTCACTTAAAAGCGTGGAAGAAGGACTAGGAAAGGCTGCTCAGGAGGGCTGTGGAATTGCCACCCTGGAAATGCCTGAGCCACATAGGATCTGAACAACATGATCCAACTTAGCCCGTCAATGCTAGCCTGCTTTGATCATTTGTGAATCTGGATCACATGACCTTCTGGAGCTCTTTTCAGTCTGAATTAGTTTATGATACTGTGATTCAGCTTGTCACAGATCGTGCTGAAGTAACAGGCAGGATAAAATTTTTAAGAAGTTATGATAGGTTCCCTGAAAAGTTTAAAGATTTTTAAGAACATAATGTTTAAGAACATAATGAATTTGAAAGTTGAATGAGTATCATATTTCTGTTCTGTTAGCAAATCTGCGTAGTCTATGTAAATCCAGCGCCATATGAGGTAAAATGTTAAAGCAAACAAGGAAATAAAAATACAGGACATCACTTTTTCATGTCTCTTAGAAAACAAAATTTTGAAAACAATAACAACCACAAAAATGTCCATAGTGGTCAAAAACTCTCCTGCTGCAGAACCTTTTTCACAATATTGTCTTATAATATTGTTTTAAAACCGAATCCCTTGGATGCTATTCCTAAAAATCTCTAAATGCAACATGCTGATTGTATCAGTGTTGTACCTTCCATTCCATGCTTAAATGAGCACTTTCCTATGTAAATTTGAATTCTAATATTTCTGAGCAGATGAGAACAAACTGAACTACTCCAACAAAGAATTAATTTTTTGTTGTATCAAAAACTCTGTTAGAAAAATGTTGTCATGTTTTTTATTTTATATTTTATTTTAACAAAAAAAAAAAAAAAGGTAATAAGATCTCTTGCAATAAATACCACCTGGGTCATACAACCCCTACAATCAGTATAAGCTGGGGACTATAAGGATGGAGCACAGCCCTGTTGAAAAGGACTTTGGGGTCCTGATGTTTGGCAAGCTGGACATGAGCCAGCAGTGTGCTCTTGCAGCCCAGAAAGCCAACAACATCCTGAGCTGTATCAAAAGTGGTGTGTCCAGCAGGTTGAGGGAAGCGATCCCACCCCACTATTCTGCTCTGGTGCAACCTCAACTGGATTATCGCACTCAAATGTGGAGTCCTCAGCACAGGAGCGACATTGACCTGTTGGAGCATGTCCAGAGGAGGGCCATAAAAAATATCCATGGGATGGATCTCCTCGCCTACAAGGACAGGCTATGAGAGTTGGGTCTGTTCAACTTGGATAAGAGAAGGCTCTGGGGAGACCTGAGAGTGGTCTTTCAGTATCTAGAAAAGCTCTATAAGAAGCAAAGGGTTAGACTGTTTAGCAGGTCTGTTATGACAGGGCAAGAGGGAAATGGCTTCAAACTAAAAGAGAAAAGTTTTAGATCGGATATAAGGAAGAATTTTTTTACAATAAGGATAATGAGTCACTGAAACAGGTTGTCGAGGGTGGCAGTGGTTGTTTCATCCCAGTAGACATTCAAGGACAGACAGGACCAGGCTCTGGACAACCTGATCTAGCTGTGGTTGCCCCTGTTCACTCCAGGGGAGCTGGACTGGATGACCACTAACAGTCCTTTCCAACTCAAACAATTCTATGATTCTGTGAAACTAAATAAATCAAAGGAAAGAACATGAAGCTGAAAATCTTGTTTCTAATTCTCTTTCACAAACCTATCTAGAATTTTTTAATTTAAGATGTTACAAAGCTTTTGTTCCTCTTAATGAATATCTTGGAAGCTACAGTTGTATTTTATCAGAATAGTTTTTCGCAATTTTTATCTATTTCTCTTGCATTGACTTCTAAGTATCTACAACTGATATACCAGTATACCATACTGGCATAGATTTGCCATAATATTTTAAAAGAAAGAAATTGCTTGAAAAACACTTATGTGGATACAAGATCTGCATTTACAAAGCATTCACATCTGTATGCAACTACCAGTAAGTAATCAAGAAAAAAGTAAACCAACTCTCTTTCTTGAGAATTATACTAATCACTGAATGTTATGTACTCTAGTGTTAAAGCTGTTAAATTTACGACCAAGTTATCCAGTGGATTTACATATACGAAAGAAATAATTAAGCAGGAATAGTTCAATTTAATATAGTCTCAAATACCTTGGTTTGCATTACGTAGAAGAATAATAATGTGATAGCCTTTATTTCTGTGACTGTAGTCTAAATATTTCAAAATAATAGTTTGAAATTCAATAGATATTCACTTCCTCATTACTGAATGCTAAATGATATAATATTTAATAATAAAAGCCATCAAAAGTCATCAGGAGGCAGACAGGTGGGACATTTATTCTTTAAAGAAGGGGAAAACATAAAGTTCTGGTGCTTTTAAGGATTCTTGAAAACAATTTTGTATGAAAATCTCTTGATGAATAAATAGTTTTTAGTGTTCCATTCAGGGAAGAAAAATACATTCTTGGGGAAAAAAAAAAAAGCACATTTGTAGTCACAACATGTTCTGGGTTATGTATTGTGTAGAAATTGGTCTTTCTCTACAGTGTTATTAAAAGCAGAGGAAAAAAGAGGAAGAAATAAAAAAGAAACTTTCAAGTGTTAGCAGCTGCAGAAAATGTGTATTATTGCAAAGAATATCGGGCAAGTAAAATTTCAGTCTCTCAGAGTCTTGCAAACTCAATCTGCTTTATGTAATGATATGCTGAAATGTTAAAATGAGAGCTAAACTCCAAAACCTGGGCATGTGTATTAACTTTATATATAATGTGAAGCCTTTATTTATCAGGATTCTTTATCCAAATAGAACTAAAGAGCAGAATAACATAAATCAAATATCGGGTTATGTACTGTCACTGATGTCATAGTGACTGAAATCTAGGGAATGATAGGAATGTTTTTTGTTTAAATAACACTGTGGTGTTTTCTATACAAAAGGAATTGATACGTTCTTGCAATTTAAGTGCAGGATTTTGAAGTTGGGTCAAGGCAACCATCACTGCCAATACAAGCTGGGGGATGAAAGGCTTGAGTGCAGCCCTGTTGAAAAGGATCAGGGAATAATGGTGTATGGGAAGCTGGGCATGAGCCAGCAGTGTGACCTCACAACATTTCACGTACACTTGAGTTGTGCAATTAGTAAGGATTTTACTGTCTATTTACACTTAATTCATAGACAAATCTAAAACATTTAATTTATAAACTAAGCTTTTGATTCCACCATTCCTTTAATTAACTATGGATGGGGGGATTTGGGGGGGAAGGAATCATAGTTTTTATATCTTTTCATGCAAAATTATTCCATTTAGATACTTCTTCGTCTTTCATCCTTAGAAGTTCCTTGTGTGCAGTGGCATTTAGGTAATTCTAAGGTTGAATCGTAATGTGAACAGATAGATTTAGTTTATTCATGGGTAGAAATGTAGACAAGACAAGACTGCTAGGGCTAGAAACCTGTTAATCATAACTTCCAGTTGTTTGCCTGTAGGAGATTGTGCAATGGAAATAAACAAGACTGGAGATATTTGAATTATCTCAGGAAACGGAAATTTTAAACCTTCTTCCTCAAAGTGAGCTGTCTGTTAAAAGAAAAGTTATCAGTGAAATGACTGGCAAAGAATTACCATTAAACTGTAATTAGAGAGTGAAAAAGGAGCTATCTATGAAACAAACTGAACTACTGCTCTGAGAGGAGAATCGTGGTAAGTGACAGAGCTTGCTTCCAAGCAATAATGATGAAGACAGGAAACTTCTGGGCAACATGGCAGTGATTTTGAAGACAGAAAGAAGATAAAAAAAGGTATTGCTGAGTTGGAATTATATTGCTAGGAGAACTGAGTTAATTTTATCATGTTTCCAGTGTTTCCAACAGACTGATGTCTAAAGTTTAGGAAGGTACTTCAAGCCAAGTACTTCAAATATTGCACAATCAACATTTCATTTTACCAGAACAGATGCATTTTGATGGAAAACTTGGAATCTGTTGAACTTGCTATATTCTGTCCTGCCGCTGCTGGAGTTCTAAAGGGATGAACATGTTTTAGTCAATTTAAAGGCAGTTACCTTTGCCCAAAGGTAAAGTGAGGAGATAATGTGCCAGCCATGCCATTATAGGCTTTGTAGCAATATAAACCACATACATTTGACTGATGCAGTTTGAATGGATTCAGGACAATGATAACTTCTAGTGCAATTTTTGTTATGGTTGCCATTTTTCTTTTTTCTTTTTCTTTATGTCATGAAGACACCTTCATCCAATGAATATTTCAAATACCTTTTTTTTTTCCTTTTCAGAGATGCTCATAGCATGATATCTAATGTATACTAAAAAAGTCAAGCCACTCTTCTGAATAAAAAGAAAAAAAAAAAGCCTGCAGCATAAGCAAATAATGCAAAACATTCTCTACTAGGACAGCAAATGGTATAGAAAGCATGCCAAGGAATATTAACTTTCTAACAAAACATAGCCGTCTTTTAACTGATTCCAAATGCATTAGATTTTATTATTTGCATACATATGACTATCTGAACTTCCCTTTTCCTCTGAATCTTTTGTTCAGATCAAATGCTCTCTTCTGGAAATAAATAAATAAATAACTGACAGTATTGCTAACTGTGATAAACACAAGAATTCATACAGAAATGTCCAGAAAGGAAAGAAACTGTCAAAATAGCAAGGCAGTATTAGCTAAATGTGTGAGGAAGGAATGGGTAAAGGAAATTAAGGAATGAAAGAAGTTCAGGTTAAGGATGGAGAGGGAACTTCATCAGGCTTTATCAGGTAAGTTAATAATACATGTAATACGTGAAAAATTCTCAGGACTGAATAAATGAAAGTTACATGGAAAAATAAATTGAAGTCCCAGAGTGACACAACAGTATTTTAGACAGTTTACTGTGGAAAAATTCTACAGCTAGGGAACTGTGATGAAAATAAGCATAAAAACATACAAAAAGTAGATAGTTCTTAAAATGAAACATGATAATATTAATAATAAAACACAATTTATGATAGGAGAATGTTTCCTACAGCCTAGTGTCCCAGCATATTGTTCTGTTTTGAAGCCATCATCCTCCATAAATTCTAGTTTTCCAAATTTTGTTCACATCAAATGCTGTCTTCTGGAAATAAATAAATAAATAAATAAATAAATAAATAAAAGACAATATTGTTAAATTTTAATCAATAGAAATCAGAACTTCCTGTCTAATACAGCACTGAGTGAAGTGCTGAGGGAGCTGGAAGACATATTTGCAATTCCATTCTCTATGGTGTTTGCTCAGTTGTGGCAACTGGGAGAAGTGCCTGAAGACTGAAAGAAAGGAAATGTCACTTTAATCTTCAAGAAGGACAGGAGGGAGAACCCAAGGATGTACAAGCCAATCAAATTCACCTTGATCCCTGGGACTTGTGGAAACAAACTCTATATTGTCTTCATTACCCATCATTCAGTCATTACATTATTTTAACCCAACCTCCATTAATCTTGTCCTCCCTGCCCCAGGTGGTACCTCCATTAATCTTGCAATCATAAATTTTTCTTCACTTACCCTGAACTGTCCTTAAGTCTCTTAACCCACTCTCACCCCAATCAGAACATGATGGAATAGTTACGGCCAGAGGGGAGTGGTGAGTGGACCAAAGTCTAGTTGGATGCCCATAATGAGCAGAGAACCCCAGGGTTCAGTGATGATTCAGTCATTAATAATCTGAAGGACTGGGTTGAGTGCATCTTCAGTAAATGTACAGATGGCACAAAACTGCAGGCATTTGCTGATTCATGGCTCTACTTCCATCCAGAAGGACACCGACAGGCTAGAGGGCTGGGTTGACAAGGATCTCATTAAATTCAACAAGATGTGCAAAGTCCTGTACCAGGGGAGAAATAACCCCAGACATCAGTACATGGTGGCACTAAGAAGGTTAATAGTATTCCTAGCTGCATTAGGCAAAGTATTGCCTAATGTTCAAGAGAACTGAAAAGATTTCAAAGGAGGACCAGCAAGATATTCAAGGGACTTATGAGTAGAGAATGAGAGAGCTGGGACTTTTTATTTGGAGAAGGTGAGGCTGAGAAGGAATCTTATCAATGTATATAAGAATCGGAATGGAGGATGCAAAGAAGATAAAGCCAGGCTTTTGTTAATGGTGCCCAGTGCCAGGATAAGAGACTATAGGTGCAAAAAGTAACACAGATGGTTCTGCCTAAACATCAGGAAAAACTTATTTACTGTGCAGGTAATGAAGCTCTAGAACAGGTTTCCCAGAGAGCTTGTGGAGTCTCTCTCATTGGGGATCTCCAAAAGCTGTTATTTTTCTGCTTTCAGCAGCTTGCAGTCAAATAATATTGTCATTTGTTGTTTTCTAATTTATACCAATTTAAGAATTACTTCCTTGATTCATGTTACAAGATTAGACAGCCTCATAGGTTGTTAACATGTACTTATCAATCACACAAATATTTTTATCCATTTCTTGGCTTTTTATTTTTTTTTTTTTTGGATCATTTCATTCTTTTATGTAAAATTTAATCATTTTGTTTTATTGGCTAGTTTAAAGGGTTGGGTTTTTTTTCATCAAAAAACAGTAGAGTCAAGAACTGCGGAAAAAAAAAAGGCAAAACAAAACAAAACAAAACAAGCTAGTCAAATGACAAAAGGAAAAATGAATAATGATTTAAAAAGAGTAATAAAAAGCCATGAGCAATCTCAATGGAGTAAGAAAGCAAAAAAAAAGAAAGAAAACAAGAAGCTCAATTTAAAAAAATAAAAAAGAGGTACATACAGTTGTGTTAGCTTTTCAGAGCCATAATTTATTATTGTTTCATTTCTTTTTACAATGAGATCTAGTAGCTGATGTAAAAAAATTCAGAGGACTAGAAAGAATGACCTCGTTCTGCCAGGGGAGATTCAGGTTGGACATTAGGAAACACTACTTCTCTGAAAGAATGGTCAGGCACTGAAGCAGGCTGGCCAGGGAGGTGGTGGAGTCACTGACCCTGGAGGTGTGCAAGGAACATTTAGTCGTGTTGAGGAATATGTTTTAGTGAGAACAGTTGACTGGATGATCTTGTAGGTCTTTTCCAACCTTGGTGATTATATGATTCTATGATTAACCATGAATTTCAAATGAGAGCTTAATTTGAGTACATATATTTCAAATATAGGCAAAATTCTGTCTATGCTTGATTTGGTATTCATCCTGAGATACAAATGTTAATAAAATCTCTAAACTTAAACATTAGTTTTACTGATTATTGGAAGACTGTATGCTTGAAATTCAAAGCATTAGATAGTCTCTATCTCTAAAATGCAGTGTAAGAAGACAAAAGAGTGAAAAAGAAAGAAAACAACAGGGAGGATGGTGAGAAAAGCAACAAGAAAATAGGGAAATAAAAATTCTCTAGAAGTTACAACTTCAGAAAAAAATGCCTGGAAATAGGAGGTCAGGAAATTTCCAGTATATAGTCAAAGCACATTAGTGTTTTTATCTTTCTGCCTTTAGAATGAAAGATGAGGAGCTCAGACAGCTCTGGAAGGTGTCTTTTTATAACTCAAACCTGGTGAAGCTATCTAAAAAGGGATTTTAGGGAGAGGGATCAAATAAAACTGAGAAGACTAGAGCAGTTTTGTGGGAATACTTTTCAGAAACTTGATTTAATCTTGTAATGCAAAGGGTAAATTTTCATCTCTTTCCTAAAGGTACTATTTTGGCACTGAAACAAACCTCATATACCTGGAGGACTTCTAGTCTTCATTAACTCATTAGAATGATAGAGCTCTTTTTGCTTCTGTCAGTTATGGAGTGAAATGATAGCACAGTCACACCAGGAATAGAGCATTCTGTGCCAGTCAGAAAGTAACTGAATGACACAGTAATAAATCTGATTTAATTCATCAAATAATTTCTATGTAAATATGCATGTGTGATTAACATTATGAAGGAGAGAGGAAAAAGTGAGAGCAGATCTCTGTATAATGAAAGAGGAGTAAAAGCACAGTCCAAGACACATTCCAGTGTCTGTTTCTACATTTAATGTTCTATGTGGAAGTTTATCAGAAGAGTTACTAAGACATAGACATAGATCTTTTATTTTGCTTGTTCATTTTTTGTTGGTGGTTTTCTTCTGCTTTGCTCAAATTTTTAGTAGAGGTCAAAGGAAATTGTCAGTGGATGGCTTTTATCTTCTCAGCAGCACAACTGAGATATTTTTCTAAGCGTTATTCTACCTTTAAATAAAGCATCTGATTTCGTAGGAATTGTTATATTGTTTAGCATTTCATTCAGTTAAAAACACACTCTACTGAAACACTCCTGGGCTCCTCCTAAAAGAAATATTCACTCTGTATCTCCAGAAACCCAAAATACTGAGAGCTCACCTGAGAGGCAAATATGGTTTTACTATACCTTCATCTCTCACCGCTCGGAAAGCTGTCAGATGCTAATTCTCCTTCAATAGGAGAATTCAGAATATCCTCAGAATATTTCATTTGTCTGAGTTTGCTTCAATTGCTCAAGCCCTTCTGACTCTCTTTCATCAGCAGCACTGAGACTGGCATTGAGATCTCCCTGTTTATTAAAATATATGGATATAGTCCCTTAATTTACTATAATGATTGTTTTTATGAGTGTAGAGAACTATCTTTAAACTAAGTACTCACTTTTATGGAAGTGACTGTGCCTAGAAATACGTTAAGAAATTTTCCAGGAGAGAATAATAATGAATAAGGCTTTAAAGAGTATAATAGTTTCAAATATTATTTGTTCTACTGCTAAAATTCACATTTTAAACATATACACTTAGCCTTATCTCATACACAGATATCACACTGATCTTTTCCTACCAATATATATATTTTTTCTTTTCAAAATAACAGCAAATTTTCAAACTATTTTCTTCTTTGGATTCTATAGCTCTACAGTATTGCATGATGTAATCCATGGACGTCCAACTTTCTGGCTTTCTTGGGCCATACTGAATGATGAAGAATTATCTTGGGATGCATTTAAAATATATAATGTAGTTATATATAAGTAGCAAACCTTACTTCTAAAATATTTTTATTAGAGCATAAGATAAAAACCAACAAACAAAAAAAGCATAAAACTGGTCGGATATTTCACCTCGTTGTTATGAAACTAATGCATGTTACAGATTTTTTCAATGAAATTTTACTCTTCATGTACTTCATCTTGAAAAGCAGTTGTTCACAAATGTATGTATTGCTAAGAAGTGATAACATAAATAAGATGTAACTATGATGTGAAGGATATTTTTTCTGGTAAGATAGGTCTTATAAAAGTCTAAATTCTATGTTAGTCCACATAGTGTGAAGGAAACAGAAGAAAGGCAGTATTTGCACAGATTTTGTGTACATCATTATTCATGCATAAACGATAAAAAATATACCAAATGGAACTGAATAATTTGCATGTAGAAAAACTGCTTTAATTTGTGCTATCCAGAGATGTTACAATATGAAAGAAAATTGACAATATATAAGTGCTGTTGGCATTATTCTTTAGAAATGAGGTTTTCTCATTTTGTCTGCTTAAAAGTTAATTGAGCTCTAGATTTTTATATCTCACAAGAAGTTATCTCGTAATGCACAAATGTGGCATAAAAATGTTAAAATGCAAGTAGAAACAAATTTGCATTTTTAGTAAGAAATACAGAGCATTCAAAATTATGACAAAAATATTACTTAAAAAAAAAAACAGTGTAGACTATATGAATTAAAAATAGCAAGGGCTTCAGAAAATCATGACCCTGATTCTAAAAATATTTCACAGTAACAAAAAAAAAAAAAATAATAGTTTGTCATTTAACTTCCAAAACTTCAGCCTGCAACATATTGTTTTCTTTTAAAATGCCCCTTTTAATTATTCATGGCATTGGAGCAGACTAATCATGTTTCCTGGATAAAAGCATACAGCAGACTGATCTTTCTTTTCCAGTTACATATAAACATTAACTATGATGAATAGGAAAAATTGTTATTATCTTTTGCCTATCTTAGGTAAATGAAGTATAGGTTCATAAATGAATGAAAATGTTATTTATAGATGATATTCATGATTGGAAAATTCACACAGCTTATTGTGAAGAAAAATATAGACACTATATGCAACCACTTATGAGTCTGGACAATACAACAGAACAGAACCAAACAGAACATTTGGAAAAAACCTACAAAGATTATCCATTGAGTCCAGATGCCTGACCACTTCAGGAGTAACTGAAAATTGAGACATTTAATCCAAAGAACTTTTGAGCACAGACAGGCATGTGGCATCAATGACTTTTCCACTGTTTGACCATCCCCACAGTAAAGATTTTTTTTTCCTAATGTCCAGTCTGATCTTCCTCTAGCACAACTTTGTGCCATTCCTGCATCCAGTCATTGGTTACAAAGAGAAGAGACCAGCACTTCCCTCGCTGTTTCCCTTCCTCTGGAAGTTGTAGACAGTAACAAGGTCACCTTTTAGCTTTCTTTCCTCTACACTAGACAAATAAAATGTCCTCAGACTCTCTCATTAGGACACGGCTCCCAGTCCTTTTACTAGCTTTGTCGACCTCTGGATTCTCTCAGGTACCTTCACAGTCTAATAGACCCCAGAACTGCACACATTTAAGACAAGGCCACATCAAATCTAGGCAGAGCATGAGAATCATCTCTTTTGGCTGGCCAGCTATGCTTTGCTTAGTGTACACAAAGAGTTGTGTTTGACTTCCCAGCTACACCCTACTGATTCATGGTTAGCCTGTTATCTGACAACAGCCCCACGTTCCTTTCTGCTGAGCTGCTTTCTGCCCACTTATCTCCCAGTCTGAAAGATAATAGATACAACTATCCAAATATTAATTAAAAAATTATTAGGACACATAAGTAGAAAAATATTTGCTTACTAATTCCTTGATTTAAAAATTAATGAGAAAAAAATGAATTTATTACTATGTTTGGGAACTTCCTTTTCCTCCCTCCCTTATTCTTGTGATCACAATAGCCAATACATGTCACACTCACACTGTATTTTGTCTTACACTTTTTATTTGTCCCATGTTATTACATTAGTTAGCAATAGCTCGAATTTTTACTGTAAGAATGAAGTGCAGAGTCTTTCCTCAGAAGTTAGCTCTGATATGGCAAACTTATCCAAACTGTTGAAGCATTCTCCTGATTTTCTGAGTAATACCTGCATAATAATATCTATCTGATATTATAGTTTGATTTTATCTATATAGTAATATTTATCTAATAATAAAGGTTTTTTTTACATCTTTATAAGCTGTTACTGATGGCTGTAGACTCATGACAGTTTATGCCATCTACATATCACCGTGCTTTTAAACATTTCATTCTATAAAAGATAATACAGATTGTATGTAAAAGGAGTTGAGGGGTTAAAGACTTAAAATAATCATTTAAAATTGATTTGGGAGACTTATTTTGGGTGAAACTGAATAAATCTTAGCTGTAAGTAACTTCCTTGTCTTTGTGTTTCATTATAAATGTTCTAACATATCTTCCCTAGGACATTTTTCATCTCTAGGTGAAAACACTGGAATTATATTTTAAATTACTAACTGCTCAGAGAAAAGTCTTATAGTATGTATGGAAAATATATAAATTCAGGGACTCTGTTTCTTCTTTGAATACTACTTTAGCTGACATGATTGGCTGCCAGACAAAACCTGAAACTGACTCTTTCCCAAGTCTTTAGCATTAGTTAAAATGAACTTTTGAAAACTGAGAAAATACTTCAGTTTCTTAAAATTTTGCTATCTAGATCAAAAAGTCCTTGCTTTTTCAGAATCTTCAGGTTCCTTTCTTTATTTAATTTCATTCTTCCTTTAAATGTCTGTACAGTGATAGTTATAGTTTAAATGTCTATACAGTGATATCAACATAACAAGCTACGAACTCAGAATCCAAAGCGTTATTTTTATTATGACGGATTTATTAAAGATAAGAACAATTGTGTTCATTTCACCTGACTACAGAAGTCAGTGCTGAAGTAATCATCTACACGTGAGCTACTTGTCTGGATGCTCTTCCTTGTAAACAATGACAAAAAAATTATATTGGCCAATTCATGTCATCTATTTTAAATGTCTATTTTAGGAATAAACAAATAATTCCCAATAATACTATAGACTCTACAAAGAATTCAAGAATGAAAAAAATGCCGACTAGATGTAGATATGTATACTGTAGATGATTAGTTGGATCAAGTCATTTTAGGCTTTCCTTCTGATTAATAGATAAAGAGGTAGTGGTATGCTAAAGGGAAGTCACGTGGGTCACACAGACACAGAGAACATCAGTTCCACAGCCAGTGCAGAGTAAATGTCTAAAGCAATCTACTTGGTTCCTGGCCTCTGGAGTACTTCTTGTGAAATAAAGCATGCATATTAGGATTAAAACTGACCTTCTCACAGAATACTTGTAAGGAAACATGAAGATATTCACCAAAGTCTATGTGCATGTTGAAGCATCTCTTACTATACTTAAACTAGGTGGAGGCTTCTGCTCAGGGCAAATAAAATAATTCCAATTCTTTGTGTTCATACAAATGAATTAAGTTCTGGACGTGAGAAACATTTCAAGAGAAAATATTTTAAGTTAGGTGACTACACATTGTTTAGTAATTTAATAGATGTATTCTTACTGTTTATGTTGTTGATGATCTAAATTTGTTGTGTTTACATATATGTATATATAATTTGTTCCTTTGTTTTTTTGTTTTAATGAATAGTGATTTAAAAAATACAGCCAATGTTGATCAGAACTGTTCAGCTGACCATATTCTAGAAGCATAATTGTGTTTCCCCAGTGCAAATCTCAGGAACTGTTTTGGATGTACAATGGCATCTCTACTAAACTCCAACTGCTTACATGAAAGAAGACATTGTTCTTTCAAATATTTTGTATCTTCTAGCATATTATTTATGGATCTTTCTCATATACCAATAGGCATACGAAAAGACCTTAGATACCCACAAACTTCTGACAGTTTTCTTTTAAATGTGTCTTAACTGTAGGGTGATTCCCTTATGAAACCACTACCCACATCTAAAATGTGCCAGATACCGCTGTTGTGCTGATACAGCCATCATGTTCCTTTTTTTAACAGATCTGAAAGAACGTGAAAATGTGGCAGAATTTAGAAACCTTTGCGTTTTCCATTGTGGGTAAAATCTCTGGATAAACTCCAGCTGTAAGCTACAGCAAGGTAAAGCAAGAGAGTATAAGTAATATTTTCCATGAGGTTTGTCCACACATGACAACCAATAAATTTCCATTAGAAAGAACTCACCAGTACATTTACAAACCTTTTTCACAACGCCTGCCCAGCTCTTTTTTATGACTCTTCTTAGTAAATCCTGTGACAACTCAAAATGATCTTCTTGGTCTGCTTGGAATGCCAGGGGAGAACACGCAGAAATAGAAGTCTGTATTTACCAAATTACCAAATGGAAATTTTGTCTTCTTCAGATCTGAAGAGAAAATGTATACTGAAACCAATACATAAATTAATTAAAATCAGATGAATTAAAAACAGCAATAATAAAAGCTATATGTCTCAAGACAAAAGAAAGCACTCCTAATTAGTTTTTAACAGGTCCAGAGAAAATATTATGTACTTAGTCAGACTAGCTATGGCTGAGGCTATATTATTAGACTTCATTAGACTATGGCAGATAATGAATTGCCCCTGAGAAACTAAGTAATTTCTTTTATCCATAGGGAACATCATAATCGGGAAAATACTGCAGACAAAAAAAAAAAAAAAAAAAAGCTCCTTATAACAAGTCATATGCATATTCTTGTAAGACACTTCATAATACATTAAAAGTGTGTCTATAGATTATTTGCAGCTTCACCTTGCCTTTAAACAAAGAATAATGACTTCTCCTTTGTTCTATCATTCCTCTTTTAAGATAAGTCCAAGTAAGAATCTAATGAAATTACTAAGCCTATGCTTGGTAACGCATAAGTTTATGGTCTTATCATATCCAATATATTAATAAGTGTAGGGCATGTATTGATGTATTCAGAAAACTAAAATACTTTAGATAAAAAGTAAGATACTCATTTATTTTACAAATGCTTTTTAATTCCAGAAATAGTGGCCGAATATATCAAAGTCCTAATGGTTCTTTTGTTCTTGTGAGGTTAGCCAGTTTCTGAGTAAAAACACAGTAAGGTCCTGCCAGGAACTCAGAAGAGCAGGACAGTTTTTTCTGTGTCCTTAGTACAATTAAATTTATAAGCAAGGGGAGAAAAAGCAAATTATATTATCAACAAAACTTTCATCTCTGTTTTAAGGAAAGGCCAAGGAAGGAAAAATAAAGATCAAAGAGTCCTAAATGTAGCAAACAGTGTTTCCTAAGACAAAACCTTAAATGGCACAACTATTCAAGCTATGTAGTAATTTCTCTGAGCATCTATGATGGAACTTTTTTCATAGATAAAAGCTAGTTGTCTAGACTCCTAGACAAGTATCTATGAGAACATCCAAAGACAGATAACTTTTCTACAGCAGAGAATGGGATGTTGGACATCTAGGAACCTTCTTTTACTCAGAAAAGGGAAAGACCAGGAAATTTGAGACATTTCTTTTTCCATTATAGGACTACCTTCGTAAGAAGAAAATTGCCTTTTGGAAGAACCTCTCTCTTATCAATTAATAGAAACTAAATGCTAAGGCCTTAGGACCTGATGCCTTGCTTTTCAGTGAACAACTATTAGACAGCTATTATGCTGTCTCTGAAAAGGTAGCATTTATCCCAGCAATCAACATACAAGTTATAACAGAAAAGAAAATGCACAATTCATAAATTACTTAATATGTAATGCAATAATTACCTAGCATGCTTTTAAGAAATGTCATTAGGAGATATGTTTTTGTTAGCAAATTCTTTGCATTTAGAAACATCAATTTTTTTTCTATCATTTTTTCTTTTTTCCCTAATCACTTGCTTCTAAGTATCTGGATTTGGGAGATTTTTTTTTTAACACACTCTGTAGAAAATACAAAATATGGAAACTAATAGCTATGCCTCTTAGTCAAAAGACTAACTAATGCATTATGCTGTGTTTTGTGACACTGAGTGGATTATTGTATGTCTAAAATGCCTGTGAACTACATACATTAATAAGAGCTCTGTTCCAAGTGTTCCTCTTATTTGCAAATTTTCAAGACTAAGGAAAATATACGGAATAATATATTATTCATAATAATGATCATATATGCAAGAATTAGGATAGCCTCTAGTATCAAAAATATTTGAAAGCATATTTTTGTATGTTTTGTGAGTGAGTAAATTATAATGCTAACTCAGACAAAAATTTTCAGTGATCCTTTTTCTGCTGATATTGATTCATATTAGTTAGTGCTGGGTTTCTTATTCATAATTTTGTTCCACTGTCATAGTCTCCAATTTTTTAATTTAAATCAATTTTTTTTGAGTCAGATTTTACTTTTCCCTTTCAATCTGCAAATCTCCAGATTCCTCTGAAGGAAAATAAGTTAAAATTTCTTCCCGCTTTTTAATCAACACTAAAAGAAATAAAATATTTAAAAAACATCAAATGTCTAAATATTAAGTTAGTGTGAAATTCTCACAATTTAGAATAACTGCATCACTGAATTAATTCATAGTTCACAGTATTAATATAATGTTCATTATATTATGTATATATTATATATAATATAATAAATGTATTCCTCAGATATAATAAATATACTCCTCAGATCTTTACCGCTGTTTTGTCCCTAGGCCCATCTCCCTTCTCCCTTTTTTCCATAAAACCATGACATAGTATTTATAAAAAATACTGAGCTACTTTTGCAGTTAGAAAAACAGTCCTTTCAGGAGGTATATTATTTACCATATTTCATAACTGAGAAATAGTTTGCAGTGAGGTAACTGAACAAGGAGTATTTTGAAGAGTCATCATCTTTTTATGAACGACTTCTGCTGTGGTAGAAGAAAGCCATTGTTACATATAGGTATGGACAGCATTTTGAGTTGAAAGTGATGGATTAAAATTTTATAAAAGGCCTTAAAAATTAAGGTAAAAGTTAGCTTTTTAAGTTATATAATTTCTTACTCTAAAAGTCTTAATTGTCTTTTCTTTTCAAGCAACATTTTAAAACTGTTTCACATCATTGTTAGATAGGCGATATGATATAATTGTCCTATATATCTATACTGGCATGATTGAACATCCTGCTGAATTTCATGAGAATGGCTACCTCTCTCTGCTGACTACAGATGGGGTGCAATATATCACTAAGTGAGACATTTGTGTTAGATGACTATTAATTTCTTACTTAGTCAAATCATACTGCCTAGAACAAATCCAGAACATAAAATTCTGTCCTTGATTTTCACCTCTGTACTGTGTACAAGGCAGCGTAACTACATAACATTTACTGATAAATGTATTTAATTTAACCTGAAGAAAAATTAAATCAATGTAGTACAAAAGTCTGTAAAGCTTGTGCAGAAGCCTTAGATATTTTCCTACTGAAAAACAGTAGAAATAGCACTGACTAGAGATATCATTTGGATAGCTTAAATCTTTTACTAGTTTTGCCTGAGCTAGCGTAGCATTATTTGAGTATATCAACTCGATGAATATAAATAGTATAGTCAGACAAACACAAACAGAGCACTGTTTAGGCTAGAGCTGATACAGTTCAAAATTCATGACTATCTCCTGCCTAACTAGCTCAGACATTTTTGCATAAGGCACCACACTGTGGACTGGTCATACCCATAGGCTGTTATACCCATAATAAATCACATTTACGGAGCAACAAGTCCAATTTTCAGAGTAGCTGAAGCTCTTCAACAGGGACTCCCAATTTCAAAGAAAATTTTAGAAATAAGTACTGTTCAGGAAAAAAAGTTAGAAATCCCTACATTAAATCATGTATAATCAAGTAAAATCATGTTTTAACAAAAATTCCAAACACAGTACAAATTTTTATGACATAAATTATTTTAACTCTATTCAGAAACTCAGTACAAACATGCCAGATAGAAACATCAATTAATATGCTTTCATTCATTGCTAAAAACAGATGTAAGCAAATGCATGTTTATACAGGGGAATGTGTTTACAAGTACATACATGCAGCAACATTCACACGCAAAATCTATTTTAATTAAATATATATATATATACAATATTTCTGGAAAGACTGGATTTACATTGATTTCCCTGTCTTTTAAGATAAACATTTTTTATGGTAGATGTTCTCCAACATGCATACATTCATGTATGAGTTATTAGGAAAACAGAATCAAAGGAAATGCATCTCCCTGTGTCTACTTCAAAAGAATAAATGGTTCCTTCTACCTGTTGGATTGCACATTTCTACACCATTAAATTATCTTACTTTTGCTTTTCTAACCTTTAGCAGCTTGAAAAAATTCACTTTAATTTCTCATTTTGAAATACTTTGTCAGTAACTGGTTCAAACTTTTGACTCACTGCCTGTTGTTGAGATCAGTCTTAGCTTTGGCTGTAAGATATTTTCGTCTCATGTAATTTTCATAATTTACATTACCCAAATGAAAACTAGTTGTATTTTTGGAAGATTTGTCTTTATTTGGATGAGAGATGTAGTACGATACCTTTCAGAAACAGAATAGCAAGGAGTATTCACGCAGAATTCAAGAGGAGATTCCACCCTGCAGTCACAGACCAACTTAAAGTCCAAAATGAGGACACATCATATGTCTAATAATATTCTAATAGGTAGTCTGACAACAAACCCAAGTTCTTTATTTATAGTTTACTCATAGTTTTATCACTTTCAATGTGTCATTTTCCCTTAAGTACAAGTTGGAAACACGCTAACTTAGATATTGCTATTAATACTTCTAGATATTTTAATAATGAAAATATACAAAAAGATATCTTTCCAAAATATTTGTGCAAAAACATGCATACTTTTTAGGTGCAAAAAGTAAAGTATCTTAAGTGTTCTTAAGACATGCTAAAAATACACGCATATTTTAAAATGGTAAAAAAAATGAACATTTTTGAGACCACATACTATTTTCTAGTTTAGCTTTGAATAAAAATTCAATTTTTCCCATGAGACAGTTTTGTACTCTGTTTCCTATTAAACAGTGAAAATATGCCTTTACTAAGATTCTCTATTTTATTGCTTTGTTTAATTGATGAATCAGTGTTGGCTACTCCTGATAATCTACTCTTCTAATTGCTTGGAGATGGCATCCAGAATAAGTTGTTCTATCAACTCTCCCAGGATAGAGATGAGGCTGACTGGCCTAGTTTCCTGTGTCCTCCTTCTTGTCCTTTTTGAAGTTTGGAAAGGCATTGGCTATCCTCCAATCTTCATGCACTTCTCCTATTTGCCAGGACCTTTCAAAGATGATAGAGAACAGTTCAACAGTCACTCTGACAGTTCTCTTAGCACAATCAAGTACACAAACAAGTCACTATATGGACTGAGTTCCTTGGGATTCAGTCCTAGAGAGTAAAGGTGTCTATGAAGGTTGATTGCTCCTCATGAAGGAGGCCTTAAAGGTGAAGGAGCAGGCTATCTCCCTGTGCCACAAGATGAGGCAGTGGGGAAGAACAGGCAGCTTGTACTGAGGCTACTGGAGAAAAAGAATCTTCCTCCTGTGGAAGAAGGGATGGGCAACTTGAAGAGAATACAAAGTTGTTAGGTTGTCCAGGAAGAAAATTAAAGAGGCAAAAGCCTAGCACAAACTCAACATGGCCATTGGAGTAATAGAGAACAAAAAGCTTTTTTACAAATATATTAAAAATAAAAGGAGGGCTAAGGAGATTCTCTATCTTTTACTGCACGAAACAAGGAACAAGAACACTGAGGATGAGGAAAGGAGGGGAGAAACAGCCTCTTCTCCCCTGTAACTAGCAATAGGTCTAGAGGAAATGGCCTGAATTTGTTCCAGGGGTGATTCAAGTTGGAAGTTAAGAAATACTTCTCTGAGAGTGTGGTCAGGTGCTGGAGTCACCAACCCTGGAAGTGTTCAAGAAACATTTAGATATAGTACTAAGGGATATGATCTATTTGGAAATACTGGTAATAGGTGGGCAGTTGGACTGGATGATCTTGGTTGTCTTTTCCAGACTTGATGATTCTGTGATTCTTGCTAGAGTCAAGTAATGTCTTTTATTTATAATATATAAATGCACTGTTCCATGCTTTTATGCAACTACTGTATCAGCCTCTCTTCATAGTTTTCTCTTAAATGCTTTGAGAGGATAAATTAGAAAACTTTCTCAGAATAAAATATTCTCAAATATAGTTTCTTCTTAAGAAAAATAATCTTAATAAAATAGCATAAATGATAATCTTTCTGAGATATATATCAAGCACTTGCAGGAAAGAAATACTGAAAATATTATTTATTCATTTTAGAATAGCTTCACAAGCTGCAGAATCTTCTAGTTCCACAATGGTTTATTGGTGATAAGATCAAACTGGCTAGGGATTATGAAGTTTTAATACTAATAGGCAACGAAGCGCAACTAAATCACTTTTTCACTTCTCCTCAGAAGGATAGTGGGATAAAATATGATGAAAGAAAGCTTGTGGACTGTAATGAGGAGGTCACTCACCAGTTACTGTGAGATGTAAACCAGACTCCGAATAAGAGATAAGTATAATTTATTTCTTACTAGTAAGAAATAGAACACTGAAAATTAAAAGCAAACTAAGACCACTTTCCCCTCCATTCACCCTCTTCTACCTTCTCCCATTCAATTCTTCTTCAAGAACTACACCAACATGAGTCTACACCATGGGCTGCAGATCTGGCTCAGGGACTGCTCCCACTGAGGTCTGTCCTGCAACCATCTTCAGGCCACAGCCACCCTTTCAACCATATAGAGATTTACATTGGATGTACCTATGTGTGTGGTACCCTGTGAGCTGCAGGAAGACAGCCTGCACCAACAATGGGCCTCTCCAGGGGCTGAGGTGAACTTCTGTTCTATTTCTGGAGCATCTCCTGCTCTCCTTCTGACTTTCATGGCTGCAGAGCTTCTCTCATGTATTCTCACTCCTCTCACCTCTAGCTGCTCTTGCATTGCTGTTATTCTCATAAATAGGATACCACAGAGCATAGGTATATGGAAACTGTTGAATCGTGGCCTGAACCATTGATTGATCACCACAGGCAAGCACTGAGTCAGCCACAGGAGCACAGGTGAAGGCAATTCACCTGTGTGACCAAAGGGATGGAGTCTGACTCCACCTCTCCTAGTCCCCATTTAAGGGCCGACCACCACTGGGGAAGGGTCTCTTGTTGTAGATCCCTCCCTTGTGGAGTTTCCTTCCACAAGCCTTGATCTTCAGAGACAGGTGAGCATTTCTCTTATTGATTCTCTTTACTATCGGGATAATCCTAAAATATACCATCTATTTTGACTAACTATACCATTTGGTATTATTAATTTGTGTCTTACTCTACAACATAAATAATGTTGTTCATTGACCAGTGGCAGATCTCTTTTGCAGCTAGCTGTAACTGGCTTTGTGCTGATGTAGGGCAGCTGTTGGGCTCTGTTTAAGAAGGGCACCCCTATGCCCCTCAAGCTACCAAAATCTCATCACATTAGTCTGATTCAGGGGTTTTATGGCTTTTGTACTGCAGTAAATCTAAATTACTTGCAAATCAGCTGAATGTTTTGCAAATTATTTGAACAGAGTATCTGGGATAAAGATCTGCCATCACTATTGCCTCTTCCTGTATTTTTTTATAAGCCTGCAGCTTTTCTGTGCAAAGTTCTATCAAGAATTAAGCTCCAGGAATAACATTTGGAATTAACTCCTCAGCCAGAAGCATATCTAGTTTCTGGGTATACCTTATGCTTGTGTATGACATATTCACCAGTAGGGTGAATACCCTGAATGAATAGTATCCAAATTATATAATGAAGATGGACAGTATATTTTTGGACAGATTATCCCAAGGGTATAAATGCACCCAATAAATTAAGAAGAGTTTACCTGTCACTGAAGGTCAATGCTTGCCTGGAAATCCATACAGGAGATATCTCCAACAAGAGATCCTTCCCCAGTGGTGGTCAGCCCTTAAATGCAGTCTGAGAGAGGTGGAGCCAGACTCCACCCATTCTGGTCACACAGGTGAATTTCCTTCACCTGTGCTCCTGTGGCTGACTCAGTGCTCACCTCATGTGATCAATCCACTAGTAGTTCATGCCATGCTTCAACAGTTACCACACGTCACCTAACTGCTCATCTCTTTCAAGGCTGAACTACTTCTGAACTGGCATAAAATCTAAATGTTAAGGTTCTAGATGACAATGAAAATGGAAACAATTCAAAGAAATGGACTTTGAACTATCAAGACTCCCATTCATACAGGCATTTGGAATTTAAATTGAGGAGGCAGGAGAGGGATACTCAACTATAACAAATAATTATAATTTCTTGGTATTTCATACCTCATGAATAGCATTTGATTCTCCATAAGCTTAGGTACTAGATGGATTTTAGAACTGAGATTGCTGGAAAATGTAAAAAAAGACTGGATGAAGAATCACTTTGTTTTGGTCACAGCTAAAAGATGCACCTTGTATTATTTATGTCTGTTGATGGGATCTACCTGTCAACAGTTTAAGGTCTGGTTTGGCCTTGTTCCATGACTAATAGGCCCACTCCTTGGGAGAGGAGAAAGGGAAAAGGGAGCAGGGAGGTGAGCCTAAAAAATAAAACAGCGCCAGTGATCTGAGGAGGAAAACTAATTTACTAAAATAAGACATTTAATGCCAAATAACACAATACAATATAACTGGAATTGAAGCTAATAAATCAAATAAAATGAGAGAGAGGGAGTGTCCAAAAATCTAAGGCCTTATGCTCTTGTTGAAGACAAGATGGCTAGGGAATGCCTGCTGCTGGGTCAATCTGAAAAGGGAAAAAGGCTGTGTCTTGTGACACATGAACAGTCTTCCCCATTTCCTCTGAGAGGAAAAGGGAAAAATGCAAAGCAACACAAAGCCCTTCTCCTCTGAAACAGGTATATCCAGAACTATTGATCCATTGAACTGGAGCATTAACTCTTTAACAACCAATGTGCTACATGATATTATGATGTGGAATACAAACAACAAAAATTATAAAACCATGACACAAACAATTTGGTGTAGAAAGTGTGCTGTTTTGTTGAGGTTTTTTGATAGTGGTGGTGGTTTATCACCATGGTCCCATTCACAAAACAGTTGTATGAACTGTGGTTAAGATTTATACAGATGACAATCAAGTGAAGCAAGTATTTTTAAGATCACATATCCACAAGGTAAGTGTAAATGGGAAAGCAACATTCTACAGATTCTGTGGGATTAGATGTGAAATGTGAAAAGGTTTTAGAATCTGAGACTTCTTACAGCTTAAATTAAAATTTAATTTGATGTAAATAATGTTTGTTAATGAATGTAAGGAACATTTGCTCATTCATTTTAAGGCTTTACTATTTTCCACTAGGCTTTTTAATACAATAAGTATCCATTCAGATCAAGATAATTTGTTATATAAAAAAAAAAAATCTTGGAATGTAATCAGAATTTTTGATTCATTTGATTATCTTGTATTTGTGCCACATATTAAGTGTTTTGTAAACTATGAGGATACTCTTTTGAGACATCACAGCATTTCATTTATTGCAGCCATTTATATCATCGGTTATTTAGTATTTATGTGCTTATGACTTTCAAAATATTTCTTCTAGCAGTAAATTAAGCTTGTCTTCAAATGCAAGTACAACAAATCATAGTACCATTAAAATAACTTGAATTGGAAGAGACCTTAATGTTCATCTACTTCCAATCCCCTTGATGTTTGCAGTCTAGTGGTTGACAAACCACTAGATCAGGCTTCCCAGGGTCCCATTCAACCCGGCCTTGATCACCTCCAGGATTGGAACATTCACAATCTCTCTGGGCAACATGCTCCAATGATTCACTGCCCTAACATCTAATTTAAATCTTACTTTTTTGTATGTTTAAAAGTATTCTCTCTTGTACTACCACTATCAGTCCATGTAAGAAGTTGATCTCTCTTCTGTTTATAAGTCCCTTTAAGTACTGGAATGCTGCAACAAGTTCTCCCCAGTGCCTTCTTTTTTCCGAGCTGAACAAGCCCAGATCTCTCAGTGTAGACCCCTCTTCATATGACAAACACTCAAGCTTTCAAAATGATAGCACTATAATCATAGAAGTGGTTTGTTTGGAAGGAACCTTAAAGATAATTTTGTCCCAATCCCTCTACCATGTGCATGGTTGCCAAACACTAAATCAGGTTGACCAGAGGCCCATCCAACCTGGACGTAAACATGTCTAAGGATGGAGCATCCACAATCTCTCTGGGCAACCTGTTATCTCGCTGCAGTTATAGAAGGGGGGAGAGGAGGTTCTTTATTTTACATATACCCAGTGGCAAGATTAAGACACGAGTCAGATGTCTGCCCAACCAGTTTATTACAAAGACTAGTCACTAAGTGAGATGGGGAAGTGAAGATGGTTGATAGAAAAGAGAGAATAAATAAAAGCAAGGAGTCTTTGTAGAAAGCAAGAGAGATAGTCACCACCAAGTTTTCTAGCACTGCTTTTAGTTCAGATGTTGATATTCATCGGAGATGGGTTGCCAGATGTTGTGTTGTTGACAGCTACTAACAACGTCAATACAAACTGATTCAAGTCAGCTCTTTTTGAAGTGACAGCTTCTGACTTTGGCATCCATCAGGAACTCCTTTGTACCCATCTTCTAGGCCTTGCAAATTTAAGTCAGAAGATAAGAGGGAGCAGGGTGGTGTGAGCTTCTTGGCTTCACAGTGTTATCCACCCTAGTCGCCAATACCAAGATAGAGTTACTTGCTCACAGGCCAGATCTTCCACCAGTAAATACTCCCAGTCACTCCCTTTTGAAGGCAAACATCTCCAAATGAATGCTTTCAAATGTAAAACTGTCAACAAAGTGATTTTGGTTGCCACACAGTGACATCCACCACTCACCTCCTGGGTAAGTCAATTAGAATATTATCTCCAAAAATGCCTCAGAAAGCAAGCTTTGAGCCAAAAACAAAACAAACAAACAAAAAAGCTACTGTCTTTCACACCTGTTCCAGTGCTTCACCACCCCCTTGGTAAAGAATTTCATTCTGTCATCTAACCTAAATCTCCCCTCCTTTAGTTTAAAACTATTCCCTTTTGTACAATAACTATTAGATCATGTAAAAAGTCAGTCTCCCTCCTCCTTATAAGCTCCCTCAAATCATTATACAGCCCTCAAATTATACAGTTAATTTGGAATAAAATTCACACAAATTTTATGGCATCATCAAATATGAGATTTTGATTTTGTGTTGTTGGTGTTTTCTTATTGTTTTTACTTTTGCAAATGACTGCTTTAAACAATGAAACAGTACAGACAATTTTAAATACATGGAAAATAAAATGCTTTAGTTGCTTTCAACAAATATACTTTGTAATACACTCATAAATTATATCTTACTTCTGTTATGTTTTCATGTTAAGTGCCTCCTAACTGTATTCGAGTATCGGTAATTTCTGGGTACAGATGACAGCTGTACTCACCATTATACATCAACACATACTTTTATTTCCAACAGGATACTTTGATACGCTACATAATTTATGCAAAAAAATTATGGGTACTCCTATGTATCAGAAATGTAATTTATGTGTTAGTACGTGCACCTTATAAGATTTACAAAAGCATTAATGACAGATTTATTTTTTGTGAACTTTGTAGTCATTATTTATCTTACCTCTTCTTGCACTACAGTAATGTCATTATATTGTAACTAAGAAGGTAACATCAGTTTGTAAAAAATACTGTAAATATAGCTATTGAAATCAATAAGTAATCAAAATAATAGTCCTCTATTTAAATTTTTATAGAAAGAAATGTAGAATTTATTTACACAATGCACATCATACTTCCATCACTTCACATATTCTGAAATAAAAAAAAATCCAATCTTTTGCATTAACCTGAATTTTCTTAGATTTGGTATGGTTTTTCTATTAACAGTTTATTTAACAGGTTAGATCTTTTGCAGTGTATAATATTCTCTGTGCAAACTACGCGTGTTTGTTGTTTTATTTTCCTTCTTCATAAGGTCTAGTCAAACCCTTTTCTCTATCACTTCTGCTCAGTTCATTGAAATTAAAACTAACACATCCTTGCAATATTTCAAACAGTAGTCAGATTTAATCTGCGCCTGGTTTTATGAATGACTGCCATAAATAATCAATCTACTGTAGCATAGCTGTCCTTGAAAATGCAATCTTCTCAAACTGCAATTTTTAATGGGCTCTTGCTCTAGCTTACTATATTTAGCCTTAGTGTCTTTCGCGTTGCAAGAATCAATCTTTTCAGGGTACACATTCTTTAACACCCTTGATTCTGTGAATCTTACAGCATAGTTTGCTGCTGTCACTGAAGAGGTGTAAAATGTCTAATGCGAGATGTTAAGTAATTACATTATGTGTTTTAAAAATTGTTAACAATATAGAAAAACTAACTTGTAAAGGTACTGTGTGACATTCTTAATACATAGTCAGTGAAAACTAAGGTTGATAGCAAAGACAATCAAAGAATCCTTAAGCCTTTGGCTCTTTTCTTTTTTGTTTACTTGCTTGATTGGTTGGTTGTTTTACAGGAAAAAAAAAAGAAGGTCATCTCAAAGGAGTAACAAATAAAAAAAAATAATAGCTCTTAAAAAAGAAATATTGATGAACTTTCTTTCCCAGGCCATTTCAATCTTGTATACAAGTCATTTCATCTCACTCCTATTCAGCCAAATATGTTAGGATTTTTTTTACAGAATACATTATATGGATTTTTTTTAACGTGTTCTTTTTGTTAAAGCTCAACTTCAACCTCTCTTGTTAATAGTTTTTGTTTATTAAAATTGAAACTGAAACTACAATGTCCTTAAGATGTTTGAGAAGATAAATATGATTTTCTTCACCCTTGGTGACTCACAGGCTTTAGCTGACTAATTTTTGTCAAGAAGTGGAAGATAGCACCCAGTTTTTTTTTTTATAAATGCATTTAATTTTTAATTGCATATGTGCATATTTACTTTGAACAGGTATGACCATAAACACTGAAAATTTATTTGTGAGAAACACCACTGACATATTGGATGCATAGCTCTTACTTATACATCAGCTTCAGACAGAGAATCTCCTTTAGATCTCATAAAAATCTTTCAGCCTTTTCCTGCCAAGCTACTTCTTCCACAGTCTGTCAAGTTTCTTCACTCAGAGCCTGTCAAAGCTTTACAAAATGCCTGTTCTAATATCTGTCTCAGAGTAAAGGGAAATGTTACTAAAAATGTACTAAAAATATAACTTTTTTTTTTTTAATCCTCGATCTACATAACTACATAACATGCCCTAATAAGAGTCTATGAAATTGTTACCACAGTGCCAAACCTCTGAGTACATGAGTACACAACAACCAGGATAAATCTGAATTCAAGGAAAATTTGAATAAAAAAAAGCAGCTCACATTTCAGGAAAAGAATACAGAGTATGCCTGGACTCCTCAGTCTGAAGAAGGGGAGGTTTAGGGCTGATCTTATCAATGTCTCAAAAAACTTGAAGGGAGGCTCAAAAGAAGATTGAGTAAGGCTTTTTTCAGTTGTGCTCAGTGCCAGGACAAGGGGCAATGGGCACAAATAGGGACACAGAAGGTTCCATCAGAACATCAGGATAGATACAGTGCAGGTGACAAAGCATTGTCATAGGTTGACCAATGACTTTACAATCTCCCTCCTGTATTCAAATTCAGATATTCAAAAGCTGGTCCTGGGCAACCTGTTCTGGACAACACTGCTTGAGCAGGGGTTTCGGACTACATGGCTTCAAGAGACTCCTTCCAACTTCAATCATTCTATAGTTCTGGAAATCTGGAAACTAGAAAAAAATGATCACTGGCAGCTGAGAAAAATTGCGAATTTTGTCTCTGGATTTGTCAACTGCATTTGAATATTAGTTCCATTATAAGAAATTCTGGTGAGATCTCCTCTTAAATATATGCTTTTTTTATTCATATGGAAAAAAGATGGACTCAATCTAACAGATGTAGTGAAGAACTTTGATGATAGTTAAGGAAATTGAAAGTCTGTTACATAAGAAGAAACTAGACTTGGTTAGTCTAGCGACACAAAGGCTTAAAAGGGATTACTACCCAAATTCAGCAAAGAGTAAAGTCTGTGAAGTAAATTATAATATTGGTACAGAAACAAATGGATAAAATGAATAGGTTTTGCCTAGAAATTGGATTACCACTCACAATTCTATCTAGAGACTAAGGAGACTCATCTTTGGCAGTGAGTAATGCAGTGAAAAACAAAATACTAACAAATCAAAGCTAATTTCAAAAGAGATCTTCATAGATTTTGTTTTTGCTTTTTAAAGACTTACTAATTGTAATTCCTGCAATGAGACAAGCTATGGATTTTCAAGGTCTTCTAAAATAATGCAATTAAATGGATTAAAATCTGACACACTTGCTGTTCTCAAGAGATTGCTGTTTTTGTGCAACTAACACATCAGTCCAGTTTGATGTCAGAGGTTAGAATTCTTAGTGAGTTCTCAAGGTGTTCCGTAGAGGTTTCTGATGAAATTTTGACTCTTCCTGTATGTTATCCTTCAAAATAGTTGTTCACAAAACTACATTCTGACAAAAAAAAAAAAAATGATACAAATAAAATGTGGTTGTGAAGAGAGGGATATTTCTCTCTGGTAAGAGAGATCTTATAAAAGTCTAGTAAACAGATATGATACGATTTTTAATTGCAACTCTGTACATTCCATTTGAAAATTCACAAGTAATGTATTCATGTTGACTGAAAATTTAGTTGCAAATAAAACAAAAACTTGGTGATTTTCAATAGTCTGGAAACATTCTCAAAGAGAGAGGCTATAAGAAAGAAAGGGACAGTCTCTTTAGCTGTGTCTGTTGTGATAGGAAAAGGGGAAATGGTTTCAAACTAAAGGAGGAGAAATTTAAAATGGATATAAGAAAAGGGTAACAAAGCACTAGAACATGTTGCCCTAGACAGTGGTAGATCGAACCCTGGAAATATTCAAGGTCAGGTTGGATGGGGCTATAAGCCACCTGATCTAGCTTTGGGGCTATTTATGTGTCCATAATTAATTGATATGTTATCTAGTTAGGTAAAGCAGATCTTAGAAATAAAACAAAAATATTAGCTCTGTGCTTTAGTCCACAAAGTCCATGCAGATCCATAACAGTAAAAACAATCAGCTAATCATTCCTTTCATTCTATAGATGTTGATACTAAGACACTGTAAAGAGTTTCCCAGATTCTTGAAAGTATCATGTGCCAATGTATGTTCATCAAGATGATTTAAGAGAATATATAATGACTGCAGAAAAAAATATATTATGCATGCAAAAATTATGAAGTTATATTTTTTAAGAAAATAATCAACATCAGAAGCTTCCAGATTCTTCAGCATTTTGGAAAAGCCAAATTTCTTTATTACATATTTATACAACATAATTGTATAAATTCATTTCTTTTCACACATTAATACGTTCAAAATATTGCTGTATATCTGCTTGCTATAAAATCAGGCTTAATTTGAAATGCTGAAAGATTGTACAAAACTTTAAATATGGTCAAAAGCATTAAAACATGTCGATCTAACATCTGCATAGAGCCCCTTGCTTGGGAGCCAAAGCTGTGTAAAATGACACAGGATCTACAGAAGTCTATACAGGCTGACAAAGCAGAATATTTTGCATCTCAGACAGCCTAACATGTATGTAGACAATCCAATCAAGGCCCTAGTATCTAACTTGGGAAGGGAATTCTGAGCAACAATGACTACGCTGATTAGAGTCCCTTTCTATACTCAAAGCTCCAACACTCAGTTGACACACAGATAACTAGGTACAGGCAGTTAGTTATGGTTACTTACCATATGGTTACTTACCCCATCCCGTAGACTCATTTGATTTGTTCACTTTTAGGCAATTGAATGAAATCCCCTGTCTCTTTGGACATCATTTTAGTCAATGGTCTTAAACTGTCTTTAGAAATACTTTAGAATATTTCTGCTCTGAAATACCTTGTGCAAAGTATCAAGGAACTTTTGGAATCATAAGCATTCAGTTTTTTCTTTAAATCTGAAATTTTTAACGAGAAAAATCCTTTAAAGAGATTTAAATAATCAGTTTTATGAGTCCTAATCTTCTTGTTCTTTTTAGTTCTTTTCCTAATGAAAAAAAGAGTTTCATTAATTGGTAACCCTCAAGGCGTTAAACTAAATAGTTTTCACAGTAAATTTGCTACTTCTTTAGGCTAGAATTATAGTTATTCACTGTACCTGCTGAGAATTAGAGCATTTTTAAAAATATGATCACTGTATTGGCACTTTTAATAAAAAGCAGGAATAACTATTATATTATATGCCATTTATTTACTCATGCAGGGCTTACTGGATATGTAAATTGGAATTCAAATAAAAATGAATAAAAATAATCTTTTAAATGGTTAATTAAATGCTTTATTTATTTAATTCAATTTTAAAATGTACATACAAACTTTATTATTACACATTTTTATTTGAATATAACAATTTAAGAAATATGAACAGACATTTATTTTAATATATACAACTCAGTTTACCTTTTATCTGCTCTGAACTTGTACCACTTCATGGATGATTTCTGATTAACTTTTACTGAAAGAAAGGCACCCAACAGCCATTGCTGCCATTGAAAACCATTCCTCAATCAATTTCTGTAGGTAGGAAATTTACACTCAGACAGTTAAAGCAGGCTTTGCTTCTTCATGCAAATATTTTGTAGGCAAAAAAAGGTCACGTTTTGAAAATAGTCTCCAATTTCATACTAGTTATCTATTATGATTTTAAGGAGAAAATACTGTGGATAATAATAGCAGAAGTAAATAAGTCACAGTAAATAAAATATATCTATCTGTGTGAACTAAAAACAAGCCACATGTTTACATGGACCAAAATCAGGACTAAGTTATAAGTTATGAAAACGCATAGTTCAGCGACACCTAAAACCAGAACTATCCAGGAAACACTTTGATAGCTTTTAGTCTTTGTGTTGTAGTAAGGAGATGCTGAAAGGTATAAGAATTTACCTTTATTAGAATCACAGAATCATGCAGAATAGAAGTGATCTCTAGATGTACCTAGCACCATCTCACATGCAGAGCAGATCTAGTTAAAGGAGATTGCTTTGTCAGTCTGATTTTGAGCATTTCCACATATGGACATGCCAATTTTCTGGGCAAAATGCTTCAGTGTTTGACCACCCTTATATTAATAAAAAGATCACATTTAGGAGGAAAAATATCATAGCATCTTCCATTATTAAGAGCATCTCTTATTTTTCCAGAGCTGAGATGTACCCGGCCTCTACAAGATAAGTTCAGTGAATATCATTTATTTACATGCCTCTCCATCACTAGCCACACTCTTTATTCTGTGCAAATAAAATCAGTATTACCTCAGGTTTACGTGCTACAACTCCTTAATGGAAAGGAAGAGAATTATTAGAATTGCGAACTACATGAAGAATCCTGTCCTGTTAATGTAAATTGATCCCCTCAAGCCTGAATCTATTATTTCTTTTATTTTATTTTACATGGCTGTCATTTTCTTATGTTTTCTAATTCTGGGTTCAGGTTTGGATCAATGCAAGACTAGATGACCTGTTTGCCCTAGAATCTTGTCAGAGAAATGAAAGAACAAAATGCGTGAGCAGATATGCTCACACACTTTCAATTGCCTAAGTATTCCCAACTTCATTTTACAAATTAGAAGAAAACAAAATATTAAACTTCCAATCTGATTTCAATTTTTATTTTCACCCATTACACCTTTCTTTTCTGTGTATTTTTTTTAATATCAAACCAAAATACAAGAAACCCAACCTGCTATTATAAATCAGCAATGCTCTTTTTTTTTCCATGCCTTAAACAAGGTGGAGAGGAAACAGGGAGATGTAAAGCAAAGGTTATCACCTCTATTATAAAATTATTACTGTCACTTGGCACAAGGAATGTGTAATTTTTCACAGCCTCTTTTTATTTTCATTTTTAGCTTCCTGCAGTTTATTTTTATTTGACTTTTAACAATAAGCACGTTTAAACACTAAGATTTCTAAATGTAAAATACTAATCCAAATGCCAGTAGATAGCTACAGATGAAGCATGTTTATCAAGCTTTAACTAAAATGATAAAATGTCTGTTTTGGGCAGCATGTCAATTGAGTTTTGAGGTCAATGTTCTGCTGTAGTCCTGAGAAACATATCTGAGTCAAAAAATCATTAATCATTTCCAATTTTTTTTTCATACTCTTAAGGTACTGCTACAGCGTGCTTAAATATTGTCAAAGTAGTCAAAATAGTCAAAGATCTGAAGTTTATACAGAAAAGCAACATTGGTCCTAATGATCAGGGACTTTGAAAAAATATATTACTAGACAATTGTACTCTTACACTCTCCAGTTCCAACCGCTGCCTTTAGTATTAGGCCTAGTGATTTTTCTGCTCTGGACTGACACCTTTCATCGTCTCCACTAAGCTGTTTCATCCTGTCTTCAGAATTGAAGAATCTGCATATGGTGTGGTCAGTCATTGTAGTCTTTCTTATTTATCTTATGGTTTCAGTGGGCTCTCTGGCCTTCCTTACCTCTAACTGAATAAAAGTTCAACAACTTACAGCCTCAAGTGTCAACAAATGTAGTTATCTGCAGTAAGATCTGTAGGGCAAATAACCCCCAAAAATAGCACCCAAAAGAAATAGTGCCAAAGATGGTATATTTTTGATAGGCTTAAGTAGATGAAATACAGATGATGAATAAGGAAAAGAGTGGCTCACCTTTGAAGATGGTTGAGGCTTGCTGATAACTCCACTAGGGAGGGATCTCCAACCAGAGATCCTTCCCTGGTGGTGGTCAGCCCTTAAATGGGGTCTTGGGAGAGGTGGAGTCAAACTCCACCCCTTCCAATCACACTCACTTGTGCCCCTGCGGCTGACCCAGTGCTCGCCTCAGGTGATCAATCAGTGGTTCAGGCCGTGATTCCACAGTTCCCATACAAGATCCGTACAATATTCTTATCTGCAAGTAGCATGAAAAATCACACAGCATAAAGAGCATGCTGTAGCACATATCTACATTTCAGTCTGCAGAGAAGTCCACATCAGAGCAGCTGGAAAACTCATGGAGAAAATCACATGAACTGACAATGGTAAAGATTTTTTTCTGATGAGAACTGCACTTGTGAGAAAACATACTCTGGAGATTTTCCCTGAAGGACTTCAGTCCATGGAAGAACCCATGCTGGAACATGAGAAAAATGTAAGGAAGAAGCAGAAAGGAACTGATAAATACCATAATGCTCCAATCAACATTCCTCCACTTGTCACTCAGGGGGATGGGATAAAGGAGTTGGAACTGAAGGAATGAAGTTGAATCTAGGCAGGTGAAAATGGGGCAAGAGATTCTGCTCTACTTTTTTTTTGGCACTGCTCCTTCCTGCCTATTTTAATTTTCAAAAAAAAAGAACTAGTTTTCTTCTTGTTGAGTCCATTTTTTCCATGAGGGTAAAAAAGTAGTCTCCCTACTTTTTTTCTCAACCCATGAGCTTTTTTCATCCTATGTTCCTACACCATTTTTTTTTGAGAAAGGCAGGTGAGTGAGATGTTGGGTGGGCATGAAAAAATCCATCACATACACAAACAAGCAATTATTCTCAGTTTCTGTCCCAATGAAGTAATGAATCTGAATAATATTACAAATATTATTTTTATATAAAAATCATGCTCACATTCACACCTCAGAGTTTTGAAAATATTTATTCCTAAATAGAGATACTTAATATAAATATATCTTCAAAACGTTATAAAATATTATGGCATCTTGCAAGGAGTACTTAGCAGTGCTGACAGACATGACTTAGTATGCATTTATATATATGTGTTAATATAACATTGTCTTTCAACTTACTAATTTGGGGCCCCAGTGCCATACTCTTAAAACAGCTGGTTTTCTGCATTCTACTCAGCATCACTACAGCATGATGCAACAACTTTCATTGACGCAGTATCTTGCTCACAGACTTCACAGATGAAACCACTTTGCACTTTTTATGCACATCTCTAGTCCCTTCTGATCTACATACATTGCATCAGTTGTCCCAGATAGAAAACGGGGTTTTATAGACCACTGTTTCAGATAGCTCTGTAGATATACAGAGATAAGACACATCCCTTTGATCATCATAGCAAACATTATTATTTTTAATATACAGTCTTGGACACCTCTGTGAAGTGTTGTGAGAGTGAAAATAGAAAAACACCTTAAAACACACACAAACACACACACACACACAAAACAAAACAAAACAAAAAAAAACCCACAGCCAAAAATAATAACAAGTAGTTTCTATACTATAAATTTCCATGGGATCTCAAGAAATGCCGCATTATATGATAATAGTTGAAACTCTTACCTCTTCCTTTCAGTATCTTTAACAAAACTTCTGGTTGATTAACAATATAAAGACCTGATTCTTCATATCTCATGTGTAAATATGAATTCATAAGCACTTAAACTTGACACTTCAAACTTCAGCTATTGTTCTTTATAATCCTCAGATGCTTTTTCCTCATTACTCCTCTCACAGAGTTTTCATGAATAAAGCTGCCTGCATTTGATCTTCAAAAGGGATTAGTTTATCACTTTTAAAACATTGTGATGGCTGTATAAGAGCTTTAACATGTTCGGGAAAATATTTATTTATAAGGTACTTTTTATCAGTTGCCTCTTATTTTGTCTTTATACTTGAGTTTTCCCTGGTGATGGTTTAGTTCTAAACAAAAATGCTAGCATGAGCCATCACTACTCAAAATATTATAGTTGGATATGTGAATAACTCTGTGTCATTAGGACTTAAAGAATAGTGGTGTTCACCACCTCTGTAGCTTATTCAAACTGTAAAAGCTAATATTACAGTAACTTTCAAATTTAATCTTAAATGAGGGCATATTCCTAAGCAGTTTGATATATTATTTGCCTTTGGCCTAGTATGACAGTCTTTTAAATTAAGAAAAAGCTAAAAGGAGTTTAATTAAGTTGATGTTGTGTGATACTATAGAAATGGAAAATTGATATGTATAAAATATTTTTGAAATATGACTGCTTCCATAGCAAAGTCATTAATACAATTGCAGTAAAACTAAATATTTAACCAATGACAAATCAAACAATTTCCTCTGGTGTTTGTGTGGTGAGAATTAAACTTATTCTCACAATTCTAGAAGTTTAAAGTACTGCAGCTTCTCCTACTTCTTTTGTGAAAGTGTTGAAGAGTCTGAATAGCAAGTCACTGCAGAACAAAACTTGAGTAGTTCATATATAATAAACCTGCAGAGCACAGGCTGAATGTGGCCTGGCACAGTCCATCCATTAGTCCACCCTGGGCCCCATGCCATCGTGGCAGTGATTTCTTCCCTATCGAGTGGTCTGGCCCTGCCTCAGGCACGCATCCATTGTTCAGCAACAGCCAAACACTGATGTGCAATTGGCATTGTCTAGGCTGAAATCAGGGCACAGGGAGAGCGGAGTGCAGTGCTAACTCAAGTTACGACAATTAATTGTATGGATTTTGATACAGTGGCTAAACACAGTTTTGTGAACAGCAAAAGATATGCAGTTTTGCTTTCCATCCTGATAAAGGAATTTGAAAGAAGGTTTCAAGATTGCAGAAAGAAACATCTTTCAATAGCATATTTGCAACTCAATTTTCAGTTGACATAAATATATTACCTGTGAATTAATATGATATAACATTATATTATGTATTTTATATGTGTGTCCCAAGACGATTCTTCTTTACTTTGCATTCCTATTCACATCAGAATCATTATCAGGATCATGTCAGTTTCTGACAAGGTGTCATAGGGCTTCATTTTAGTGACAGTTCTCTTTTATGTTTTTTTTTTTTTATTACTTATACCATGTAAGTTTGCAGATGACACTATATTAGGAGAAACCAATGACTCCCTCTAAGGTAGAGAGGCATTGCAGTGAGATCTTGACAAATTAGAGGGCTGGGCAATCATAATTCACATGAACAACTGCAAATGTGACAGTTCTGGATATATGTACAGAGAGGAGGACACCTCACAGAACGGAATCTAAGCAGTCAGCAGTGTGTCCTGGCAGCCAAAATTACCAACTGTATTGTTGTGGTTTAACCTGGCAAGAAGCCAAACACTACACAGCCGTTTGCTCACTCCTCTCTCTCCCAGAGGGATGGGGGAAGAGAAGTGAAAAAAAAGATTAAAAAAAAAAAAAAAGAGAATGTGTAGGTTGAGATAAAAACTTTTTACTAAGGCAGAAAAGGAAGTAGTAAATATTAATAATGATAATTATATATACGTATACATGTTAAAAAAAAAAAAAAAAAACAAGTGATGGGCAACACAATTGCTTACCATCTGCCAGGTGATGTCCAGACATTCTCGAGTCCTGAAGCAGTGGCTTCCTCCACTACCCTCACCAATTCCCCTCAGTTTTATAGTTTTTTTACATAATGTCATATGGTATGGAATATACCTTTAGCCACAGTAGTTCAATTGTCCTTGTTCCATCCCCTTCCGGCTCCTTGTGCCCACTTGCCACCAGTGTGTCTAGAACTGGAAGCATAGTTCATGTAGCTGAACAATGAAAATGTGCCTGGCTCTATGCAGCACTAGTCAGCAGTAACTAAAACATCAGTGTGTTATGAACACTGGTTTTTCCACCTAGAGCCAAAGTACAGCATCATACCAGACACTACGGAGAAAATCAAGGTTACATACTTAGTAAATAGTCCAGGATATAGTGGACACATAAGAAGTGTCTGAGGTCCCTTGGTGTGTTCAGCAGAGCAAAGGAGGCTAAGGGGAGGCCTCACGGAAACCTACAGCTCCTCATGAGGGGAGCATTGAGCTCTGTCTCCAGTGCGAGAAACAGGACCCAAGGGAATGGCATGGGGCTGTGTCAGGGGAGGGTCACATTGGATGTTAGCAAATGTTCTTCATCAAGAAAATGGTCAGACACTGGAATGTGTTAGCTGGGACAACAGTCACAGCCAGAAGTCTGCTGGAGTTTTTAAGTGTTTGGATAATACTCTCAGAAACATGGTTTGAATTTTTAGTGATTCTGTGTGGAGCCAGGAGTTGAACTCAATGATTCTTGTGGGTCCCTTCCAATAATGGATATTCTATAATTCTATGAAATACATTATAATGCTACTCTGATGAGAACTTAAATCACAGTTCAGAATACCATCAATATGTCCTGATGCAACACAAAAAAAAAAAAAGCAAAAACATAAATCAGCTAGAGATAGAGGCTTCAATAAAGTGTGTGCTTCTGGTTGTGAAGGAGTCAGTGATGGCTCTTAAGCTGAGAGTGCAAAAAAAAAAAAAAAGAAAGAATGATAGATGGTTGTAATATCTATTGAAAGGCAATGGTAAATCACTCAACCAGTAATGCATTATTTGGAAATAAGCCAGTCACTGATGCTAATTCACTGCCAATAATTTCAGTTCAGATGTTTCCAACACGGGGAGTGTATATCAAATCTAGAATCATTACAAAGCAAAAAATAAAATGTTTTATTCTTAGGAATTCTTTGCTGGATACTCACACATTTTAGTTGAAGAGGTGATTTCAGTAGTATCCACTTCTGGAAAAAAAATAACCCTATCTAATAAGATCATTTAAACAGATTATTTTTATAGGTTTGGTGGTCTAGCTTTGGCCAGCAGCCAAACACAGACCTAGCTACTTGCTCCCTTCTCTCTCTCACCAAGACAGAATTAAAAGTTTGTAGGCAGAGATAAAGACAAAGACATTGCCTACCAACTACTGTAACAGGCAAGACAGTCTCAACTCAGAAAAAATTAATTTGATTTATTGTAAATTAAAATAGAATTTGTCAGACTATTAAACATTAACATTAAAACAACACCTCTCTTCCCCTATCTCCCTTCCAAGCTCAGCTTCACATTTTCACCCACTCTTTTACTCCTCCCCTGATCAATGCAGAAGAATAGGGAAGAAACAGATACGGTAGATTATGGTTTTGGTCTACCACTCCTTCCTGCTCACACTTTTCCCCTTCCTTCGTTTGGGCTCTGCTGTGGGTTGCAGTCCTTCAAGAAAACAAACAAACAAAACCACTTGTTCCAATGTGGGTACTCCCACAGGCGCTATATCCTTAGGAAACACCAATCTGTCTGGGTCTTCTAGCCCCTCCCTCAGGGGGATACTATTAAGTCATATGTTTAAGATGGGCTTTCTGAAAAACAAACAAACAAGCAATCAAACAAAAATACCCTAAATATTTAAGACAAAGTAGACCTAAGATTTAAAATTCAGTAGTATTTTTTAATATTTTATGTTGGTTCCTTTCTACCTAACAAAATAGCTATTAGTATGAATGCAAATTGCAGCACTGTAGCCTCAGATGCTACATTCAAAGCTTATTTTCTGATGTCGTTATAGCAGTTTTTTGGAATAAATATTTAGTTGATTTTCTAAAATATTTTTGCTCAGATGTTAATATATAATTAAGTTAATACTATTTCTTATAATCTTCACATAACTGTAATCATTTCATTGTCAAATACTGTGCTGATGAATGTAGACTAACAATGTCATTTGCTGCAATTATTGTTATTTTCTGAAAATTCTGCTTCAGTATACAATCCTGTATGTGCACAATTTTTGTAGTCTTCCCAGAAGAACTCATGTAAAGTAACTCCATTCTTTTCTCACAAACTGATAAAACATGGACTCATCCCCCTTATTGATAAACTCACGATAACTATTTCAAAAATAGAAATGTTATCCTCCATGTGGTTCCAAATCTATTTCTTTACTCTTTGATCCAAAAAATCAGGTGGAAATTAAGCCATGTGACTTTGTACTGTTCCTCATACTTGAAAAAATACAGTCTGCTTTAACTGTGGGTATATAATCACCTGTGGTACCTTCAGGGTCTTCCAGGATGCTGTAGAGGGGAAAATGGTAGACTGATTTTTATTAACAGAAAAAGTGACTAGCTTTTGTAAGTCTAAGGTGGGATTACAACAGACTTTATGTAATGCTCTCCAAAATAATAGTATTACTGTCTTTCTGCTACAGGTGCTCTAAAATCTTAAACTGACAATCTCTAACACTAATCCCAAGCCTCAACTGCTGGGTCTTTGCATAGCTACTGATTAGGTTGCTGAGACATAGAAGTCATCTATATTCTTTCTTCTTCCTTGCAACATACAGCACAAATACATTCACAGATAACATGCTTTATACTGCCCCCTTCTCGATGTGATCCCAGACAGGGCACAGGCAGAAGTGTAACAGTGACAGGGCCAGGGCTGGTCACTCTCAGTGGGCCTGGGTCTTGGCAAGGTGGATTGAGTTAGAAGTTCCTGGAGCAGGTTTTACCACTTTACCCTACTCCATGCTATCATGTGATAGTCTACTTGCTTGCAGGAGTAGCTTTCTGCAAGGGGTGTGTCAATGGCTTATGGGCTGGTTCGTCCTGGTTCCATGACTTATTAGGCAGGGAACCCATGCCCCAGGAAAGGGGGAAGAAGGGAGGGGAAAGGGAGACGGGCCTGAAAACAAAACGACAGCAGTGATCTGAGGAAGAAAACTAATTTCCTAAATAAGATACTGGAATAAAAATAACACAATATAATACAACATAATTGGAAATCAAGCTAATAAATCAAATAAAATGAGAGAGAACATCCAAAATCTAAGGCCCTACTCCAAAACTGAAGGTGGGACAGCTAGGAAACACTCACTGAAGATGAATAGCAAAAAAGAGACAGTCTTGGGACTGGTGTGTAGTTTTATCTTTCCCTCTTAGCAGAAAATGGGAATGCAAAGTCCTCTGGGGTATGTAGTTCTTCTCTTCTGAGAACCAGGTACTCGGAAATTTGTCAGTCCATGTAACTGGAGCATTAACACTTTAAATCCCAATGCACTACATGATGTTATGATGTGGAATACTGCTAACAAAAATCATAAAACCATGACAGGTGGGGACAATAGTTGGCTAGGAACAGCAGCTTGATCGACCACAGAAGAGAAGGGAGAAAACAGCCCCTTTTGTCACGGGGCATCTTCCTTGCTGGGACCCCAAAAGGCATCCAGCAGGGGAGGAAAGGACATGCACCCTTGAGGAAGGCCAGGTTCAGAAAGGAGCACCAAAAAAAGAAGTGGCATTAGTCACTTTCATTGTGCAACATTTTTGAAAGTGGCACTGATGATCTTTTTTTGAGTGATTACTGATGATGCACGTTGGTATTGCTGCAATGGTTGTTTAGAATTATTTTGTTTAAATTACTGGAATTTTAATTGGGCTGAAGGTGAAACTTTGATATTTTTGTAGGGTTGATCAGCTTTTACCCAAAACAATATTTTGATTGTGATTGTGTAGGTGTTTTTGTATCAATACACCAACAATTATCTAAAAAATTTTACTTTTCTGGATTTTTTTCACTGGATTACTTAGAATTTATCTGCCATTGGCCAAGTCTGTTTTTTACTAATGATTACTTCTATCTAAATCTAGAAAGGGTGGACTGAAAAAAATGTGGACATGGGAGTGACATAAACCTTGATTGATATCTTGTACAGTTAACTTGTACAATGGTGTTAAAAAGTATTGTTTCCTTTATACCTGCTAGAATATTATACAGTGTATTAGTGTTAAGTCTTTAGCTGAGTTACAAATTAAAAAAAAAAAAAACAAAATAAAACCTCATTTTGTCTGAGCTCCCCATAGAGCCAGAAACAAGGAGAGAGAGTAAGCAGAAACATTTCCTTTTACTACTCACAAACTATTTCAGACAAAGTGTCAGAGCAGCCATGTTCAGAGGATTTGGCTAAACATTGACTGTCCAGACACATCTTGTGAAAGTAAGTGGACAGACCAGTTGTTGCAAAGAATTACAAGACTAACTATTTTTCTTCTGTAATGCAGTTGTCAGAGGAGTTGGATAGACTGGATGCTTAACTGTTACAGCCTCTCCTGCTTAGAGATTAGATCACATTCACATCAAATTAAAAGGAAAACCAGGATACCAAACACGCGCAAAACAGTTGTAAAACTCTAAACTTACATTTCATGCATTGCCATAATTTCTTGTTTGTAAGATCTTTTTGTTAAAGATGTCAAACTTGATAAGTAGAATTTGAACAATCATAAAACACTTCCCTGATATGAGACAACATAGCTTTTCAGAGTTGCCTTAATTTTCGTCTCTCACTTATATTTATTTTCCTAAATAATTTTTTTAAACCTTCACTTCAGAATGTTGTGAGCACTATGTCCAGCATCATTTCACCTCTGGTAAGTCTGTCCAATACCTGAACCAGAAAGTTGATGTTAATGGACTCCAGGAATCTCCTAGATTGCTTGCTGCTCACTGTGTTGTCTTCTCAACAGATATACAGATTATGAAATGTCCCATTGGGAAGAGAGTCTGTAAGCAGGACACTTCTTGCAGCTGAAGCAAGAAGGCCTCATCAACTGACTCCCTTGATCAGGTGGCCTCTAGTGAGCCCCAACCATCAGCTGTCCTTTATTTGTCTCATCCCTAAACTTAACCCACAAGCACTCAACCTGTTCCTGAACTGTTATTCAGAGGGAGCCCCTTTCAGTCTATCCACTTTTTAAAACAGAGGACTACTCCTCCACCTATCCTACCTTGTCTATCCCTTTTAAAGAGCTTATGGCCCTGGTGGTATTCTATATGTGAATCATCCCACCATGTGTCTACGTTAGCAATAAGATCATAGTTTTCCAAGTGCACCACTATTTCCAACTCTTTCTGCTTATTTCTGGACTCCATGCATTACTATAGAGGTGCTTTTGCTGCACTTTTGGACACATTGCCACCCTAGAGGAGTCCTACCAGAAACCTCTGGGACATCTGAGGTTTTTCTCTGCTGCTTCCTGAAGTGACAATGTTCTCTGACTCTGTCATTCAGCAGTACATGCCCCACCTCTCCCTGTAGCTTTAGTTTAAAGCCCTCATTTAGTTTAAAGTAATTGATATTATAAATGAGGACAACAACAAATAAATATCTCTGTTTTTGTATACTCAGGGAAATAAGATAGTAATGTTGTTAAAAATTCTAGATAAAACAGAGCTAGATAATGCAGATACAATAGGCATGCAGATAATACATTTATTCTGTTATAAAATAATTCTATTTCATACTTAACAAGATGAATAGTAAACACTCTGAAAGGACAGAAGCAGATCACTCACCCCAAACACCACTGAAGAAATTGGTTAGTGGAAAAGATTTATAGATATCTGCAGCTTAGAAAACAGACTGTCTAGTAAGAAGCAAATGTAATTCAGTCGATGTATTTTACCCAGATGTACTTTACCCAGAAAGTAAGAAATTAATTGGTCATGATTCAAAATATATTCATAAGAATGAATTCCTTGCTGCTTTTATAATACATCAACAAAATTTACTGCAAAGAAGGGATCTGATTTTTCCTAATTAATATTCACTAGAGAATCAGGATGTGCTGCTGCTTCTCATTCTCTGGAAGGCCGTCTTGAGGCTCGAGTTAAGTTTACTTCACCCACATATGTCTTGTAATATTCAACTTAAAACTACTGGTACAGCATAGAATCAGTTTTGTGATAGTGGTCTGTATCTGAGTGAACAAATCCTGGCAAATCTCATTAAATATATGAGTTTGTTAGAGAAATAAATACATGATACATTCCATACAGTGAAAGTCTAAAATGGGAGATCGTTGGAGTCCTGTCTTGAAATTCCTGTCCTTGATTCTGTTTTCTGAAATTTGCTTTGATCTTAATCTATTACTAAAAGTATAGTCAAAACTAATATTTACATTGGAAACAGCAAATGAATACACAGAATTATATGAGGAGTACATTTTGTTATGTAATATGAAAGTGCCTGAATCAGCCCTTCATACTAACTGATGTTATGTAGGATAGAAGAAGTGTTTACGAAATCTAGAAGGTACTTTGATTTTCACAGGAAACTTGTAATTCTTACACGGAAATGAGCAAAAAATCAAAAATAGTTGTTTTCTTTTTACACATATTTAAATACCTCAACAAAAAGTAATAGAAGCCTTCAATAACTACAAGAATAAATGAGTCATTGCTCAAAAGAGTTAAGAAAGGCTCCTTAAATATGTTTGGATTCTGCCATGATGTTGAAGCATTCAATGTTTTCAGGAAAAATACTTTGAATAGAAGTTAAAGTGATAAAACAATAAACTTGAGTAATATTTTCTTCTTTTAAGAGTTTATTTCAAACTGCTAGGAATAAGAAAGCCCATGGGATTTGCTATTACCAGTTTACATAGTTACTTAAATCAACAAAAGGGTAAAAAAAAATTATTCAGTTTTAAATTGTCACTGTAGGAAAAAAAGTTACAATTTGTCTAAAATGACATAAGCTGAACTTAATTTAATCTTAAAAATCAATATCTTTTTTGCTTCTGTTCAAACTTGATTTTATAATTGATGATGTTCTTTGAATTACAAATCAATAATTCAACCTGCTATTTTGGTTTCACTAATGGTTTCATAGCATTGGCAGAAGTACAGAATTTCCCCAAATTTCCATACAAAATAAAAGTTAAACTGCACCCAAAGGAGTTAATATTCTACATATGTTTAAAATACACTTACAGAAAAACAATAGTTTGAAAGGGAGAAATGGTAAAAGATGCCTCTTATGTTGTCTGAATATTCGAGTGTGTGAGTGTGAATGCAAGACTGTTTAAAGAGTATAACAATATAAGTGTAACTCACTTTAAGTGTTTTTAGGTTAATAATTAATTCACAAAAAGATGTACTATAAATATTACAGAATGAATAAATTGAATACATTTTTGGCATTAACTTCTAAGTTAGAAGTACCAGGCAGCCGTTTTGTGAAATAGCTTTAAAGAAAATAAATGTGTCCGTATGAAAAATGAATGGAAACAAAGGATGATTTATGAATGAAGAGTTGTTTTTGTGTTGATTTTTCGTTTTATTTGCTTCATTTTTTAGCTGGAAAAGATGGGAAGCATTATTCATCTTCATCTACAGGCATGAGACTTGCTTGTTTGCTTGGAGAACTGTTGCAGCAGATGTCCAAAGTCAAAAAGTGGGAACAACATAAAAGCTAAAAAATACATTTAAAAAAGTATATTAAACTAGGTGAAAATATGTGTCAGTATTTTAATTGTGCCATTTCAGTGGAGTAAAAGCTTTGTCAGATATGTAGGGGACAGCTTTTATAAAATAACTTTTGAGTAGTGAATAGTTAAAGGTAGTAGTAACAATATTAAATATTCAAAGTATATAGTACGACTCAATCAGACCTGTTGGTGGTCAGTTTTTTAAGTTAATAATTTATTAGCTCATATTCATTTTTATGCCAATCAGAAAATAAGAATCTAGTATTCCCACACATTTGGATCTGGGCCTAAATCTTGAGAAAGTGAAAGGAGTAATTCTGCTGGATGCTGAGAAAATATCAAGTATCAACAAGCCACTCCATGACGGATTAAATTTGCAAATCTGGATAAAAAAGACTCAAAGAGAAGTTCACCCAAATCCAGAAGCATCAAATAAAAAAAAGAAAAAAAGAAAAAAAAGAAAAGCAGAAACATCTATTCTAGAAAAATAAAAGATCGTTCAGGTGTTTGAGAAATTTTCTGTTAACTGTGAGCAACCATGACTTTCCATGAAGCTCCTGTCCATATAAGTATGCTGAACATTTATAAAATGGAACATGGAGTAAAGACACATTAAAAAACAAATAAAGACTTGAAAGCATAACTGAAAATGGAAAAAATCTGACTAATACAAATATGAAGTAACGTGAGGTCTCAATTGTGAATCCCTGCCAAGAGAACAGATTTTGATTAGAACACCTAAAAAAGAATTCAGCAAGGCCTACAGAGAAAGAACAACTTCTCCAAAAATGTCACAGAGTTAGAAGTTATCTGCTGAAGACCGACCTACTGGCAAATTTTTTCAAGGCAGTAGCCAAGCCAGCTATGTTAGCTAAACCTCAAGAGGTAAATAAACCAGAACAAATCATCATACTACCACCTGATAATGTTATATTGATTTCATAAGCTACGTTAATGTAGTCTTTTGTAAGTAAACATATTTGCTTATTGTTTAATTGTAAAATGTCTCTGAAACAAAAGCGATATGTTCATGGTCAGAGTCTGGAAATGAGATTGGGTATTAATGCACGCCTCTTATTACGTCGGGATTTTTTAAGTAATGACTTGTAACTATGTGTGTAAATGATTGGATATCTGTAGCCTAATAGACATTTTCATTACACAGCATGTCAAAAATGTCAGCATAGTTCTTTGATGTGTTTATACTTTAATAATGCAGATGTTTGTAGGAATCTATTTTTTTATTTTATTTTATTTCCTTACTGTAGTGTCTGAGACTCTTGAGGAATGCCTCAAATCAACATGAGACTGGTAAGGAGTACCTCAAATCAACATGAGGTAATCAACATCACTTTAAGGACAGTTTTACATTTGAATGCAGTTCTTTGGAGTTGTTTGCTTTCGAAAGGGAGGGCTCGGGAAAGTTTACCGGGTTAAGACCTGGCTTGGGAGTTTACATTCCAACTTGATACTGTAGACTGGGGGATGATACCATTGTATCCTGTGAAGTCAGGAAATTTGCCTTTGCAAGATCTAAAAGACGGGGAACAAAGGAGTTCCTGATGAGATACCAAAGCCAGAAGCTGAGCCAGAGCAGGCTCAACCACTTCAGACTATAAATCAATTTTTTACACCTCTTAGTTGTCAACTGACCAACAACCCTGGACTACCCACCACTACTGGAAATCAGCACCTGACACAAAGATACCACTGGATCGAGGACTGGTGAACCACTTTGCATTTCTGTGTTTGTATATCTGTCTGTTTCTCTTTCCCCATTTTTTATTTTTTCTCTTTATCTTCTTTTATTCTTCTGCTCCATGTAGTAGGTATTACCTAATATTGCCTTACATGTAAAGCTCATTAATCATAATTAGTAAAATAGCCAGTTTTACCTCCAAGTAGATCATTAGTTGCTGTGAAGAAAGCTCTCACTAGATTGATGTGTATTATTCTTCTGAGTCTTGGATGGCACCACCGTGGTAGTGACCCTTGCTCACTGTGAGGGGAAGTGTCTCTCAGAAGACAGAAAATTATTCACCTTCCTCAAAACCCACTAAGTGGGACAAGATGTGTAGGAAAGTTAATCTGAGGTAACGTGTTCTTAAAATATTCTCCGGAGTCATTTAGAAGTAGTTTTATGTTGTGAGTGCTCATTTTATCTCATGATGATCAGACAAAATAAAAATGCTTAATAAAAAGTGATTTCTCTCAGATTCCCTGATTTTGAACACATCAGATCATGGTGATAGAGACTTACAAGGGTAGAGTTTGTGTCCTGATATGGTTGGAGCACAATCCTGCACAAAGACAGAGACCTGGGCAAGGCAGTTGGGGACTATAGCACCTCTGTGGTTACCTGCCATGACAATTTTTGTTCTTCCCAGAAAAGCACCCAGTAGGCTTGACTTTAAAAGTGTACACATAAATTTAAAAACACACTGTACACAGCCAATGCTTTAAGAAGAGTCTTCTTGACAAAGGATAGAGGGAAAAGAGAAAGATAGGAAGATCATGTCTATGGTGACATCTTTCCCAGTAGCTATGCTATCCTCTTCGTCTGAATTTGTGGCATGTTTTGTGATTGCACAGTGTTACTAGTTTGGGATTGATCTGATAAATAGAAAGATTTATTTTTGGTCTTCAGCCAAAAATGATCATGAAATGAGCTGAAAAATCTCTTAACGTACAAAAGAATTGTTCTGTATAGAAACTAATTTTATGTGCCTAGGAATAAGCAGGTAGGAATTCCCATTGTCAATACGATTCCTAATGAAAGTACAGTATGATATCCATAAATGTCTGTTCCATTCAATTGGAAATCTTTACTTATATATATATATTTACCATGACATGTAGCCAAGAAATGACAAAGGAACAGAAGGAACTGCAAACAGAATGCAATCTAGCATCAAGGGAAAGATTTGACAAGGAAGAACAGCATTACTACCATAGCAACAATCTGTTGTGTATGCAGTTTCTTAACTTTAAATGCAGCTTTATCACTTTAGTGCGTGAACAAGGTGCCCAGTTGTCTAAATCTTAAACTTGAGTTTCCAGCACTAAAGATATTTTTCTTACTGTTAAGTCTGTTCCACTGAAAGGATGTTAAATTGGTTCACTGTATTCTAATAAAACAGAGATTAAAAAAGTGAAAATTATATTATAAAACAGACCAGTTACTGATGAACAGAAAAAGAATAGGAATATTGCCATAACAGTAATTAAAAGCAGTGAATATCTGGTGTATGAAGTACTAGTATAAAAGATTAAATTTGAAGATAGTCTTATAAAAGGTGAAATCCAGCAACTATAAATCACAGAGTAGAAAGGGTTTATGGGTGGTTGCAACTGGCTCACAAGAATGCATACTTGGGGCTTTGATATTTCTATCTAGAAAACTCAATGAAAAACCATGTGCTCATGCCATTCACGCCTGTGTCATACAACTTCCTGGACAGTGAGACTGAAATAGATGACAAAATTGTAAAACGTTCTGGAGAACTGCAAGTCAGTTCTACAGGTCATGCAGTGTATTGAAAGCATCAGATTTACTATGCCTGGAACAAATTCACTGGACTCATTTCCAAAGCACCAATCCATTGAATTCATTGCATTTGTGCTATGATATTAAGCTGCATATACACGACAGCCATTCAGAATTCCAGGAGATAAACAGTTCAGTCAGAAATATGGTTATTTCTGTGCAGGATATTAGTGATTAGACTCAGAAGTCCCAATCAAAGGTGTTACAATTAGGAAATTTGTGAATCTATTCCTACCAATGTATTTTCTGAAGGTATATATGCAGTGTTATGCTTGAATGCCTTATGATATATTCAAGAATTGTGCTTTAAGCATATTGTCATCTGTCAACTGTAAATTGAATATATAGAGAGAGACTTTACAGGTTCACCTTTGTCTTATAGCTTGTGCAGACATAACTTGCTATGGTAGAACATTATTTTATACTCAGATTTGCTATCACACTTTGAAATAGAGGCATAGCTACAACCAAATGCAACTAAACAGGTAGGATACCTTAAAAAGAACATGTGCAAATCAAAATCTTTGAACACTGCCATTGCCATATTTGAATATCATGTTTTCATTGTTCCTAATATCTTTGAAATCTATTGCTACCAGCAATCAAATTGACTTTCATTGTGGACTAGACATTTCAACAACTGTTGCAAGAATAAGAAGCTGCTCAGCTGAATAAAAGATTCACCTAGAATATTATACTATCTCTATACACAAAACATCCCTAGTGTGGATGCAGTCAGGATTCTTGTGAAAACTTGTCAGTTCAACCAAATGCCTACTTGGTTTGCCATTTTAGTATGCCTAGAAATATAATAAATCCATACTAAAGTTGGAAACTATTCTATGAAAAGTTAAATTGACAGGTCATTTATTGTGTTTCATTAATTCCCATACTCTAATCATTTTGGTTCATTCTTTTCTCATCTTCAACAATGAAATAAAAGACAATAGATAAAATCTATTGACCAGTTACATATTGACTGAGGGAAAATTATGTTCTTATTTCTATTTCTAACTGATATTCTTGCAAATTCAACCAAGGACCTGTCACATAAATTGAAATGGTTCTGTTTAGTTTATATTTTGCAAATTAAAGCCAGAAATAGAAGTTTCTCACACCAAAGTATAACCTCCCATACACTTTTGCAATTCTTTTGTCTCTAAATATTTTCCTAAATCACAAGTGCAAAGATAAAGATGCATGCTTAATTTAGGCAAAGAATGTTGGTTTTTTCTTCTTATATTGGATAGGAATAGCTAATTTTACACATTGAACTACAAGTGCAATTTGTTCTAACGTTATCAGAAACATGCATTTTACTGAAAAAATAACAAATGATTACAAACATAAAAATGACTCACATTGTCAATGACAGAGAGGTCACATTTCACATTTTCAATAACATTCTAAAGTCAAATATTTGATATTCGTTACTTTCTCAAAAATATGTTCTTGGAATATTTCTGCGTCTTACATACTTCAGAGGTTTTGATCTTGTCATTGGAAGCCTCAGTAAAACAGTTCAGCTTGAAAACGCATAAGAAAAAAAAAACTTTATTTCATCTTTTTTTGACCTTGTCATTGCTGAATACTGAATGAAAAGTTAATGTGTTGGTCATAAAAAGCACTTCGACTGATTGCCCTGACAAGTTTTAGATGTCCCATTTCTGGAAGCATTCAAGGCTGGATTGGATGGGGCTTTGAGCAAAGTGATTAGTGAAAGATGTCCTTTTCATTTGGTCAGGGATATAGACCTAGATGACATTTAAGGTCCCTTTGAACCCAAACCACTATATGATTCTATGAGAATCAAGGAAAGGAAACTTAAAATGGTTTTAGGTTAAAAGAGAGGATTTAGATTAGATGTTAGGACAAAGTTCTTTACTCAGAGAGTGGTGAGGGACTGGAATAGCCTACTCAGTTAAACCGTGGATGCCCCATCTATGAAGGTGTTCAAGACAAATTTGGATGGGGGTCTGTGCATCCTCATCCAGTGGATGAGAACCCTATCCACGGCAGAGTTGTTGGACCTAGATTATCTTTGAGGTCCCTTCCAACCTTCTGATTCTACGAAAAACATATGCGTGACAACTACACTGTAGGATAAATAATAATCTAAATTAATGTTTGCTTTTACTTGTAGATCTGTTAAAGTGTGTAAAATGTGTGCCAGTGGGTTTGTGTGCACATGCATTCACATGCATATTTGTGCATAAAATAACTCACAAAACTGCTTTATGTGAGTATTTTGAGTAAGAAGAGGCAATATGCTTAACTGAAGCAAATACAAATTTTTCTAGAAGAGAGCAAATCAAAGCTACAGATGGAACTTATACCACTTTTTGAAGTGTTATATTTGGACTAAAAGACAGCTTTGATTTGCTGTAATATGCAAGCCAATTTGCCTTGCAAGGCCAAGCAGGTATTTTAATCATGAAATATGCTAGAGGAAGAAATAGTTTTGTCTAGTTCTTATCTACCTCAATATTAAAAATGATGTGAAGGAAATAGACCTTTATTATGATAACCTATGTGCTATCAAAAATAGTTTTTAGAAAGATAATATTTTTAGTGAAAAACTAATCCCTGTATTTTTTGTTTGTTTACTTTTTGTTTTTGTTTTGTTTTCTGAACAATTTCACCCATCATGCACATTGAACATTTTCATTTCACAGAATCACAGAATTGTAGGGGTTGAAAGGGACCTCTAGAGATCATCTAGTCCAATCCCCCTGCCAAAGCAGGCTCCCTAGACCAGGTTGCACAACTAGGTGTCCAGGCAAGTCTTAAATATTTATTTCCAGAGAAGGAGACTCCACAACTTCTGTGGGCAACTTGTTCCAGTGCTCCATCACCTGCACTTTGAAGAATTTGGACTATCGAACACTCTTACAATACATAAAATCAGTGATTGTTCATATACAGAAATAGATGTGTAGGTTCATTAGTATACAGAACATGCTGATGATATTGTGAAATTATTTTGACTTCTGTAGCAGGATGTAGTAATCCTTGAACAAACTTGATTATTTGTACAAAATGCAAACTTTATTTAAAATTATGTATTGTAAACTGCAATTATATTCTAGTGAATTCTTAAAGTGACAACTATTTTAGTTGCTTTATTATTTTTACTAAATTTTTCTGAGAAGGAATCTGTTTTTCCTCCTGGTGGACTTTTATTTTGACTCTCTAACAATGAAAGTATAAATTGTGTATTCCTTGAACACATTCAATACAGTGTTTGCGTATGTGGTTTGGGGGATTTGCTTGTTTTCTTTCTTGGATGGTTGGTTGGTTGGTTGGCTGGTTGATTTGTTTTGTTTTCTGGTTAGCTTTACTGTGTATCCTAAAAATACATTGGACATGGACAAGTGTGTTTATTAGAAAATGGAAGGCTCCCTGTAAACCATGTGATTAATTACAAATTGGAAATCTTGTTGTACTAGGTCATTTATTTGTTTATTGTTTATGATTATACTATCACTATTAACTTCTTATAATTGCAACAAAATTCTGCTAGAGGTATGATAGAGGTAGATTCATGTGAACATCTTAAGGCCAGTTTCTGTAGTTATCACTGAAACGTATGTACCTCTGAGCTATCTCATATTTCTGTAAGATGACTGGATTTATTCACAAGAGTTACTTTCAAATGACAAATCATCCTAAGAACAAACTAAAAACAATGCAAAATAAAACCAATAATAAAAGCTGTATCAGTCCTACTTTTACCAGTTCACTGACTTTGTATTCTGACTCAACTGCCTTGACTTGTCTTCTCCTCAGGAGTCAGTGCTATACCGCATCCTCTGGAAAAAATGATTCTAAACTTGCTGCTGTTAATGAGCTCTTGTATCACAGCTGAATTTACATTTCCATTAATCTTCTTTTTACTACATTCAATTGGATTTTGTCATGTACATATATCAGTCTGGCCCTTAAGTTACTCATAAATATCTTCATCTATATGTTTTTTCCTGAAGCTTTTTTGTTGATTGGTTTGATTTTGTTTGTTTGCTTGTTTTGATGTTGAAGTTTACTTTTCTTTCTAGTCTTATTATACTACTAACTTTGTTACTCTTGAAGCAGATCTGACTGGTCTGATGTCCTACCCTCATGGGATATTTTGGGACACAAACTCCAGTGTCCTGGTCTATTTGTCTATGATAAGTCTGAGCAAAGTATGCATTTCATCTAATCACCATTTATTTTCCGTGACAGGTGGAAAGAAAGCACTCTGTAGAAAGATGGCACTCTATTTTAGACACAAAATGTGACTGAAGAGGAAGAAATGGGAATAATAATATAGACAGAGCCATAGAATTCAGGCAGATTCTAGAAGTCACAGAACATCATCACTGCTGCATTTTATAAATAGGCTTTTTGTCATTTTCACTGACTGCCAATTTCCTTTTTATGCTTGCTGTTCATTAGCACTTCATAGAGCTCTACTCATCATCCTGTCCAGTCATACCAGAAGACACATGTTCTGGTTCTGTTGAAAATCTATAGAAAAAAACAGTTGCTCCTGTGAAATGGAATTTCATTTCTGTCTAAAAATATTTTACATGAAGAAAACATAATTATGGTTAGAAAGCTAAAGTATTGTTATTTTTTAATTGCTCAAAATAAAAATAAAACAGGAAAGCCAGTCAGTGAAGCCATGAATAGAGAGTAACAATTTCTAATAATTAAAAAAATCAGTTATGGAATTCTGGATTAATAAAATATAAAATGGAGAAGCTAATTAGGTTAGTTGTGCTAATCCTCATAAAGCCTGTGACGATGATGTATGTCAGAATTATTCATAGATAGAAAGACAGAGGAAAGAAGAAAATGGGAGTGTAGAATATAAGTGACAAAATACAAACTGCATAGCATCATAAATTACTTCTATAATAAAGGAGTAGGAAATGAAATATATTTCCTGCTTTTATCAGAACACTAGCAAGATAGAACATAACTTCTGGAAGCTCATTTGGGATAGCTAAAATATTTACACTTTTATCAGCTATGTATTATCTCTGCCTCCCAGAGTATGGACAGCTACTTACTATGATATAAATTCTTTCACTCCCCAAAGTCCATTCTAGAGAATTATATATATGTCCTGGACATATCTCTGTTGTGTACTCAGAAAGAAACAAAAATAGAACAAGGTAGAATATGCGCTTTTTCCCCATAATTTCAAGAGATTTCCTCTTATTGATAAAAATTCCAAATTGATTAAGGAAATGGAAGATCGTGATAAGTAAATATGCATGCTTTAATCATGTTTCCCTGTGTTCTACCACAGATATATTTCCTCAGTGAAAAAGGATTTTATAATATATTCTGGGTGTCAAATGACAAGACATTCCCTACAGAAGGTGTTCTAGAGGAGTAAAAAAATAAAATAAATTAAAAAAGGTGATTCATAGAGGCTGTGGAGATGATCCTTCCACTTAGCTCAGCATCGGTGAGACTATACCTGGAGCACTGGATAAAGTTCTCAGCTTCTCAGTGTCAGAGAAGACCTACTGAAGAGAAACAAATGAAGGACCACAAAACATGACTGGAGCATCTTTCCCATGAGGAAATTCTGAGAGAGATGGCATTCTTTAGACTTGAGAAAAATAAAAGGCTCATGGATGATCTTAGCAGTATAGATAAATACCTAGATGGATAGTGAAAAAATGTTGGAGCTATGCTCTTTTCATTGGTACCAAGTGGCAGAGCAAGAGGCAAAAGACATGAGCAGGAACACAGGAGATTACATTTGAACATAATGAAGTACATATTTATTGTGCAGATGACAAAACACTGGTACAAGTTGTCCAGAGAGGTCATGCAGTCTCAATCTTTGGCTTCCAGAGGTGCATCAATTGGAAAAGGAAAGTGCAAGAAGACATACCTCCATAGTGAGCAATACAGGAAGGGTGGTTAACAATGGACAAGAAGTCTGAGGTACTGAATGTTGTCTCAGTTTTCACTGGCAACTGCTCTTCATACATCACTTGAGGGGATGGGTCAGAAGACAGGGACTGAGGAATCAGTGGACCTCCCACTGTATGTGAAGGTTTTGTCTGTGACCGCAGGAGGAATCTGAACATCCACAAGTCTGTTGTTTCCAGTGAGGGGCATTCCAGAGTCCTGAAAGAATTGACTGATGTAGTTGCAAAGCCATTCTCAGTGGTATTTGAAAAGTCTGGAAAAAAGGCAATGTCAGACTCATTTTTAGGAAGGGTAAAAAGTGTGATCCAAGGCACTACAAACTTGTCAGTATCACTTCTGTGCCAAGAAAGTCATGGGACAGATTCTCCTGGAAGCCATGATAAAGCACATGGAAGGCAGGGGGGTGATGTGAGACAACCAGCAAGGATTCATCAAGGTCAAGTCATGCCTGACAAACCTAGTGGTCTCCTATGATGATGTATCTGCATCAGTGAACAAGGAAAGATCCACTGACATCATCTGTCTGGACTTCAGTGTGGCCATTGACATGGACATCCACAACACTTCTCTCTAAATTGGAAAGACATGGATTTAATGGGTGGAATGTTTGATGGATGAGGAACTGACTGACCGATCCTACCCAGAGAGTAGTGGTCACTCAATGTCCAGATGAAGTGACAAGTAATGTCCCTCAGGAGTCAGTACAGAAGCTGACATTCTTTAATATATTATCAGTGACATTAACAGTGAGATCGAGTGCACCTTCAGCAAGCCTACAGATGACACCATGCTGTGTGGGGTGGACAACGTCTGAAAGATGGGATCCATCTAGAAAGACCTGAACAGTTGGAGGATGGATTCTGCTTCTCTACTTTTTGCTGGTGAAGCCTCACCTGGAGAGCTGACCAGATGTGGACACCTCAAAACAGGAGAAATATTGGTCTTTTGGAGTTTGTCCAGATAAGGGCCACAAAAACGACCCAAGGGATGGAACAACTTTTCTATAAGGACTGACTGAGAGAGCTGTGTCTGTTCAGCGTGGAAAAGAGAAGGCACTGGGGAGATCTGTTAGAGGCCTTTCATTCTGCATTATCTTATGCCCTTCTTAGATTGAAATAGAGGAAAATCAAAACTACGCACAGTTGAGAACTGTGATGTACTAACATCTAGAGAGTCAGGCACCAGGATGTTAGTAGAACATTCAGAATTAAGATCCACAGATTAAGATGCAATCGGAGATTTAGAAAAAATAAATAAAAATGAAATAGTGCCTGGGGCTCCTTCACTTTATGAAAGAAAAATCTACATTTTTATTGTTTGTCTTTTACAAGTTTCTATATATATGTGAAGGAGGGTAATTTCCCATTGCTGGATAATCCTCTTGATTAAAATATGTAGAAATACAAATGAGGGCAAATGCATTGTAGTGTCTTTTTAAGAATACAGATATGAAAAATAACCTGTTCTTAATCACTTCATGATTCATGTAGTTCTCATTATGCAAGCCTGTTTATATTCTCCTCCAAACTCTTACTACTTTTTTCATGGTCTTCTATTTGGAATTCACTTTCAAGAAAATGCCTGTATTTTGTTATGTAAGACATTCTAGTTGGGTAGACCACTTAGAGGTAGCACACTAAATCTCTCTTTGTTCATTTCTTTATGTACTGATCAACTAGATGAAAATATCTGGGGAGATGTTTTATTGACCTGAGGGATCTTTGCTCACAAACAAATGAGTATCTTAATTGTTAGACAACAGACATGTCAATCCACTCATTCTATAAGACTCCTATATTCCTGACTATAGAGTGACCAAGACTCAAACAGAGAAAATGGGAGAATGTGTTATGGGTAAGACATTTCCTGGAGTTTAGAGGAGCTGAATCTTCAATAGACTTCAGAGAAAACTAGAACCCAGGTTTCACATTTCTGAAAACAACTTCTTAGCAGCTTTCTGTAAAGTAAATGATGGCTAACAATACTGGCTATAACTAGTTTTATTCAGTTCAGTGCCCACTGAAGGACATTCATCAATATTGAGCATTTCCTTTGGCTAGCTCTAGGCAGTGCTTGATTGAACACATGGATTTTTTGCCTAAGCTTTGTATTAATCTAACTTAATTGAATATCAAGGGAGTCCATGTGCATACAATTCACAAGGTGTTATGCATCTCATGTGACCATATGCTAAATCTAGGATAGTTATTCTTAGAAGGATGTTTTCAAATAAGTGTTTATTTTTTCCTGAGATCAGAATCCAAAACTAAAAATAATAATAATAATGATTTGTAAAATGTGTTTCCTTTTCTAGCTGTCTGAAACTAACTGCCATGATTGTACTTATTTTTCTTTTAGGAATTACAATGTTTAGCTTAAATAATAAAAATCTTGAGTCAAAGTACAAAGGCTGTAAACAATCTCAAATGTTAAAACAAAAATAAGAAAAAAATAGTAATGATAAACAAGATCCAGTATAATTTAATCATGAGAGTGATACAGACTCATTTACAGAATAAATGATACAGAGTAACAAAGCAATATCAGATAGATATGATTTGAGTAGCTGCTTGTTCATAACCTCAGGGAAATCTGATGAATCATAAAACAGACCTCCAATCTTCAGAACTCCTGTGATTTGCATGGCGTTCGGTTCCTATTTGCCTGTGCTCAGATTTTCTAGTTTTGGCTTCTAAATTATATTAGTGTCCTATTGACTACACATAAATGCCTTTCATATTAATGAATTCAGGTAAAACTCTTTGCTTAATTGATACTTTCCTTACTGAATTCTGAATTTCTGGTGTCTTTTGACAGAATCACATAATCACAGAATTGTAAGGGTTGGATGGGACCCCTAGAGATTGTCTAGTCCAAAATCCCTGCAAATCAGGCTCCCCACAGCAGGCTTCACAGGTAGGCATCCAGGCGGGTCTTGAACATATCCTGAGGAGAATCCACAACCCCCCTGTGCAGTTTGTTCCAGTGCTCTGTCAACCTCACTGTGAAGATGTTCCCTCACAAATTGGTGAGCTCAAGTTTATGGGCATTTCCCCTTGTCCTATCCCCACAGACTGCTGAATGGACCATGTCCATTTGACTCCAGTACATAAGATATTAATAAACATTAGTAAGATCAACTCAGTCTTCTTTTCTCAAGGCTGAACAGACCCAGACCACTCAGCCTTTCTTCACAAGATAGGTGCTTCAGGCCCTTTATCATCTTTGTGTCCCTCCACTGGATTCTTTCTAGGAGATCCCTGTCTTTTTTTGTACCAGTGTGCCCAGAACTCGACACAATACTCCAGGTGAGGCCTGACCAGGACAAAGCAGAGGGGGAGGATCACTTCCCTTGTCCTGCTCACCATGCTTTTTTAATGCACCCCAGGATCCTATTGGCCTTCTGGGCCAGCAGGCCACACTACTGTCTCATGGCCAGCCTGTTGTCCATCAGGACACCCAGGTCCCCCTCCTAAGAGCTCCCCTCCAGCAGTTCATCTCCCAGTGCATGCAGTTATTCCTCCCTAGGTGCAAGACTCTACACTTGCTCTTGTTAAACCTCATCTGGTTCCTGTCTGCCTAACTCTCCAGCCTGTCCAGGTCTCACTGAATGGAAGCACAGCCTTCCAATGTGTCAGCCATTCCCCCAAGCAAACTTGCTGAGGGTGACCACTATCAAGGTCATTGATGAAGATGTTGAACAGGACTGGTCTCAGCACCGATCCCCGAGGAACACCACTAAGTACAGGCCTCCAAATGGACTCTGTGTCACCAATCACAACCCTCTGAGCAATGCCAATCAGCTAGTTCTCAACTCACCTCACTATCTGTTCATCTATTTCACACTTCCTATGCTTTGTTATAAGGATGCTGTGGGAGACAGTGTCAAATGCCTTGCTGAAATCAAGGTAGACTACATCCACTGTTCTTCCCCCCATCTACTCAGCTGGTGATGCCATCATAGACAGCCACCAGGTTGGTCAAGCACAATTTTCCCCTGATGAATCCATGCTGACTATTCCTGATGAATTTCTTCTCTTCCAGTTGCTTGGAGATGATATCTAAAACAAGCTGTTCCATCACCATTTCCAGGGACAGGTGAGACTGACTGGCCTGTAGTTTCCTGGATCCTCCTTCTTGTCCTTTTTGAAGACTGAAGTGTCATTGATTATCCTCTAGTCTTTAGGCACCTCTCCCATTCTCCAAGACCTGTCAAAGATGATAGAGAGCAGCTGGGCAGTCACTTTTGCCAGCTCCTTCAGGACATATGAATGCATCCCATCAGGGCCCATGGATTTTAGAACAGTGATCCCACTCAGATGCTTCTGGACCACCCCCTCCACAACCAGTGAGAATCTTTCCATTCCCCAGACTTTCTCTCTTTCCTCCAAGATCCAGTATTCCTGAGGGGGAGTATTTGAAATGAAGACTGAAGCAAAGAAGGCATTCAGCATCTCCACCTTCTCAGCCACATTATCTCTAGTCTTTCTTTTACTGCTAACATACTTAAAAAAAAAAAAAACAAAAAAAAAAACATTATCCTTTATCTCCTTTGCCAGCTTCTTCTCCAGGTGAGCTTTAACCTTCCCCATCTCTTCCCTGCAGGCCCTGACAACACTCTTATACTCCTCCCAAGAAGACATTTCATAGACCTTCTTCTTCCCTTTTATTATATCCATGAGCTCCTTGCTCATCCATACCATTCTCCTGCCTTCCTTCCCCAGTTTACTGCTCCTAGGCTTGCAACAATCTTGATCTTAGAAGAAGTGCTGTTTAAATGCTGGCCAGTTAACATGGGCTCCCTCACACTATAGTCCATGAGATACATCTAAGCAGGCCCTGGAAAAGGTCAAAAAATTGAAGAAAATTTTTGTGTGCATACAGTATCAATCAAGTCCACATTTTACATCTTCTCGCTAGTATTTATAGTAATCAAAGGCCTGATAGGATCTGCGTCTCTTTTGTTTTTGCTTTTGTTCTTTAATTAGTTTCATTGTTGATTAAAAGAGAAGGCTAAGAAAGAGAAACAATCTAGTAAGGAAAATGGAGTCTCCACAGGCAAATCAATAGTATTTTGTCCTCATTCTGGTAAAAAATAAAATAAAATAAAAATAAGTATAAAATATATAAAATACAAATATAAACATAAAAATAAAATAAAAGTACGTATATATTTTTTTTTTCATTTCAGACTTGCTTGGCCGAGTTTTGGTAGGAGGGGGAGGCTGAAGATTGGCCTCAGTGAGAAGAGCCCAGTGGCTGCTCCATGTCAGATCAGAGACAGTTCCAGTTGTTCCAAATAAGACCTACTGCAGGACAGAACCTACTTGTGAGTGATATTGCATGTGCCTCTAGGAAAACAGATCTGAGAAAGGGAAAAACTGCTGGGCAACAGCAGCTGGGACTGAGAAAAGTGTGAGGGAAACAGCCATGCAGACACCCAGATCAGTGTAGAAAGAGGCCAGGAGGTGCTCCAGGTGCAGAGCAAAAGCTCCCTACAGCCCAGGAGAGACCCATGGAGGAGCAACCTGTCCCTATGCATCCCTGGGTACCACACGGAGTACATTGTCACACGCAGCAATGGAGGAGCCTGTGGGACAGCTGTGGGTGAGGCCTGAAGGAGGTACAGCCCATGGAGAGCCCCTGCAGGAGCAGCACATGGATAGGAGCCCACGGTGAAGCAGAAGGACTGGAGGAGCTGTTGCCTGCGATGACCTATGTGGGGCAGTGAGAGAGTGACCACGGAGCAGTGGCAGAAACTGAGCATTATGGACTGACCACAACCCTCATTCCACAATGTACTTCACTACTCTCAGGAAGGAGGTAGAAGAGGGTGGATGGGGGAAAGGTGTTTTCAATTTACTTTCAATTTCTCTCTGCTCTAGTAATAGTGATAGGCTAACATCATACTAAATATATGAATCATATTAATCTCCCGATGCTGCATCTGTTTTGCCTGTGATGGTAACTGGTGAGTGATTTCCCTGTCCTTATCTCAAACCTTGAAAACTTTTTCATTGCATTTTCTCCAACAGTTCTTTTGAGGAGTGAAAGAGAGGTGTGGTGGAATTTAGACTGGCCTGTGTGAAACCGCCACACAAACAACAGACAACAACAGATAGAACTGTCAAATGTATGTTGTATTTAGGCTGTTAAATTTAAACAACTTTTCATTACCGATTCTGAATTGTGAATTTGAATGCAACTTTCATTTCAAATATTAATTATCTAACCACGATTACCTTTGACCAAATACCAGATATGACTTTTCTTGCAAGGTTGATTCTATTTTAAACAGATAAATGGTATTTTCAATAATCACTGAAAAATAAAATGCAAACAAGTATAGAAAATGTATCTATACTATTTAGATGCTGTACTGCATTAGCTTATCTCATATATGTCAAGTATATGTAGACCCCCCCCAAACACATACTTTTAAATTTGGGCTTCTTGTATTGAATCACATGACAAAGTTAATTACACTGTTGTGTTTATTTTTTCCACAAAAACAAACAAATAATAATAAGAAGAAGATATTTATGTGTAGGGAAAAAAGTAAAAAGGTTATTTTTTCTTATTGTTATAATTAAAAGAAGCTACTTTAGTTTACAGTTAAAACAAAACCCTTCTAGCAATAGCTTATATTCTACTCACAAGCAGTGTATCACTTCACCTTTCTGTATTATTTTCTATTTACTTTTGATTATTAATGCTTTTGTTTCAAACCAATGTTCTTCTTACAGACGTTCCTGCAATCATTTCATGAAATTGTCATTATAATACAGTCAAGAACACAAATTATTGTTTTCCCATATCAAATGTCCTGCCATTCTCATTTTCCTTTGGAAGATATGCGATCAATCTCTTACAATGAGGAGTCCTCAATCGGTACAAGGAATAATAGATTGCAGTTCTTCTGGTCTGATCCATTGAACAGACTTTTCCTGTCTTAGTTTGATGGTGATGTTCATACTTTCTATCAAATTGACATTTTTAATTTATATTTTTGAGCCAATTGTAGTTTTTCAAGTAAATCACTATAGAACATCCATTTTAGCAGTATGAGAGGTATTGCTGTTGCTCATACTGAAATAGTTTCCACCTATAAAAATTAAAGAAAAAAAATTTGGAAAACTTCTACATTGTTTTATTTTCTCAGTGTGATGAGGAAGAGCCCTGGGAAATGCATTTTTAACAGAGAACTTACATGATTTTTCACTGAGATACGTAATTATTGTTCCTCTTGTTCTTCGTGGCTGATCTGTGAATGGAGTAGGGTAAAACCTTAGAATTATCTCATATAATGTATGACTTTGTTTGTGTCTATCACTATCTCCTTTCCAGTCAGTCTGAATTTTTTATTCCTTCGTATCCTACTGGACATAGTTTACATAAAATTATTCTAAATCTGCTCCAGCTTTAAGTTATTTTCTTTGCATATGTGCAAGCAGCTGTCTTTTGCTGAAGTTAATGTTGGTTCATAGGATTTTAAAGATGACTCCTGTGGCAATAGTTTTCTGCTGCTTGTAGCAAAATGTTTTCTTTCTTTTTTATTAATTATTGTTGTAGCAATATTTGACATATCAGACAAGCAGAAGATATGAACAGATTAACATTCTATTCAAGAAGAAAAACAATGCAAATTGTATTTTTTAATGAGATTTATAGTTTTACTAATTTCTGGGAACAAGATGTTTGCACTTAACTCTTTATTAAAAAATAGAGTTAAAGTGAATGCAAAATAAGAAAACATAAAATTTTGTAGCACTCCTTTACAAGCAAGCCTCACGTTCCAACAATATGAAGATTTGTGTGTGATTGAAAAAGTAATTTAAAGGTATTCTAATCTCAGCATATGCATTATAATCACAACTTTTTCATTAAAAAATGTGTATATTTGAGCTTGAATTTTCCTTTGCAGAAACAATATGAGAAATTTTCCAAATTCTGGACAATGTAAATCATTCCTCAGTATCATTTACATCTTTGGATCTGACAGCTTCTATTCACCAGTGAACATGGCTTTGGTAGCCTTGATGGTTCTGCAGCCATGCAGGAAACTTTTCTCTGGGAATAGAAAAAGTATTAAAGAATAAAATCAATCTGTCATAATTTAGAAATATTATATTAGCTGTCATATTCCAAGCTCTCTGTATAGCCAATAGAAATAGACACCTTCAGAATGCAGCTCAACTCATTCTATCTAGCTATGATAGATTAAAAGAATCACTCCCAGGAGATGCCCACTCTCTTCGTTACCTATAAGGAATCACGAGTGCCTAACCAAAATGCAGACATCAAATTCTTAGGTGCTTAAGCTGATGGAATTAACCTAGGAAAATGACTTTTTTTTTTTTTTGACAAATTTTTTTTTCATGGATGTTCTGCTAACTGAAGTCTAAGGAATTTTAGGAAAGTAAGAAACAACTTTATAAAACAATATCTGTTTATCTCATCCCTTTCCTTTCCAAATGATATCATCTTTGCTAGTTGCATAAGAGACTTCAGGAATGAGAAACGAGTCTAAAATTATCTGTATCCTATACTGCTTGAGATATTATTGCATATCCAAGATATCTGTTTAGTGTTTGTAGATAGGAAATATTACCCAGAGCAGGTCGATCCACTTCTGAAATTACATCTGGACAAAGGTAGAAAAACTTTGAGCATGTAAAATGACATTATATATTCATTATTAGACATACTGATGGGATGCCTGGGTGAGACTCAACTTGCTCTGAGTTTAGGCATCTACAATGCATATATCTGCATGTGGTGCTTGAGCTCCCATTTAGGGGAGGAATTAAGCACTTGGTTCCACTTTAGATTTTCTAGTTTATTCCACAAACCTTTTGACTTGTGTTTCATCTTATTGACACAGACACTAAGAAAAACTATACCCTTTGGAGTGGAAGAATACAGCACTGAAATTGTGTATCATTTGATGCACATACACATATATTAATGCACATGTGTATGTATTTATGTGTGTATATATAAACTCTCAGAATAACCAAATATCATGTAGATCAGCAGAAACATATTAGATTTAAGAAAGGCAAAAAGGTAAAAACAAAGATTTTAAAACTGTGTCCATATGAGTGTATGTTCCTGTATGTGTAGAAATATGAGTTTTATTAAAGAAAGTGTGTGTGAAGAAAAAAGAGAAAATAAAATAAATAGCACTCTAACTCAAGTTTACATGAAGAATTGTTCTTACATTTCCCTTCTCCCTCCACATTCCTCCCCACTCCTCTTTTTTTTCCTGCTACATTTGAACTCATTTAAAGCATAAATTCTTTGGTATAGTGTTCATGTTTCTGCAAAGCACTAATCAAACCCATGGGTAATATAAAATAAATAACAGCCCTCATGGAGTTCAGTAGAAAACAATCACGCAGATGACTACAAAGTACTCAGAGGAATGTGAACACAAGACAGCTATTACTTCAGAAATACTGAAATCCTTTGACACATTCAGGAAGGACAAAAGGGCCTAAGTTTATGTAAAATAAAAGGGCAGTAAATTCTTTAGGAACTTTGTAGATTGCTGATATGATTTTGAAATATTCATTGTGTCAATTGTATCAAAACACCCTTAACTATGATTACATCCTTTGCAAATAAAACAAAGACCTTGATGAATTGTATTAACATTTTTGCTCTGAACTATTTCTTCTTTCTGCTTGGGCTTGCTATTTATTTTTCTTGTAAGACGTATTACTAACAAATATTAACTCATCGGGAACAGCTTGGTGATAGTGAAGTGGGAATGAAGCACAGAATTTTGTTTCCTCTGGTATGTGAAGTATTTGTTTATGTTTATGCATATGTATGCACTTATCTATCTGTAGCTGTGTATTCACACTTTCGAAATCTATTTTAGCAATATTAGCAATGTCACTTTAAGTTTACATATGCTTCTGTACTATGCATTCTGCCCTTAGGTCCTGGCAAGTACATGTGCCACAGCTAAGACATGACACATCTCTTAGCTTTTCTTGCAACCATTGTAATGCTGACAGCTTTCTGTGGTTTCTATGCAACTGATCTGCCTAATCTTTAAGTGTGGTTCTCTAAGTTCTCCTCAGAGTTGCTACAATAAGGTAGTCTCCTAAAGAGAGCTTATACCCTGTGAGTTATACAGCAGAGGTTAAACTCTGTTCTGTCTCCTTTCAGTACTATTTTAAGACAATTAATCAATAAAAATTACAGCAGTATCTGTAACTTCCAATTTGTGTGAAGTGTAAGGAGTACTTCAGAATCATTAGGCAATAAAATGCAGATCATGGTATCTGCTCAGCTTTTCTGGTAATCTAGATACAACAGTTTACAGTTCTGCATTTCATGCCTTGTGAAGTTAAGGACACAATATACTTATTTGACATACTAAATTTCTTCAGTTTCTTTTGGCTTAACGATCTGACAAGGTGTTATAATTATTTTGTCACAATAACACAATCTGTTTTGAAGTCACAGCATCTTCTTGAGGTTCTGTATTCTCACTGGAGACTACCTTCCCTCAGTTATCTCATTATCTTCTTAACTGAATCTTTGGAATATCTGTCTCTAGTATCACCTTTTTTTTCAAAGACACTGTTTAAAGTTGGTAGTTATCAGTACCTTGGGGTACTGCTATCACTATTACTTTCTAAGTGTAGACCTCTTCTTGTGCCACAGATGCTTCCATACAAATGGCTTTTTTTTTTTTTTAATTAGAAGCACAGACACAAGTTCTGTATGATCTTTAACTAAATCCTTTGCTTCTTATTTGTATAATTTTTTTAATTACATCCCTCTCTATGTTGGTAGAATGATGAAGGAAAATATTTTGAAAAAGAAACTGAGTAGTAAAATGCCATTAGTATTAAGATACTATTAATAGTGCCATCTTTCCTCTATATTAATCTTCACTGTATTCCTAAAATTCGAAATCCCCCTTCAACTTAGAATAACCACATCAAAATTTCAGAGGTTTAATTCTTTTTTGTTTATTGTTTTCTTTCTTCATCAATCTTTTCCTGTCTCTTTCAACAAAACAGATATTTGGAAGTAGGACCTTTACAATTATCTAGTTTTATTTTGATAGCTATTCATTTAATGTCACACTGACACCATTGAGAGAATGACATACTTTTAATGCACAGAACAAATAAGAAATGACTTCAGGATGGCAGACAACTGCAGCACAAGAGTGAATACTTTTTCTTTGTCATTTTGTACTGAAAAAACAGTATGTTTTCACTTAAAAAAAATTAAATATTAAGGATAAGGATATTTTTCTGCTTTCTGACAGGGCAGTTCTGGTATTTCTGTCTTCAAGACACTGTGTAAAAATCTGATGATTCTGTTATGTTAGCAGATATATTCAGAAACATGAAGGGAACTCCTTCAAGGGAGGTTATGGACGTAATAACTTGTAAGTTGAATTCTTCTAAGAGAACTGCATTTATATTTTTATTATTCGTGGTTGATCACATTGCCACATAAGGATAGAGAATCAAACCAATGATCACCAGTATTCGGGACATGTTGCAGTAGTCATAGACAGTTAGGGAAAAGTACAAACAGAAACATCAGATCTGATATCCACCCCTAATATTGTTCAATTTTCTTATCATTTTTGGCTAAGATAATTTCTAGATCTGGATTTTGTTTTGCTCATTTCATCCCCTCAGTGTTGTTTTTCTTTGGTCTAGTCTTTCATTTTTGTGAACCTGTAGTTTTTGTATCTACTCTTTCTTTTCCAAGGAATTCATGTAATTCCTGTCTATGTCTGAAAAATCAAATATTTTGTGCATTTAAAGCACAACATGCCTTCCTAAAGATTTTTAATTGTTTCTTTCTCAAGTGACTGTTTCTTTGCTACATCAACATTGCTTTCTTGATGTTGTAGAGCCATTTCTAAGAAAATCTTCTGCAGCTCAGAAATCAAACTGTATTTATTATCTGGTACATCTCAGTAATAGCCTTTGTCACTACTGTTCCAGGGTCTATGCTGGTTTCAGAATGTAGTTTGAATGCATAATTTGTTTGCTCTGTTCTTAGCATGGGGAATATTTCTATTTCAGTTCTTATCTATTCACTGTCTGTGCATTTGAGATCACTTTTCCAGAAAATATTCAAAATACTCAGTATGATCATGAACTTCTACCAGAGTGGTTATGTTTTTCCTCCTGGAATACTCTCAAAGCTTTGGCTGGCAGAGATACTGAGAATATATCCTCCTATGCATTCTGAGTCACAGCAAGTTTTCACACATGTATCTCAGTACTGTCTTAATTTAAAAGGGAGTGAACTGCCAATGGAGTGTGAGAAAACCTCAGTTCTGAAATAGATTAGGGAACTTATCTTTAGCAGTCTTCAGAAGAATTTGATTGAGAAGCTATTACTACAGGCTTCCACTGAAGCTGAGCTTTCATAATAATTGATTTTTGGAGCTAGCACTCAATATTCTGTTCTTTGTTAACTTTTTGTTTTTCTGGATTCATTTCCATTTTGTGCTTTAGGAGGACTTTTTTAATTAATTAATTTATTTATTTTTTCCCTCGTTAAAATAACACATTTCTGTGAATCTTCAAGTTTTAAAGTCCAGATCTACAATGAATTTTAGGCCTCTGATTCTCATTATTTTTGATGAAAGTTTCTGAATATTTCCCTCAATTTTTTTCTAAGATTTGCTGAAGCACTTGGTAGAAGTCATTGATGTTTTACTTTTGAAGGAGTGATCTTTTATTTTGATGTAGAATAATATGCAACAATATTATTTGTGATTTCAGTATTTTAAGTGCAAACTGATATGATTTCAACCCAATGGAAATCATTAGCTCTGGTAATAAAGATTTTAATGGTAATAAAGTTTTTAAAGCATTAACATGATGTAAGAAGATTTAAAGGGGTAAATGAACTGAAAAAAATGTAAATATCTGTTAGAATAGTATCATAATGTTTGATTAACTTATTAAAATAACTGCAAGTAATTTTGAAGTAAAAAAAAAGAATTATCAGTTCAGGTGCATGAAAAGACAAAATAAGGCAGGAAATTCCTCTAATAAAAAGAATAACAAAGAATCGTTAATAGGAATTGAGTTTGACTCTAAAAAACTTTGTAATTTCCATATTCGTTAAAAATGTATCTATTTCCTGTTTTATTTCTGTGTCAGTTTCATCTGTTAATAGTTATAACCTCTGTGTTCCCCTACAGTGTCTTTCAGCCTTCTTCAGATTACAGACTTCTACAAAGTATTGACTGGACTTTTTATTTAAAGGTTAAACCTTATTATGATTAGTTTTTGAGATTATTTTTCTCACTTCTCTTTCACAGATCCATTTTGTATACTTCATAAGCTCTCACCGGTTAATGTACCATTACTAGAAAAAGTGTTATTGGTCGTTTGCTGTGCCAAATCACCTAATTCCATTCATTATCAAAATTTCTGTTGCTATTTCCATGTCTAAGGACATAGAATACATTCTAATCCTTTTTGCCTGAGTCACAGTTTGGGATATGGGCCTGAATACACCGTATGTACCTCCTGTCTATTAGGTATTTATACTTGTACTTTCAATCAACATCCAGGCTTTTGTCACAGAAACATTCTCGTTTAATTAAGACAACACCCATCCCCTTCCCCCCACACCCCCCTCAAAAAAAAAGAACAAAAAAAAAACAGTCACAGCAAAGATGTGCCTTATGGGCCTAGACACCAAAATGTCAATTTCAATTAGTAGGTTAATATAATTGAAAATAGCTAAAAATCACAAGATAGTTTTTTTCCTATAGATGATACTTTTGATTTTGTGTTCTGTATGAGACTGACAGTGATAACTGTGGTCCATAAAAGTGATACAATTTCTTGCAGGACTTCTTGCTTCTTGCTGCCCAGTGTGCTCAAGCCTCCTTGGAGTCTGAGTCGTAACCACCACTCCTGCTCATAAGTGGAGCATCTGAAATGATTCCTGAGAGGGAAATTAAATCCTGACACGTATTTAGGCACAAAATGTTAGAAGCTGGTAATATAGACGCTGATTAATGTGCTGAAGTGGGAGAATCATAACCAGTTTGGTGTCTAGGGCAGAAAGCAGGCTGATGACATAATGTGTCCACTGGTCATTTGTTCAGGCTCTTACAGAAACAAAAGCTTTCATTTACATTTTGTTGTCTTCTACTATATATTCTATTCTTTCATTTTATTCTTTCTTTCTTTCCTCCTCTTCTACTATTCACTACCAAATGGTAATTTACATTCAGAGAAAATAGAAAGAGATTCCTATAAAACTAATAAAATGCTGAATGGTTTCTTCTGGAAGGCAGTGCTTTGTTATCAGAAAAGAAGGCAACAAAATGTTTGAACTAAATAAGCACACAGAAAGTATCTTAAACAAAAACACAGGTTCAGAAGCACTGAGCTAATAAGTTCAAAACTGAAATCTGAAAAACTCATGTACTGTATAATTTTATGCTTGCCTAACTTTTGTACAATCTTCAGAATGAGCAGAAAACAGACATTAGAGCATGGTTTAGTAGAGTAGAAGTAGAAGCTCTGACATTCAGCCACTGTGTCAAAGAAGCTTTCATGTTTTTAATCCCATCTCTATTGCACACACAAAAAAAATACCAAACCATTGTGGGAGCAGAGAAAAGAACATTGATTTTGTATTGTGCAGTATACAATATGTGCTGACTCTATGCCTGTGAACTTTCCAAGGTGACAGATGCATGCTGGTTTGCATTCTTTTTTGCAGAGTGTGGAACAGACTACTAGGTCATAAACTGCTTGCTGCAGTGTCCTAACAACAATCTAAAAAGACCAAGCCCATATTATTTTCTACTTCTTATTAAAAGATCTCATTTAATAAAGAGATAATAGATAGATTAGATAGATAGATAGATAGATAGATAGATAGATAGATAGATAGATAGATAGATAGATAGATAGATAGATAGATAGATAGTACTAAGAAATTAATCTATCTTTAAATGATAAAGACGCTTTAAGAGAAGTCTGGATGAAGGAAATCTTCCAAAACCTTCTCCTAGTGAGTTCTTCTTCGCATCATTTCAGGACTATATTTGCTTACTGAATTTATTATATTTATAACATATAAATATATTAAATCCCATTCTGAAAGACACCATTCTGAGTAACTCTGTCAGTGTATATTGTAAAGCAGTGTTTCTCACAGCTCTGGCTTCAGCTTTGGTGACCAGTTATGTAACCACTGGAAGTTGCAGCATGTCAGTTTTGATACCTAAATTTTATTTGGTCTATGGCTTTCTCTACTGAACAGATAAGAAATGTACTTCATTCAGAAGCACACTTTAGAATGCTAGTAGAATTTCCATATGTACCTTTAAATCATAGAATCACTAGAGTTGGAAGGAATCCATAAGGATCGTTGAGTTCAACTCCCAGCTCCACGTAGGATCACCCAAAAATGACACCATGTATCTGAGAGCATTGTCCAGACACTTCTTGAACTCTGGTAGCTGCTGCCATGACCATTTCCCCGGGAGGCTATTCCAGTGCCCAACCACTCCCTCAGAGAAGAATCTGTTAAATAATCTAAGTAATACAAGTAATATATGTTACCAATAGGCAAGATGCTAGCTCTAATTTTTTGTTTGTTTGTTTGTTTGTTTTGTTTTGTTTATTTTCCCTTTTTCTTTAGATTTTACAGTAAAAAAATGACAACGCAAAGAGAAATACAAACACGTTGTGGATAAAGAACCAAATTGTTACTCCTACATAATGCTCTGGAAATTATACGGGGGAAAATTGTCCTGGGATGTGTATTTATCTTTTAGACTCTTATAATCAAATATACTTGTTATGCTGTTATGTACTCAGAAACTCCTTCATTATGTTACATAACAGGATCATGAGAGCTCAATAGTTTAATCACGATGCAAACTAACTATTCTTTAGATGTGTTTATCAAAGTTTGCTAAGAATTTTTTTCATGTCTACATGATCAGTAAGAAAAAAGTCCAGGTCAGTAATATCAAGTATATTTTACTTGTGATGTGTCTGTTTCATCTGATATCCTTCCACCCAATTGGATTGCAGCAGAATTGACCAGTCACAGCCCAAACCAGTAAATGAACACCTGAGTTACTGGACTGGGAGGGTCCAGATCCACCCATCCTCTCTCTCTCCCTCTCAGTGGTGCTTCCAGCTGTGCTTCCAGGAGTGCCTATTCTCTCAGAGGCTGCAAGGGTTTCCCCAACCACCTCATGCTCTCTTCCTCCTGGCAAGCCAGAGTTCAAATGAGAGTCATCTGCATTCCTGAACCCAAATGGTTGCTGGGAGGGGTGAGTTAATTCCCCTTTCTTTGGTAACTTGTTTTATAGTGCCTGTATCTCAAATAAAGGCTTTGTCATTGCCTTTTTTTTTGCTTTACATGGATATGTCAAATTTCAGGTTTTGTTTCTCAGCTCTCGAATTTTCTGGACATTAGCAATGATTTTTTCACTCTAGTTTCACTGTCAGCAAGAAGACAAAGACAGTATAAGTGTCCCTGTCAACTTTAACGATTCTATGATTCTGTGAATGAGTACACCTTTTCACCTTTCAGAGTTGTTCCTGAAGGTTGGAGAAAAGTCAAAGTAGAAGGAAGTCCATACTATAAAATGTTATGTTAATCAAAGCAGGCCAATAGATAACCTTATTTGGTATCCTTGTAGCTTTTGGAAATGATACAGGAATGTAATGCTGTAGATAATAATGAATAGGAGAGGGGAAAAAAAAGAAAAAAAAGAAAACACCATCAAGCCCCAAATATCAAAACCAGAAATACATCTCCTTTACCAGTAAGTTATACTATGTATGTGGCTAGAAAGCAGACTTGTCATTGTATTCAACTTAAAACTTGGAAGAAAAGAATGGAAGATGAGAAACAAAAAGCAACTCAGACAGCGGACAGCAGAGCCAGAGGGAACTGACAAAAAGACTATGGAGATCACCTTGAGGACAGATGCTATTATTAGAAGGATAACCTGCAGAGGCAGAAACACAAATCTTATGATGGCTAAGTGAAAAGAAATAGATAAGGTGAAAAAAAGCATATAAAACCAAAGGAAAACAAAACAAGGTACACATATAAACAAACAAACAAACAAAAAACCTGTGTGTTTATGCTTATTTAAAATATATATGACAATGAAGTTCCAGTCTGTGGCCACACTTCCACTTGTGGCCTTTAAATCAAACCTCTTAAACAAACATATATAAATATATATATTTCTAATTTGAGTGCATTCCTTGAGAATGATGATTTCCTTGTAATCTTTAAGCAAAATAGTTGATTTGTAATCAAAATATTTGAATGTTGCTTGATGAGGTAACTGATCATGAGATGCATGGGGGTTTTGGTCAGTTCCTTTCCTAGGGGAGCCCCGAGGTATAACAGAGTGGCCCAGCAGTTCTCATGAGATTGGCTGATGTGGTGTGGGCATTGTCAGGGCAACAGATCCGCATCCATGCCCCTTGCCTTGGAAGAATCCTCTGCAGTGTGGAGAAGGCAACTCATGCGCAGCACCCGCAGTGTACTGCAGCAGCAGGTGTGGTAACTTGTACAGCAAGCAGCAGCACTGTCCCTCCTCACTTGGGAGACCAGCTTACCTCTTATGAGTCTCCAAGACCACAGATTTACCATGGTCTCCACCAGGCAATGTGCTTGCCCCACAAAGACTGCGGTGACCCAAATGGATGCCCTGCCAAGAGAGAAGCTGTTCGGGTCTCCAACTTCAGGGAGTGCCTGAGCCTGCTGCTATCCAGGGTGGGGATCAGGAACTCCACCTGTGTGAGGTGGAAGCAGGTGGAAGATCTGCTCAGCATGGTGGTAGAGCTCAAGGAGGAGGTGGAGAGGTTAAGGACCATCAGGGACTGTGAACAGGAGACTGACTGGTGAAGTGACTCACTGGCATGCCAGAGAGAAAGGCGCCAGGGAGACACCCACCAGAAAGCGATGGGCCCCATGCCCATCTGAGAGATGGGGAGAGTTGAAAGACAATCCCAGCTTGGCATCATGGGCAAACCCCTTCCCTGCTAACCTCACTTCCCCAGGTACCCCTAAGTAACAGATTTGAAGTACTGGAAATTTATGTGAAGGAGAGGGAGGAGGCTCAGGAAGGTTTGCCTAAGACATTGCCTAGGGCGAGGCAGTCCATTCTGATTCTCCAGACTGCCTCTGCCAAGAAAGACAAAAGGGTTACTGTTGTAGGTGATTCCCTCCTCATGGTAACAGAGGGCCCCGTATACAAACTAGACCCAACTCGTAAGGAGGTGTGCTGCCTCCCTGGGGCTATGATCAAGGATGTAACTAGAAAATTCCCAGATCTGGTTCACTTCTCTGATTACTGTCTACTACTAGTAATTCAGGCAGGCAGTGATGAAGTAGTTCAGAGAAGCCTGCAAACTATCAGAAAAGGCTTCAGGGCTTTAAGGCAGTTGGTTGAGGGAGTGGGAGCACAGCTCATATTTTCTTCTATCCCTTCTGGAGTGATGAAGGACATGGGGAAAGCTAGGTGTTGTGGTTTTGTGATTTTGATGCTGGTATTCCACATCAGAACATCATGTTGGGAGTTAAAGAGTTTATGCTCTGAAGAGAGGTGGAACGCCAAACAGGACACCAGCCATTCTCACTGTCATGCTCTTTTTCTTTTTTTGGCCTGCCTCAAAGATAAAGTGCATGTGCTTCCTCTGCAGTTTTACTACTGTAAGATTCTCAGATTTTTTGATTCTTTTTTCTCTCCCAATTGTTCGATTTTGTTAGATTTAGTAAAATTACCATTCCTCCTCAAATCGTTGCTGTTGGTTATTTTCAGACCAATATGTACCCCTCCCCCTACTCCTCCTCCCCCCCTGGATTGCGCAGCTCTGCTCGGGTAACCATGTTGCCACCGACAGTGCAAGGTTTTTCTTCTTCCTTCCTTCTCTCCCTTTTTTTGCCTTGTGTCCCTGTCATGGATAACACCGTGACTCTAGGAAAACCCATGTAATGAATAAGTGGTTGAAAGGCTGGTGCTGCCAAACAAACTTTCGGTATTTTGACCATGGGGCGATTTACTTGACACCTGGTCTAATGGCTGCAGATGGGTATCGCTTATCTGTAAGAGGAAAATGGATCCTAGCCCAAGAGCTAGCAGGGTTCATCAACAGGGCTTTGTACTAGGTAGAAAAGGGGAATGAGATGCAATAAGCTTGTTAGGACAGAACGGGTAGTCTGGGATTTTATACTAGATCCAATGGAGGAAGAGAGTCAAGTGCAGCGGGACAGAGAAAGGCTTGGGGTTGCTGTCATGCCAAGAGATTGCGAGGAAAAACTTATAAAATGTTCCATAGGATCTTCTGGGAACTTCTCAGTGGTGAGGTATGGATTTGAAGGATGAACTCTTCAATGGATTAAGAGCTGGTTGGCTGGTTGCAGCCAAAGGGTTGTGATCAATAGTTCTGCATCTGGGTGGAGGCCAATCACAAGTGGTATCCCCCAAGGTGAGACAGCTAGGGAACCACCACTGCTAAGATGAACAGCAAAAGAGGAAGTCTCTGGGACTTGTATGTAGTTTTATCTTTCCCTCTGAGTGGAAAACAGGAACATGAAGTCCTCTGAAGTATGCAGTTCCTCTTCTCTTCTGAGAGCCAGAAATTCAGCAGTCTATGGACTTTATCTCCCAGTACCTCACATGATGTTATGATGTGGACTAATGATTAAAAAGAAAATCATAAAACCCTGACACTTTTACAGAGCTTGCTGGATTTGCATAAGCATCCATTCTAGGATGTGAATTCTGGCAAGCTACACTGGATGGAACAAAAAGCTGTCCTGGTTATTATTGCATTTTTTTACTTGTGAGACTGAAAAGCACACCTAAAATAAAGTTTTTATCTTCCACACAAAGTCTCTTGAAGGCAGACTAGGAGTATGAAAAAAAAAAGTCAAGTAATCTTTCATATGTTTTTTGGCCCAGTCTTAATTGGATGGATGAAGAAGAAATGAATGTTAACCTCTCCTTTCAGGGATTAAGCAGCATTCCTTTTACATCAGCTCTTCTTCTTTATTCTAGATCTCCCTCTACACAAGGTTGAAAGATGAAATGAAGGAGTCATTCATGGTGATTTGGAGCTTCTGGTACAAGGTAACTTTTATTACCCTTATGCTGTTCAGACAGCATACCTACAGCTCCTATACACAACTCCTGTGGCTTTTAAAAGTCAGAACTAGGTCCACAGATTGACAAATCCTGCAACCCTGTGTTCTTTGCACTGCTTTTGAAGCTCAGTAGTTCCACAAACTAGTTAACATGAGGTTTGGAAGGAGCCATACCAAAGTTACCATAGCTGTATAAACCTATTGGAGATAGATTTCTGTGGATGTGACTGTTATCTTGAAACAATAAGTTGTTCAGAGATATCTAAGAATTTAACCTGTTATTACTATTATCATTATTGTTATTTTTTAATGCATAGTAGCGTCAAAAAGGATAATCTATCTGATATTATAATGTTTGTTTTAAATTCTGTCTACTGTGGGGCAAATATGGTCTCTGATGTACCTTGAAGGCTCATTCTCAGTTCCTGAGACTATGGAATTTGTTTGATTATGTCAATTTTCATGCAAGGGTTTTATTTCAGTGGACACAAAAGCAAGGAGATAGAAAGTTTGTTGTTCGCTGTTGAACTCCATGCTATGTGTTAATGATTAATAACCTGCCAAGAGAAAAATATTTGCTTGTTCTTTCTTTGGATTTCCACCAGAATAGTTTGTTTGTTTGTTTGTTTGTTTGTTTTTAAGAAAGATTCCTAAAACAATTTTCTAAAGGTTATTGCCTTCACAAGTTACAAACATACAATTTAGGAAGACCAGATCATTTTTTCCCAGTTCATTAGAGAAAGAATTTCACTGAACATTTGTGTCTTTGTTTGTTTGTTTGTTTTAATTAGATCTGTAACTAATGATAATTTCTGGTTTGCCTTAATGATAATTTTTCTTTCATGTTAAATATGAGCCAGTTCAGGAGACAAGGAATATTACACCAGTTCACCAGTCTGATGAAAACATAAGCATTAAATTCTCAATTACCGAAACTTGTAGAATATGTGAACTTGAAAAAAGTCCTCAGGTAACAATCAACGACAAACCATGTTCTGTGTGCCAGTGTTGATATAATTCATTGCCACGGGGAAATGTTATAGTATACTGTAGTTATAAATTATTTAAAATATTGTCTTAATGACAGTGAACTTTATCCTCTATTTTGATTAGAAATATGTTTCTGCCACCAACTGAATATTGTTTTATTAACAAACTGGTTTTTTTCATCTTTTTAGAAATTGTTCAGGTATGTACATATTATGGATAAAACAGAGAGTTCTGCTTTACAGTTCTTCTGCAGGTATGTATGTGCACAAGAGAGGTTTGCTAGTTTATTTATTGAGTCAATGAAAGTCATTATATTTTCATATTTTACATCAATGGACTTTAGAATATCTGTATTAGACATTTTCAGGAAGTGGGCTTTTTGTTTGTTTGCTTTTCAACTGCCTTTCTATTAATCTTTGATCAACAGGACCTCTCCATGTTTTTAGTATTTTTTTTTTAAGCAATTTGAACGGATAGAAACTGTACGTATTTCGTGTGACATTCATCACTAAACTGTTCATTATAGATGAAGTATTACAGGGAGTTTGACTTTCATCTCACTGACCTAGGAGCTTGCCAACTAGAATGCAAAATTATATGGTGTCCTGGTGAGGGCAGCAACACACTCAACGTATATGTTTTTAACAAGCCATGTTCTGCTTTAAGCAAATCAATTCTGAAATTCCAAATTATTAGAATATGTGCATTATTTGACTTAGGAATAATGTGGCTAAGAAGCTGTATTTTTTTTTCCATTTTCTCAATCACTGTCTGACTGAGCTTTCTAATAATTAACAATAACTTTTATTATTAATAGTGCTTATTCAAACTTCTATCCCCGAACAGAATTGATCTGTGGATGAGCACAGATGTTTAAACTGAAAGCCATTACTGATGTAACACCAAAGGGCAGTGAAAAGCTACCTGTTTATTTTTCTTCATATTACTTAATATATGATATAAAAAAATAATACTGGAGTTAGGGCTGTCTCTCTTAGAAAACCACAGATATTTTGATGATTTGAGCTAAATGCTGAAGTAATCCACTGGGAGAAAAAAAAAAAAGAAAAAAGAAAGGAGAAAAAGAAAAAGGATCTGAAATCGCTGAAAAATGGGAAAGAGCATAAAAAGTAAATCTCAACAGCTGGAAAAACATGAAGACATATTTACTCATATGTTTTCCCTTAGGGATCAAAATCCTTCTTTTCAATGAACTTTTTCAGTAACCTTTGTTCATGACTTTTAACTTGCTGTGGAAACAACTATCCAAAGAAGAAAACTACCACCAAACTGACAATGTTTGATGTTCTGCAAATGTAAAATAAATGGTTGCTCTTTTTTATTTTCTTTCCTTTTTTTCCCTTCTTAGTGAAAAGAGTATATTTGTGAATAATATATCCAGACTTTGGAAATACCTATTCATTTTATCCATATGTTGCTGACTTTGGCTTCTATTTTCCCTGATTGATATCAGAAAGTGAAATATATGTGATGGGAAAATGGTTTACTTGATATGTTTTTGTCAAATGGAAAAATAATGTTATGCTTCATGCTGAGCAATAAGCAAAGAACATTTCAGAGGAAACAAGGGCTGCAATTATTGTTAAGCATATTTGTTAGGTTTGTGTTTGAAATTATTTCCAACATTCAGTCTCAGACTAACCTTGAATATGAAATTGCACTTTATATTTCAAATCCGTCTGTTGCTCAGTATGATGTAAATGTTTTCATTCTGTATGATGTGTGTTCTATTTAGAAGGAAAGGAAAGCAGTTCAGATTTTGAAAGTGTTTTTACAGACTACTGTGAACCTCTACTTTCACAAATTACGCAAACTAAGAAGTCATTTAAAAAGATACATGATTGTTCTTAAAATTTCACTGGATAGTGGATTGTTTAAATATCTGCTGAAAGTTTATTTATCTTTCCTTTCTCTTGTTGTTTTATCTAATGCTGAAAATTAAGTGTTATTACGTAAGTATCTCAAAGCTGTTTTAGGAAGGTGTGGAGATTAATAAACCAAACATATAAAACTGTGTACAGTTGTAAAATAAACCTTGATACACCCTGGGTGCTCTCACAGTTACTTTTACAGTACCATACAAATGCGTCCTAAATAAGAGCATTTATTTTATCAGAAGAATTAAGATGTTAACATTATGTATCTATAAATTAATAAGTAAATTAACTGTTATATACAAGATGAAGTTTTGGCACTGTTATTTGTTTCCCAGTCTGCTATTTAAAAAAAAAAACACATGCCGAGCAACCTGCTATAAATTAAGTGCTCATCATCATATAAAAAATGTAATTTTTTCTGTCTGTTTCTATATCTTAGTATTTTCTATATCTTAGTGTTTTATCTGAAATTTCGGAATGTGCATTTTTTAGGAAAAAAAATGAAAATACAAAAATGATATTTACCTTTTTAAAAAAATTAATTTCAATTTTGACAAGAACTTTCAAATTCCCATTAATTGTGCCGATTATGATGAGTTTGGATATTACTTAATACGCATGAACTCATGAGCAAATGGGTAGATGGATTTCAAGTTAACAAGTGAATTTGATTTTCTCCCTGGAGAGGAAGATGAACACTCAACTGAGAATTTTTCAAATGTTGCCATGCGGTCTTCAGGGGAAGTTTTCAGAGAGGTGAAGTGATAAAGGTGTGCTGAGAGGGGAAAGCCTTGGCTGATCTGGTCTTTGATTTTTACGGTCATGAACATCAGGCCATGGAGAACAGTGTGAGGAAATAAGAAGGATTGGGGAATTATTCTAATAAAAGCAATTTTTCTATTTGTAAGAAGTAATAAATTTGATTTTACTTTCCCTTGTTTTGTTTTCTCTTTTTCCTCATTAATGTCATGGTCAAGACAGCAATCTACCTTTATGTATTTTTGACGGAGATTAAATAGAAGGGAGAAAGTTAAATAAATCAGTCACCATGGTACCGAAGAGAAAAAATAAATTTGTTATTCCCATACAACCTAATGGGGGAGTGAAAAGTATAAATAGGAAAAAATAATAATAATACAAAGAAAAATCTCTAACGTCTTCAAAGGAAACATTCCTTCCTTTCTCCCTTGGCTATATCATCTACTTCCTATCTGTAATTCCAAATGAAATTTAGGCAGACCAAACTGATATCATATTGATATATGCATTTTATTGGTAAACATGAGAGATACATTTACTACTGTGAGAATATTGCTATACTACTTCTTCTTCCAGAATGCAAACTTTTTTTGTTTGTTTTCTAAACGTCTGAGTGTACCTCAGGCTAGAATTTGTGGATAATACATACAGTGACAGTAGTTAGGAGCCCTGACCCTGTAATTCATATTGGTGCTTTCCTTTATCTTCTCTTCCCTCTTGCCAAAGTTAAGCTGAGTATGCTCATCTATATAGGAAAGAAGCTAGAGGACAAAGTGTAGCAATCACTGCTCTGTGTAACTGGTAACTAGCCTGTGTTCTGGTAACTAGCCTGGTTAACGCAGCAGCACATGCTCTTCTTGAAATCTACCACACGATGAAGCTGTCATCACCATGGGAAGGCGAAAACAGGGATGCACTAGACAGACAAGTCATTTTATCAGAATAACCTGCACAGTTTTTACTTCAGCTTCACCAGGTAGAATGATATCTATATTTAGGTTTTCATTAGCATCCTTGGGAAAGTAAACATTCCTCCAGCTCATTTGATTAATCTCCACCTGTTTTCTATCTACCTTCTCAATCTATTTTTAATAAAAACCCCTGTCTTAATTTTTTTCTGGAGTTGCATACTTTACACTTCAGTAACTGGATAATAATAAGGAATGACATTCTCTCCCCTGACTCTCCTGTATTTGAGTTTATGAATGATTGTTCTATAGGTCTACTTGCACAGAAATATAAGGACTTCTAATTTCTTGTGTGTATATTCATCACTTTGTGTGTTCTTGACTTTGCATGAAACAGTGTATAACTATGTGTTTAAGAAGCATATACATCCACATACTAGCAGGCAAGAAGTATAAAGACAGGGTAATTAAATACTTAAAATTGAGTTCTATGTAGATTATGTTTGGATTTAACAATATAAATACTCTCTTTGTAAATCACCTGTAAAGAATCCAAATTGTGTAGGTTGAATATTTTTACAAAATCAGAAGGGAGAGGAGTGCTAGATCATAATCCCAGACAAAATAGATATATGCATAGTTGCTATGTTTCCTAGCAACATAGGACCTGATTTTTTATTTACACCATTTCTACAATATTGCTACAGTAAAAGAGGGAGAAATTACACACATTCGGTATAATGAATCCTTAATCTCAAGGCTGAACTAGAAATTGAAAATGTGTATTTGTATATGTAGTTCTGGATAAATATTATGAAAAGCTTATTCTTCTGCACATGGCAAGCACTGGTCCCTGTTATTAGCTAGGCTATCACAGGAATCAGAAAAGTGTTAAGTGCTTTTTAGATTACAATAAGAAAAGAAAAGCCAACGTAAAATTTACAGCTCCAACTGTTGTTCTTAAAGCAGTTTTTACTGGTGTGACATCATGGAAAAATACTGACATTTACTCAGACTGGTATACAGTGTGTATTCATAGGGAGTACACTTGTAAGAAGAGCTGTTATTGTGCCTAAATGTTTAGCAGCTGAAACTTTTTTCATGAAAAGATCAGAAAAGTTACAGGAGAATAATCTTTGCCTACAATTAGGCAAAGATGGCGAATGTGCCTACATTTTTGTCTTCATAATACAGACATCTATCTTTTAATTATAGTTCTTACTCTGTAGAATTGTATTTTTAGTTGAAGATCAATTATTAATTAGTAGGAAAGAGAGTAGAAAAAAGTTATGATCTCAAATTTTTTCAAATAAAACCTTTCTGTTACTTGAAGACAACTGAGAGGGAATCTGACAAATGTTTATCAATATCTAAAGGCAGGTGGGTGAGGCCAGGCTCTTCTCGGTGGTGGGTAGAATAGAACAAGGAGTAATGGCCTAAAAACTTCAACATAGGAAGTTCCATACTAACATGTGGAACAACTTCTTTACAGTAAGGATGACAAAGCCCTGGAACAGGTTGCACAGAGAGGTTGTGAAGTCTCCTTCTACGGAGGTATTCAAGACTCATCTGGACACCTACCTGTGTGACCTAGTCTAGGACACCTGCTTTAGCAAGGGAGTTGGACTAGATGATCTCTTGAGTTCCTTCCCAATCCCTGCAATTCTACAATTCTGTGGTTCTGTGATTAGGATGATTTGGTGTGCAGTTGCAGGAAATTCCTGATTCATACATGCACATGTGCTTGTGTCTGTGGGTACTCTCTGTGTATCAGATTGTTTTTATGCTGAGAATGAGGATCAATCCCTCTGTTAATCTGAATGTCTCAGAGATTCTGATCTGGGTTTGCAGGTTTTCAGAGAAATTGGAAAACACAAGCAAAGACTTATGACTAACTGCGGAGTCTGGCATTACCAATAACCTTAATGACTTGTGTGTTTATTGGTGTGGATGGTCTGACATCCATGTGAGTCTTCTTAGGACTTTTGGGTTTATTTCCATGTTTGAACAGAATAATTCAAGAGTTATCTGTCTTTCCCTCAGCTATCGTGTAGCACAGATTTATGCATAATTATGACTCTCTCTGTGGGTTCTTAGGTATAATCAGTACAAGAGTTAAAAGTTGGTGGTTGCAGTGGACTACTACAGAATCTTGTAAGCCTCCAAAAGGTTTTGCAGTAAGCAATGGTGTATTGTGTTGCCTTGTTTACAAGTGAAGTAAAACTAATCTGAAGCTCAGGACATATGATTAGATCCACGTGTTCCAGAAAGCATTGATCTCACTGAATAAGAGGACTATTTGGGGAATTATTCACTGCTAAAGTCTGGGAAAGGGAAACATAACTGAGTGTCATAAAATTTACAGTAACTTATATAGGAAATCAGAGCATCTCTGAGACATCAGTAGATAATACAGAACATGAAGACAAAAAATGATGTGCTTAGGGCCAACAAAAGCATTGAAGCAAGTAATAGACACGGGTGGCTACCTAGTTCATGAAATACACATATATAAATATATGTACATATGTGTGTAAAAAAAATATGCAATTCAGGTTAAAAATACTTTTTTTAAATATTTCATTTTCAAAACAAATCAGAATGCCCTTCTTCATTTGGAATCTCTAATATTATTTCAATTCATATATGTATTTCTACGTATAGTTCAGGCAAAATCACTTTGGAATTAAACTTAACCTTTTTCTCGGGAAACAGCAAACTATAATTTTCAGTTCAGTTTCCTACTCATACCCTTTTTTAATTTCCTCTTATTTATTGCCTGAAACATTTATTTTAGTTGGTTGTCTTTGCTGTTACGTTGGCATTTTCCCAAGGAAACCTTTTAGATTTTTTATTTCCCAACTGGATCTACTCGTGAGACACCAAGCATCTAGCTGTGGCATACCATTTCCAGGGATCTTCTAGAAGCAACATTATTTAACATCAACCACTATTGCTTTCTTATTAATGCAGACCCTAATTTCTAAAGAGGAAGCAAAAACAAATGAAAATACTAAAACGTGCCTATTGCATCCATCACTTGCATTCTCTGACTTACCTTTTAACAGTAAAGCCCTCACTAATCCTTTTCTTCCTTTCTTGTAACATCTTTCTTCCCTTATCAACACAGAAAACGAGGAAGGTAATCCTGGCAGGTACTGAATGCCCGTGATTCAGATCAAAAGGAGAGTGAGATCACACAGCAAGTCTCATGAATAGATACTGCAGTGCCATGAAGGTCCTATGTACTTTCCAGAATCAGACACTGATGAAGCCCCACTTGCTTAGCTTTCGAACAAGTAAGGTTTCAGTTCAGGAGAGCTTTAGAAACAGTAGCAACAAGACGTTGCTTTATTAGATCCCTGTAGCTTCACCAGTGCCTACAACTACAGATGTTTGTCAGTGAATAAGTCCAAGCATTAGTGCCTTGGTTCTTCCTTCTGTCAGTGGAATTTAGTAGCCTGGGAGAATCAAAACGCTGCCATTTTTAAAATTAATTTTAAAAATTTAACAGGTCAGTGGTATGCAAGATTTGACACATTATTTTTTAGCATTGTAAGGCTGATGCTTATTGACATTGCTATGTGGGTTTTTATTTATTTGTTTGTTTGTTTGTTTATTTATTGCTTACTTTGAACCAATAATGATTTTTCAGTTATTATTGCTATTAATAAATTTGTTTAATCAACTCTTTTTTCTTTACCATTCTAAAGTACAGCTGCAAAAAATGCCTATTGTAAAATGCTACCTTGTGTGGAACTGTAAGAAGCAGTTTAGCAAAAGCAATAAAAAAATCCTATAATATAGCAAGTAGAAAGGAAAGGAACCCAAAACAAATGAACTTAAAGAATCCATAGGGGCTATTAGAGAACATGGCAATAAAAGGCAGTAACAATTTGCACTTGTATCCCTGTAAGAAGCCTACATTTTTATTTATAGTTTAGATATATTTTCTATTCTTTCAGCTAAATACTTGTGTAAATTCTAGTACAATAAAAGGATAAAATCTTTTGACAGATCATTTTCTTTTGCAATTATTTTGCAAAGGGACTGTTGTGCTGAGTGGACTCAAATAAATGTAATTGGAAATTTTATATGATTCTCAGGAATTGTGAAATTAAGAAAAATAATAGGCTGTGATTATTGTTGTCTTACAATTACTGTTACCAATACTGACCTTAACTAATCCCTATGGTAAATTAAATGTAATCCAGCTATGTTTCTTGGAGCCGCCTAAAAGTAGAGCACTCCATTGCTGAATAAAATCCATCGATTCAATGTTTTTGCTTTAATATGATTAGCAGATATATGGTATTTTAGTTAAGATGGCTAGTACTCAAACAGAGTGTATTTTGTAGATGAAGACCTAAACTTATCCGCTCAATAAGCTTCCAGTGTTGAGTATGTTTTCTCACGAAGATAAAACATTAAGCATGCACACTGTATGTCCAATCAGTTTTTAATTAGCACAGATTAAATATTGCTGCTTGGTTTTGTGTTTACCAGTATCGAGGACAGTTGAATGTTAAAAAATTCTCAGGAAAAAAAAGTTTTCATTGGATTTGTTTAGCTGTTAGATAATCAAAACTATTATCTGTATACTGTCTTTTATATTTCTGCAGCTGAAGTAGTCTTCCAGATGGAAGGATGAGACAAAGCCCTACATATACATCAGAAATTAACTTCATGCACTTCTGATAAAGTGACAGTGAATTCTTCCCGGTAAAATTGAATTGTTATATAGTTGATGTCCATTAGTATCTCTCTGCAGGAAATGTAATTTTCTGTTAGTTAGGAGTTAGCCTAAGGTAGAGTTCAGAGACTGTTACTTTATTTTATTTATTTTACATTAGCTTATATTTGTATAACATTTTTCACTGTCATGAATTTGTATGTATATGCTGTTTGAATAAGTATATACACATACATTTGAATAAACATAGATGTATATGCAATATGTGTGCATTTATGCAAAAGAGAATCTGGAGATAACAAATATCCTCCGGTTGCCTTCTTCCCTAAACAGTAGAATTTCATTTGCTCTGCTGTGCCAAGTTCTTGCTCCTTCCCTCACTGTCTAATGAATATTTATTTACATGTAGAATACAACAGGATGCGCAGAAATTTGTATTGGAAGTCATACAGAGGTTAAGATCAATAAAAAAAAAGGCCTTGGTGGGTTGATAAAATTACTTTGAATTCTCCCACTTTGAGCAGATCCTAAATATCTTCAAAACACATCCTATATTTGATGTATAACATTTAGTGAATACTTTTTGTCTCATGTCACTCAGTGGGTTGCAAGTAATGCTAATCTTTGGAATCCCACTGAACAGGGAGCTCCTTTCCCTCCAGGGGTCTCTCAAGAAACTGAGTGAGACAATGACTTAAGGAACAAAACAATATATTCAGCTTTCTAACAACTAATCAACCTCTTTGGGGCAAAATCAGGCAATTTTATAAAAACAACTAGGAAGCATAATGGTACTCAGCCTAGGTTTTATTTCCTTATCCACTACTTTAAGGCAAATTTAGGCAAAGGATACAAAGGAAAAGTGAGTAAATGAAGATCAGAAGATTGAGAGGAAAGAGAAGAAAGAGAAACAGAGGCAAAGAGAGAATTAGAGGTAGATATATTTCAGCACTCCAGCATTGTCTTGAGTCTGGGATCATGACCCAGTAGAGATGGGTTGACAAAGATAAATGTGCATGTTCATCGTTACATTGTCTGTTGATCTGAGATCTCCCTCGGGGTTGCACCCCACTTGCTTCTAGAAGGTTTAGGAGTGTTTGACAACGGTCTTTGGTAGTCCTGCATCTCTTCCTCGCTATTATGATGTTTATGAGCCATGAGGAACAATGAGAGGAAGTGAAGATAAATATTCCTTCTACTCTGCTTTCAGAGTGAGGGTCCATAGATCTTAAGGCTTCCAACTTGAGTTGTTAATGCTCCATTCTTCCATTTGACAAGTTACTTCTACAGTCGCTGAGGCTCAATTTTGTAAGGCTCCATACTATCAAGTTGTTAAAGTCAACAAGCTCCTTTTAAAGCTCAGGCACTTGCAATAAGAACTTTAATTTTTAGTAGTCTGAAAACACAACTGAGTCACATTTTTCTTTAACAGTGTACAGAAAGGATGCCAAAGCACCTCTGACTTCTAAGGATTTATTTCATTAGTTTATAGAAGGAAGGTCCCATTTTAAACAGATAATTTTCTTAGAAGATTTTGCTGATCCAGACTGGTTTAAGTAAAATTATAGATAGATAGATAGATAGATAGATAGATAGATAGATAGATAGATAGATAGATAGATAGACAGACAGACAGATAGATGATATAGATATAGATGATATAGATATAGATATGTGAAAACAAGTCTTTGCTCTGTCACTATGTTCTTTAAGGTAGAATCCATCCCTCCGCTATTCTGTTCCTGCTTGACACTCTTCTCTGGCTTTTTAGGTTGGGTCAAGGCACAGTTCTTCAGTAGCTCCTCCATCCTATGAGTTTTAAAGTCATTTGCTGCTCTCCTGATCTAGACCAATGTATGCCTCTCATAGGGATAGGGATACCTACCATCACTAAGGGGAATAGAATACCCTGACATGAAAGTTGTCCTTAGGATGTCACTGTGGTGCAAAACATTTAATAAAATTCAAAGTGATTTCATGTTATAATTTAACAATGATATATTGCTTGTTTTTTCAAAAAGGTAAACTTTTGTTAATTTGTTTATTGATAACTGTCAATCTGTTTCGGTTATATCTGTTGCAATAATATTGTTTATCTTATCTATTTATATATTTATCTTAAAAGGCATCAAACTGATTCCCCATCAGTTCTCAAATTGAGAGGAAGACGTGCCTTCTTCTAAGCAGATAAACAGAGATAATTCTTACATTGCTGAGAAATATGTGCTATTACTAATCTCCTGCATTATTCCCAGATGACACTGATTATAGGAATTCACTTGGAAATACATTATTTTTATACATTTTAATTGTTCAAAGAACTATATTAATTGCTGAGCCAGTGATCACAGTGGATTGCTATCTGTACAAAAAATGCCATTAGTACATTCAAAAGACTATTTCCAGTATTACTGCGCTAGTCAAATTAGTCCTTGACATAGACACTGCTAATGCTAAAATTCAGTTGCACTATATATGGTTGAGAAATGCAGAGATTAATTAATTTAGGTTCAACCTTCCTCCACTACTTCATTCCTTTCTTCCTTTCAAAGAATGGCTTAGGCTTAGAGAGCACTGAAGCCAAGAAATCCAGCAAAATAATTTGACATGCCAATGAGTTATGTCAAGCAGGGTGCACATTACAGCACTGAGTGCATGGGGATCATAGACTCCCCCACTGAGTTGCAAACAGCAACTCTACTTATTTTCACTGGACTCTCCATTGTGTTGTAAACAGCAACCCTACCCACCATTGTGTTGTCCTTCTCTTCACAGGACTACCCCTGCACTGAGTTGCAAACAGCAGCTCTACTTGTCTTCATTTATCTTCAGTGGACCACGCATTTCTATGGTCCCTATGTTCCTTCCTAAAGTTAAAGTTACTCAAGCTAAGAGGTTTAGTTTTAACAAGTCTATGCAAGTCTCCTTGATTCAATACCATTGGCCTTCCAGGCTGCAAGAGCACACTGCTGGCTCATGTTCAACTTTTTGTCCATCAGGACACACAAGTCCTTTGCAGGGCTGCTCTCATCACTCTTTGAAAACTCCTAGTCTGTTCTCATATCTGCTTTGCCTCAACACAAATGTAATGCCTTGCACTTTGCCAAATATGCTGGAGAGAATCTTGGCAACTACATCAGTCAGTTACTTCAGAACCCTGAGATGCAAGTCGTCTGGCCCCATAGACTTGTACACATTCAGCCTCATGAGGTAGTATTGGAATTCTTCTGCTCTTACACAGGGAGCTATTTTGCTTTCCTGACCCCTTTATGGAAGTGGAAGAACACAAGAGATGTGAGAAGTCTGACTGCCCTTGAAGACCAAGACAAAGAACTAGTTAAGTAGCTCAGCCTTCTCCCTGTCTGAGGCCAGCTCTCCATTCTCTCTCTTTTTTTTTTTTTTTTTTTTTTTTTTTTTATGGCAAGTGCACTCTCCTTTGCCAATTTCTTCTGCCCAGTGTAGCTAAAGAATCTTTTGTTCTTTTTCACATTCCTTGCCAAATTCAGTTCCATCTGTGCCTTGTCTTCTCTGACTCCATCTTTTCACATCTGGACAGAATCCCTATATTCTTCCCTGGCCACCCATCCCCACTTCCACTGCTTATACTTATCCTTTTTTTTCCCTCAGTTTAATCAGCAGGTTCTTGCTCATCCATGCTGGTTTCCTGCCTCTTCTGCCAGATTTCTTATTCTGGGGGATGAAGAGCTCTTATGCTCTCAGAAAGGCATCATTAAAGTGCTTTCAGCATGGCTTTGTTCCTTTTTCCTTAAGGACAATTTCCTAGGGTATCTCATCCAACAATTACTTAACAGGTTTGAATTTTACTCTCATTGAAGTTCAAGATTCTCCCTCCCATCCTGCCTTCCTTTCCTTTTTCCTTTCCCTTCCCTTCCCTTCCCTTCCCTTCCCTTCCCTTCCCTTCCCTTCCCTTCCCTTCCCTTCCCTTCCCTTCCCTTCCCTTCCCTTCCCTTCCCTTCCCTTCCCTTCCCTTCCCTTCCCTTCCCTTTCCCCCTTTCTCCCTCTCTTCCTCCCTTTCCTCCTTCCCTTCTTCCTCTCTCTATTTCTCCATCTTCTGTCTCTCATTTACTTGCTTTTACTCTTTAGTAGACAGCTACATCTACCCCCCACCAAATCCTTCACCCTGCTCTCTAATATTATCTTTCATACAGTTGATATTAAGAATTCATTTATGCTAAATACATAAGAAGAAAGTGAAGAAAGAGTTATTTTGGAGTATTTTACATCTTTGATTCAAAGATTGTTTATTTTTGGATTATAGGAGCAGGCACATGTCTGAACAATATTAGAATGCATTATCTTTACAAACAGAACGTATTTTGTAGACAAAGATCTAAGTGTACAGATCAACAGCAGGTTCTTAAATACAGTACCAGATGTTCAGAAAACAAATATCAAATTAACAATTTATGAAACAAACTCATAGAGGTCAAAACATATTATGTATTTCTGTCAGAAATGTACTGTTTTAGTAATTGCTCTGACTTTAGTTTTCAAACCCTATTTGAACTGGAGACAATATTACCAACTCAAAGAAATTCTTGTAGTCGCTTCTTCACATTGTGCAAAAATTCTAGAAAAAAATGCCAACACATGAGTAGTTCTGCATTAGTTTGATCCTGCAAAATACCATGAGTGTGCATTTTATCAAGAATTCACTAGGAGCTGTGAATATCTTTTGTGATCACTATATCACTAATGCTGCAATATGAGGGAAAAAGGAAGTAAAGAACAAGCAAACAAACAGAAAACATAAAATTGTTAAACAATTATGAGAAACACCACTTTTGTTGTTGTTGTTTGGATTTTACTATCCCTTACAGAGATCTGTAAGAAGATGAATGGCATATAAATAGTGTTTTTAGGAGCACAATGCATAGATAATATTACCAGGTTTAAACTTTCAGCAGCAATGTTGCTATATTGTTGGTGTTGTCAAAACAACTTGTTCAGATTAACTGAAGGCTAATGAAGTGCTTTAGAAATAAAATATGATGATATTGCCTTAAACTAAATGCTGTAATCTTCATCTAAAGATCATAAAACAATTAAAAAATGTCAATAAAATAAAGATCACATAGTTTCTCCTAATTTGCTATGTGGGGCTATGAATGTGTGTGTGCAAATGGTACAAATTCACATGTCTTTCTCTGGTGAGCTGTAATTTGCAGGAATAGTTAAACCTCTTTGTTCTTCATTTTTCTGCTTAGTGACTGCCCAGAGACTAAGTAGTGAAGCTTGGAGCAAGTGCACATATTAACAATTTTTGTATTTTGTAAGAATTATTGATTTTCTTGGTTGTTTTTAAGATACACATTAGAGATAGAGGTGATTATAGCTCTAGCAATCTAACATAGTTTTGTTACTTGTTTACATATTTACCAGACTGAACATGTGAAGTTTACATTTCATTATTATTATTTTTTTTAATCACTGAATCTTTACTTATCATTTTGAATTACACACAGGCTGAAAAAAAAAAAAGACCATAATGGTATTTGTACCATATTGGGCGAATTATCCACCTAATCATATCTAATTTCTCTTGGTGTCCAGTATTATTTAAGGTGGCTGTTTGTTGCACCAGGAAAGTGTATCTTGGCAGGTTAAAAAAGCTTAATGTGTGCTCTGTTTTTTTTTATTTGTTTTTTTTTGGTGAACAATTAACTTTGAATATTTTTATTTTTTAATCAGATTATTCACCGGAAGCTTCTACACAATTTAGTTACAATAATGACATTTTCTTTTGTTTGTATGTTTATTTATCCATCAATCATTAAAAAGTAAATTAAATAAATAAAAAAGAGAAAAAAAATACATTCATCTCATAAACAATATCTAGAATTTCCTACCAACTAAAATGCCATAAAGATGTAACTTTTTAAAAATATATTCTTATTATTTCTATTTCAGATATCATTGACTCTTTAAAGTGTTTGTGAATTTAAATGCTAGTGTTATGTAAGGTTGTGATCCTTGATTTTAGAAGAGTTTGATTTCCTCTGAAATTTCATTTGAACAATGCAACACTAAACTAATTACTGATAGTAAATCAAAATGTTAGTGATAAATAGTGCACAGAAGAAAATATTCACAAGCACTAACTGTATTTCCAAGTGTCTTTTATGAGACAAAATTCAAAACTAAAAGCTATTGATACTCGTAATATAAAATCTACTTTTTATGACACTCATCACCATAGTACACTTTATTTTCACTCCTCATTTCTCCCAGATTTTTTAGTAGAGATGTAAAAGACGAAATAAAAATAAAGGTGCAGTTCTCTGTAGAAGCTAAGGGTAACAAATAACACCATGGCGTGCACCTTCTATATTTATTCAATTTAAAAGAATTTCTGAGGACATAATTTGATGCTTTTTTTTCAGCTCATTCTGTTTTGAAAAAATAATGTCCTATTTTATCTTGAATGTCTGAATATATCTAGATGACAAACTTGTGTTTAGATAGTCTTGAAATATACAAATATATTAAACTATTTATTTCACATTTAATTCCATTCAAAACTGAGTGAAAAGACAGATTTCTAAAAAATAGTAATAAAAAAGACTTTAATATTTTTTCAATAAAGTATTAATTCATAAAAACACTTATTGTTTTTGATGGGATTAATCACATTTTAGATTAGTCACATTTAGTAATCTAAAAGTCAATTAACTTTAGTGTAAGATAATGTAAACTCTAAGGCCTTTATAACAAAACATAGCAAATAATGCTTTAACATCACAATTCATTCTGCTTGATTTGTACATATCTTCGTACTTATTGAGTGGCTAATTTCTGTCCAGTTACTGTAAGGATGACTGGATACGTACCTAAAACTAGATGCTAAATGCTAAAGATATCATCACACTACCAAAGTGGTACATCATAGATGTACTTCAGTTTCCCCTTTAAAAGCTAAGCTTAAAAGCAGTAAAATATTTTATTTAAACGATATTAATATTTAATTAAAGTCAAATCACTTTGAAATCCCACATCCCTTTCTTAAAAAATAAAAATATAAAAAAAATCAAAAGACATTCATTAAGTAAGTAAAAGGAAAAAATGCTTTAAACTCTAAAATGCTCTAACTCTAAAGTCAGTTTTTTTTTTTCTAAATTATTTCTTCAATGAGCTAAAACAAATAAAACAAAAACAGCAACAGCAGCAAAATTGTTCAGAGAAATGCAGTACTGTCCTTTTAGATTTTGAGAAGTCCACAAAAAAGGGAGCTGCTGCTCTGAGTCCTCAGACAAAAAGCCCTATATTTCTAGCTACACACTTTTTTACGGTTGGTTTTGCTTTTTGCTTTAACTTTGACCATAGCTGTTAGGTGAAAGTATACAAATTATCAAGTCACTCCTCAATACCTTGAACTTTCATGATGAGTGTAATAGAAAAGGCAAATGCTGAAGAGCATCAGTGAGAAGTGAATTATTCAGTGTTAACCTTGTCTAGATATATCCCCCTATAGATATTGTCCACCTGTGGCCCTGTTGTCCTTTAATGATCTCGTGTGCACCCAAAGAGATAGCAAAGCTACCACATTTCAGTGCTTCTACTCAACTACATGAAAAGAAGTGTAGCATTTCTACTGATAGAAGGTTACATTTGGATTATAGTAGGTCTGTCCTGTCTTTACAGAAGAGTTAGGCTGGCTAAATTCACTTGCTGGAAGAAAGGAAGGAATATATCCTATTGTATAGATTCAATAGAACTCTGGTAGTATGGGCTGCCTTGCACATGTGTAGTATAGCATGTTTATGATATTTGTCAATTCATCTAAGGCTAACCTGTGTGGTTCATCAGTGTAAATGCTGTGCCCAGTACAGCAAACAAGAAACACTAACTAATTCACTTCAGATTGCATGCATCCTACAGAACCATATAATGAAGATCTGGTTTATGGTTTATAAATATATTTTTTCTAGTAATAAATATTGAAACACTAGAATGCAAATAGATACTTGTTTCATAGAAGTTTTTTTTTTAATTATTTTTTTAAAGGGTTATTTAGGTCACGTGATAAACTCAGACAATTGCCATACTAATTCTCCTGAATTACTCCAGCGGAGAACCTGGAATAGAAGTCTTTTATGTGCAAGTAAGCAAGATGCTTGCCTGGAGCCTCGGCATAACAGCATTGAAATGCCTAAATAGCTACACTGTATAATTATTTGTGAGAGTGCACATTTTATAATGCTACTAATGGTATAACCATCATGAATGCTTGAGCACTTTATCTAAGATACATGTAAATATAAAGGCAGTATGTAACAGCAAGGGACAAGAAAGCACTTGTGATGCAGTTGTTCAAATAGAGTACAGTAAAAATCATGTATGATTGCTACCCTGCAAGTAATGTCTCCTGTTTTATTATGTTTGCCAGTGACATCAGAAATGGATGTTGGCGGAATGGCAGTAGAGGTTGAACCTTCCTACAAATATTCCATTACATTTTGTTGCCATGCAACAGATGACAGCAGAGGGAAAATCTGACAAAATGGTTTGTGACATGGAAGTGTGTATCAAGCAAAGGTATGTCACTGAATTTCTTCATGTGGAAAAAAATTGCTCCCACTGACATTCATTTCCAATTTTTCCAAGTGCATGAAGACTTTTGTTCATCTCTGGCAAAAATGTAAAGCTAATTGTTCCTATGTTGAAAAAATACTGTTTTGTAGCTGATGATTTGCTCTCTATCAAATAGTGCTATTGTGTTCTTTGTGTCCACTGTAGTTTCCATGGAAATTGTTCTATTATTCTATAAAAAAGGAGATATTACTTTCAGAGCAACCTACATACAAGACAAACTGCAAGGTAAGAAAGGTGGATGTAGAACAGACAAAAACCATGCTACGTAAAACAAACAAACTGTGCTCCTGAGATACTCTGTGCTGGAAACAGATGAGACCCACTCCTCCTCTTGGGTAGGTTGCAAGGAAAGTAGAAATACCAGAGAAACATGAGGTAGGTAAATAAATAAATAAATAAATAAATAAAGGAGAAAAGATGACTTCTGCCTTTGGCTTTAGCTTCGCTCATCAAAGTGAGCCAAACCTGAACTCAAACCTGAACACACTCATTACAGCTAACTGCCGTGGTGTCAGCTTTGTGGTATAGAATATACCTCACCTAGATAAGGTAGGCAATGATTATTAAGGACAATGTGAAAATGCAACAATAATAATAATTGTGTAAAAATTTACCATTGGAAATGCATGCTGTTAATGAGTAGCAGTGCAGTAAAACATTGTTTAAGCACAGTCTTAGCGACATCAAAATCCCTCATATATATCCACAAATTCTGAATGTTTACACATATCTGCATACACACACACATTCTCAGGTGTAAGAGTTTTATGTGAGGTTGTGTTTTGTACTCTGTATAATAATTAAAAGGTAATTAGGCCCAGATTCACTCCATCAAAGATTCTGTGGGCTTTGAATGCAGGACTTCACACAGTCACAGGATTGTAGGGGTTGGAAGGGACCTCTAGAGATCACTGAGTCCAACCTCCCTGCCAAAGCTGGCTCCCTAGTCAGGTTGCACTAGTAGGTGTCCAGGTGGGTCTTGAAAATCTCCAGAGAAAGAGATTCCACAACCTCTCTGGCCAGCCTATTCCAGTGCTCCCATCACTCTTACTGCGTGTCTCCTATGCACACTGTATCCATTGTAACAAGTATAGGAATGCTGCCTTAGGTACCTCAGCAACAAAACTGATTTCATGTTGTCATCAGCCCAGGAAGGACAGAATTGTTTGTGGACTGTAATATGAACTGGATCAATAAAATAATCTTGATAAAATAAAAAACCTCAAAAACTTGTTACTGATTGGAGATGGGTAGGAACAGTAAGGGGTTTCTGAGCTCTTCTTTGCCAATGATGATAATAAAAAGCTACATCCTGAGTGACCACTGCAGTGCCCTAGCTTTACATCAGAATAATACATTTGAAATCATCTGGGATGCTGTGGCATAAACTCAAGTACTACAGAGATTAATCAGGTCACCAACCTCTTTTCCCTGATGTCTATGAAATGTTATTTAATTAAAACTAAAATGCCATGTGGGATCGGTCCCAGAATATGGTTTCTAGGCACTGCACAAATAGGTTAAAGATACTACTTTATTATTAATAATGTTTAATCTATTCAGCATTGTCACAGTTTGCTGATCTCGTAGTTTCAGAAAGCTGTTTAGAAATTTTCTATCAGATAATTACAATTGCAGCTGCCATTAATCAAGGTAAAGTATTTTGGACAAAATGAGTTTTTAGGAAAACAAAACAAAGGAAAGACCACAGAACTGTAGGATTATAGGATCAAAGAATCATATAAATGTTTGAGTCAGACAAAGCCTTAAAGATCATCTAGATTTAACTCCTGTGCCACAAGCAGTGTTGCCAGTCACTAGATCAAAGCTGCCCAGGGACCCATCCAACCTGGCCTTGAAGATCTCCAAGGATGAGGCATGTATTGTTTCTCTGGGCAGTGTGTTTCGTTGCCTCACCACTCTGTGTAAATAATTTCTTTCTAATATCTGATCTAAATCTTCCCTCTATTAGTTTTGAGCCATTCATCCTTATCACTATCAGACCATGTAAAAAGTCAGCATCCCTATTATATAGCTCCCTTTAAATACTAGAAGGACACAATTAGGTCTCCCTGGAGCCTTCTCTTCTCCAGGCTACACAAGCCCAGCTCCCTCAGTCTCCCTTCATGATGGAGGTTCTTCAGCATTTTGATCATCTTCAAGACCCTCCTCTGCACCCACTCCAAGAGCTCTGCATCCCTTTTTGTGCTGGGGGACCCAGGGCTGCAAGCAGTACTCCAGATGGGGCCTCACAAGGGCAGAGTAGAAAGGGGCAATAATCAGTAGAAAGTATTAATTTGGTGTTTATCTTTACTTGGTTGGTTCTTTTTTTTTTTTTTTTTTTTTTTTTGTAGCAGAAAAAAAGATGAACCAATGAATTTCCAGAACACAAAACCACCTTTTTTGGTTCATCTATTTGAACAGAGAGTTCTTATGATATTTTGAAGTATCATCTTTATGCTTTATTTGTTGTTTTGTTGTTGTTTTCTTGTAATGTTTCTTAACTCAAATGTACTTTGTATTTCAAATCCGTGTGCTTTTTGAAGTCTGAGTTGAGCTGAGGAAACAAAATATACAATTTTGTCCAGTTAAAATGATTACAGTAAATGAAGCTGTGAATTAATAAGAAAACCACTGCTGGTTTTTGGTTTTTCGTACTGCTGCCACATCATATAACTACATTAGACCTCCATAAAAAAAAAAAATGAATGGCATATATAATCTTTGATTCATAAAGTCAGGTCTGAGAAGCAAGGAGAAAGAGGGAAATGGCCTCTTTTCTTTTGGAACAGACTTATTTCAGTGAGCCCAGAGTTATGTACCTTTAAAATACTGGTATTGAAGACAGTGTCTGGCATTCTGAGTATTATGTCTATTTCAAGCTCTATCAATGACTTGACAGGTGACCTTCCCAAGGCCAGTGTTTCTGTTTTCCAATCTGTTGAGCAAATAAAATTAAACTACATTCCACTGTGAAAGCCTTTAAGATAGGCTGATAAGAAGTGGATATTACTTTTACTTAAGATTTACCTTTACACATTGCTTCATTGAGTAATGATGATAATTACCTCAGTCACCACATTTGTTTATCACAGACTTCTAAGTACCTTTGGGCTGTATAATTCCTTCCACTTCTGAAGATTGAGAAACTGAGGCATGGAAAAAAGAAATGAACTGCCCAGAGTCATGTCAGCAAACTACTTGCTGAGATAGGAATTGAGCAGTTTTAGTCTCAGCATCATGTTTCGCTCCACTTTAGAAGCATTAGCTTCTCCACTATTAAACAGTGGAAATACATTATAGTTATAGAGAACACAGGCATGAACTCTTATCTACTTTTGTTCATTTAAATGATCCTTCTGTTGCTCTGAGGCTGTACCACGAAAATAGATAGAAAAGAATTAATTATTGAAAACACATTATAGATCTATTATTCAAGCTGGTGTGATTCAGTGGGATTACTTGTGTAAGCAATAGATTGAAAGTTTAGATACCTTATTTTTTCTTTCTTTTTATTTTTTTTTGTCTTGTTTTAGTTTGAGATACTCACTTTATGCTGCTTTGTGCTGATCTAAATTATGCTGTGGTATTTTGTACAAGTTAACTCCTGCTCTTCCTATCTCAAAGTATGAGTTTTCATATGAGGCTGACAGTCATTTTTAACTAGCTATAAATTGTGTGGATGCACATTACTACCTCAGTCAGTTAAGCATATTGCAGAGTGACCAGATATTTCAATGTTTTGCTGTTTGCAATCTCTAATGTTTCAGGAAAGAACAGAATAAGCAAACAAGCAAATTACAGAAAGGTCACATTAGTAAAAGCACAATATATTGATCGCACTGCATGGGAGTCAAGTCTTGCAGGTTGTTGAAAATTGTCGTTACAAGTGCTTAAAATGATAACACTGGAATCTGTTTTTAAAAAACAACACAATAGTGCTGAGGTTAGTATATGGTGCAGATGTTATCACTCCTTATTAAGGGCTGTAACATTATACTAGTGCTTTCCCTGCTATATCTTATCAAAATAATGTTTCTCACAGCTCCAGTTAATTGCACTACAATATTTTTACCCAATCTGAACACATGCTTTATCACAAAAGAAAAAAAATTCTCTGTGCTGCAGTGCTGAAATCTGCAATGCCAAATTTAGGAAGAAGCATGGAGTGGAATCCCAATCCCTGAGTCAGACAACAAACCACTTCACACACTGCACTAGGAAAGACAGAGAATCAGGCCTCCACATCAAGATCAGGAACACTGAAGATGCTGCTCGGAGGTCGTTTAAGGGAAATGCTGCAGTGGAATCTCTGACTTTCTGGGGTCAGGGCTGCAGCAAAACCACTTCCCTCCATCCAGGCTCTACAATTAGAAATTCTCTCTTTAAAACAGATAAACTCTTTCTGTTCAATCAACTTTTTATGCATCTGTGTTTATGTATATTTGTGTTTTGGGAAGAGAAGAATAAAAAGAAGCAGGTGATTCAGTTCCTCTCTCCTTCCAAGCAACAACACAGTGAGCAGAACATACTTTCCCAATGGAGGCTGAGGGTCAATTCACTGCTAAACTGGAAGAGAATCAAGTTTGTCCCTTGGCTTCCCTACAGCACTCTTTTCCTTTGAAAGTATGTCATTCCAGCAGACTATGTTAGAGGCTGAAGAGAAATTAAAAACAACAACAAAAACACTTGAGTCACAGGAGGAGAAAGGTAAAATATAAATGTGTATGCGTGAATTCAATGCTTTGCTAAACAACTATTCTAGATACTCTTGACATGAAGGACACTAGTTCTTGGGCACTATCTTGTCCTAAGAACTGCTCAGGTATGTTAATGGAAGCAATCATGGTGGAAACTGGGCCAGAAACTTAGATCAATATATATTGTTTAAATAAGAAATTCTGGTCAGGACCCTGGCCAGTCCACTCACTAAATGCACCTTTTGCTTTCACATCATCAGAATTTCAAAATGATATGACTACACTGTTTTTATGGCAGACCACACTCAGGCTGGATATAAAACCTGTCAACTTTTTGGCACCTATTCATTTCTCTAACTCCTAATGTTTGAAGCTTTTAAGAGTAACACTATGACCTATTCAAGCCAACATTTCCAACATAAAGTTACTGCAAGGACTGACAAATATGTTTAGTGGAGAATGGAAGTCTATGGATCTTACTACAAGCTCCACAGTCTAAACATCTGATATGAAGTCAATTTGGTCAAGCTGAGTCTTGTATGAAAGCACAAAGTAAGCAAGTCTTCCCAGGGCTCTGTGCAATCCAGTGTATAGTCTAAGCAGTAGGCTGTAAACTCATGTTCCCCTGCTGCCTTTCTCTGATTCAATGAAATCTTAAAATGTTTCTTGTAAAGTAGAACAGCTGCAGTAAGAGGGCTGGTAGCCTGATGGTTGAGGGTATGAGCCAAAAAAGAGGAACATGTGGGCTGGAATTCTCATACAGCACAGAAGATAGAGAATTTTGATTTTCTAATGTTGAGCCAGTCTCCTACCCACTAGATGGAAGCAGGCAAACTACTTCTCCAACTTTATTTTCTTTCTTCCTTTTTTTTTTCATCCACTACTGCATCATTTTACAAATCTCCATCTGGTGAACTTATCACTACCCTTAGTAAAAACCAGATGATCTGAGCTTGTCTAAAGTCGTCAGGGGAACAGTTTCTGAGGGGCTGCACCTGCATTAACATTACCTCCCAGCATAGCCGAAGTCTGAATATAAGCTATATCAAATGAAATAATGATCCTATGACTTTTCTATTTTCTGCATCTGTCATAATATGCAGTAGGTGCATATATGCATATATATACATATGCATGTGTGCATGTATGTGTATTAACATGTGTTTACATCTCCCGTGGAACAAGTGCACAGAACATTATTGGAACAAACTTCCCAGAGACATTGTGGAGTCTCCTTGTCTGGAGGTATTCAAAACCCACCAGAGTGCTTTCCTGTACAATTTACTCTGAGAACCTGCTTTTGCAGGAAGGTTGGATTAGATATCTCCAGATGTCCCTTCTAACCCCTACAATTCCATGATTACATATGAAAATACTGCAAGCAGGTTATCTACAGTAATAATTTTTGTTCTGTAGATACTTTACAGATGCTCTGGGTCCTGCTCTGGAAAGTCTGCAGTGTTAGATGAGACAGCTAGTTTTTTAACATGGTTCCATATAGTATAAATAAACCCTTAATCAGTGTTACAATGTTACTACTGTATAGTCATAACAACAGGGAGATGAAAGACTACCAGCTAGGAAAATGTAAATGTATCCCAGTACATTTGCTTATTTGAAGACGTTTTCCATGTTTGGAGTTAAAACATTCCTATTCAGAAGGCAACTGTGATGCCCGAGTCAATTTGTGTGTGTTTGGCTAAGTACAGGACTTTAATCCCTGAAGAAATGTGTAAGTGGGAAGCTTACTGCTGTAGATTTCTGGAAGCTGCCAAGGGAAGCAGGAGGTGAAAGGCATCAGATAAGAAAAGGAGTCAAGGAAGATAGAGCTGTCCTTGTGTGCTCTTTCCCCTTTCTAATCCACTGGATAATTTGGAGAGGATAATGTGAGCTCTGGTTGTTCAACCTGTGTGGTTTTTTTTTGTTTCTTTTTTTTTTCTAATGAGATGCTTATACTGAATTTTAAAGTCTCAGATTCATTGTCCCTTCAGTGCTGCAGGATCTCTCACTTTACAACACTATCTAAATAGAAGAGTAAAACATCCTAACTTGTGAGATCCTGAGCAACCTGATGCAGGAGCAAATATTTCCTTAAAATATTTAGAGACATAGCTTTTCTCCACAGATACAGGTTTCCATGCTTAATTCAAGCTTTTCTCTACAGATACAGGTTTCCATGCTTAATTCAAGAAGATGAAGAAATCTGGAAATTTAGGATTCTGGCACTGAATAATGACAGACTGATTTCACTGACTGATACACCTTTCCCATGAATTTGACTTACAGAACCAAAGCTTCAGGTATCAATTATGAAATGGATTATGCCCTTTTTCTTCCTCCCCAGTCTTCTTCTAGATGCTAACTTTTACATGGCCGATGTATTCCAAAAGATACATAACGTATATAGGTCTTTCTTTACAGTTCCAAAGTACACAGCTGCATGTGTAACAGGTTCCATATCTAAATACTTTCTCTTGGAAATTATGTATTACCCATAAAGATCTTCTGGCAATTTTTTTACCTTCTTTTTCCACTTTGAAATTCCTTTTGTTTGTCTCCCACTAGTTCCTGCCTCTCAGCAGATCCCTTGGAAGAAGCAGGCTATTTGTCCTTCATGCTTTGACAGCAGGTTATTGTCTCTTTACTCTTTTTTTTTTTTTTTAATATATATATTCCTATTTATTTATTTAATATCTCGTTAACTTTCAGTTCTTCTGGTTACATTTTGATTGTTTTTACGGTGCCTGAGCAATTTTAATAACACAAAAAGTAAAAACGCTAAGAAGATTTATTCTCGAGCAGGAGTACAACAAGATCTTCAGTCCTCCTGCCCCACATCCCAGTAAGCATTCACCGGGCTTCAGCATCTCAGCGCTTCCTCCCCCGTGCTTTTACTCACGGAGATCGGTTCGCTGCTGCTGACACCACATGAGTGGGTCCCCTACTCCAACCCTGTTCCCACTCCCGCTCCTTTCCACCTCCGTCCGGGGGCTTAGCTGGGGGCTGTCCTGCCTCCGGCTGCCCCTGCACTTGGACTCAGCAATTCTTGATTCACGGAAGGTTCGCAGCCAGCTCGAGCCCTCCCACCCCCGGCATGCACCGAGAGACAAAGTCAAAGACGGCGACAGGAGAAATGAATTAATGCGCCTCAACGTGGCGCCAAGTTTCCTTCCCCTCTTTTTTCTCCTAATGAAACCACTAATATATTTATTGTGGTGCTTTCTCTCTCGGTGGCATTTTATCTCTTCTGGACCGTTTGTAATTTATTGGGCCGACGCCAGAATTTCTGTTTCTCTCTCTTTTTTTTTTGTCTGTTTTCCCTCTCCTATCCCATTCCCGCCCCCAGCTTCCTCCCTCCCTCCGCAATCCTTGCCTACCGCAACCACCAGAAAGGCCAAACCTTCATCCTGGGGACCCGAAATGACCACAGCAACGGTTGTGACTTGTCTGCAGTCTAATTACATTAATTTGACAAGATCATGCTTGCAGGATGTTTAATTCACTTGGAAGCAGCAGCCGGGGAAAAAAAAAAGCTTTGACCAAATTAGCATGCCGCCGGGACCAGGGGTGCGGGCTGCACATGTTTCCCTGGCTTCACCTATAAAGAGGGTTATTTCCTCTTCCACCCCATCTCCGCGCTGACTTCTCCCCCTTTCCCTGCATGCCGCAAAGTTCACCGGCACTCCAGCCGGGCTGCGGGAGTCATCGACCGGGCTGCCTCTCCTGCTCCGTCCTCCTCCTCCTCCTCCTCCACCTCCTCCTCCTCCTCCTCCTCCTCCTCCTCCTCCTCCTCGTCGCTGTTTGCCGACGATGGGGGGAACTCCGTTTTTAACTCGCACCACCAGAGGTGCAACTGGTCTTTCGCTCGCAGGCATCTGAAACCCGTCCAAATGATGTAGAAACTTTTGTGTGCTTGGCTCCCGTCTGTAAGGCCAGGCACCGATTTTTTCCGCTGTGTAATCTCTTTTGTCAGAAGAGTGGGAGGGAAGGGCGGCGGGGGGGCGGTGGTGGGAGTGGGGGTGGGGAGCAGCCGTTGTGCTTCCACGGTGCGGGTATTTAGAGCGTCCCTAGGGAAATAGCCATGCATGCACATACGCGGTTACCTAGATTTATATGTATGTAGATAAGAATGTCAAAATGCACAGCTGTCAGTTTCACCCCCCCTCCTCCTCTCCTTAAGGGAGACTCTGCACTCTGTAGGTACTATGAATTGCTAGCAGTGCAGCAATCCCTTCCTCCCTACCCCTTTTATTCTCTGTGATCATCTGAATTTTATATATATATATGTATATATAATGCAATAATCCACGGTTCTACATTGTAAAGGGAATGCCAACAGGAGACTAAACTCAGCATGAAATACTGTAGATTGCAGGGGAGGAAGGAATGGATTTAAAGCAAAGATAAAAATGGCGTGCAGAATAATTACCTCAAATTGCTACTCGCTTGACACTCTGACACTAATTCTGCTCAAGCCATTGGGAAATACAATAAGGCAAACACATCTTCCTCGCCTGCTTGTGCAGGTATGTCCGTGTGGATGTGGGCAACGGGGAACCGGTCGAGAGTTGGGGGGAGGGCGGGGGAGGGGTGGAGGGGGGTGTAACGTAAAACTTTCCATCTTAAAAGGAACGAAATAAATTAAATAATCTATTAAGGAAAAAAAAAACATCTAAATAGATCGGCAGCTTTCAGTGCCAACATTTTTAACGCTTGCCGTGTACGTGGATTGATTTTTTTTTTTTTTTTTTTATCCAGCATTCCCTCAGCAGATGGATTTTTGCCACTGCAGCTCAGCAGAGGGTGTCAGATCTTTCAGAGTGCACCAGGTTGAAACGAGCAGAGCCTCTTAGCAACTCTCCCTCAGCGTGCATGTGAGTGTGTGCGAGCGCGCGGCTCGGCGGCAGCGGAAGAAAAAGGAAAGAAGAGAGAGCGAGGAGGGAAGGCAGCGCGGCCGGCGGGGCGAGGCGAGGCGCGGGCGGGCGGGCGTGCGGGCGGGCGGCCCCGCGGCAGCTCCCGCAACCGGCATCATGGGCAGCAGCGCTCCGCAGCGGGGGCAGGCGCCGCGCAGCGCCGGGGGCTCGGCGGGCAGCGCCTAGGCTGGGGCGCGCTTTCAGCACCGGGGCGCTGGACAGCGCCCGGCGGGCGGCGGGCGAGGAGCGCGGCTCCGCGGCAGCGCGGCAAGGTCAGTCCGGCGCGGAGCCGCGCACGGCGCGGCGGCATCCTCCGCGGGCACCGCTGCGCGCTCCGCCTCGCTCCTCTCGACCATGCAGCGGCTCGCTGGCGGCTAGCACCGTTCCCGTGCCGGTGAGCTAACCCGGCCCGTAGACCTCCGTTTAGCTGCCCGGGAAGAGTGAGGGAGGGTGGAACAGAGGAGAGGGAATTTTTTTTTTTTTTTTTTTCCCTTCCACTTTTTTTTTTTTTTTTTTTTTTTTTTTGCGTGCCTTGCAGTACGTGCCTGGAGAGTTTGTGGATATAATTATTGACTGGAATCTGGGCTGCTGCAGATGTATGTGGGGGGGGGGGGGGAGAGAGGAGAAAAGAAAGAGCCCCCCCCCACACCCCTCCGCCGACCCTCCCTGCTCCCCCTCCCCACATTTTTTCCCCCTTTGGTGGTGGTTTGGACATTTCATATTGAATGGACTGGAATTGCTTTCCGTGTGAGGAGGATGGTCGCTGTTACTTTGTGATGAGATCGGGAATGAATTGCTCGGTTTAAAAATGCTGCTTTGGATTCTGTTGCTGGAGACGTCTCTTTGTTTTGCTGCTGGAAACGTTACAGGGGACGTTTGCAAAGAGAAGATCTGTGCCTGCAACGAGATAGAAGGGGATTTGCACGTAGACTGTGAGAAAAAGGGATTTACCAGCCTGCAACATTTCACCGCCCCAACTTCCCAGTTTTACCATTTATTCCTGCATGGAAATTCCCTGACTCGACTTTTCCCTAATGAGTTTGCTAACTTTTACAATGCAGTCAGTTTGCACATGGAAAACAATGGTTTGCATGAGATTGTTCCTGGGGCTTTCCTGGGGCTGCAGCTGGTGAAACGCTTGCACATAAACAACAACAAGATCAAATCGTTCAGGAAGCAGACTTTCCTGGGGCTGGACGATCTGGAATACCTCCAGGCAGATTTTAATCTATTGCGGGATATTGACCCGGGAGCGTTTAGGGACTTAAACAAACTAGAGGTGCTGATTTTAAATGACAATCTCATCAGTACCTTGCCCCCCAACGTGTTTCAGTATGTGCCGATCACCCACCTCGACCTCCGGGGAAACCGTCTTAAAACCTTGCCTTACGAGGAGGTTCTGGAGCAGATTCCAGGCATCGCCGAAATCCTGCTAGAGGATAACCCCTGGGACTGTACTTGTGATCTGCTGTCGTTGAAGGAATGGCTGGAAAACATACCCAAAAATGCTTTGATCGGCAGAGTGATTTGTGAAGCTCCCACTAGGTTGCAGGGCAAAGATTTAAATGAGACCACAGAGCAAGAGCTGTGCAAAAAGAACAGAGTGGATTCTAGTCTAGCTGCTCCCCCTGCCGAAGAAGAAACCTGTGATCCTGGTCCCATTCCAACCCCCTTTAAAATACATGGCAAAGAAGACCCTGCTACACCAGGATCTGGTCCAAACGGAGGTACAAAGATTCCTGTCAACTGGCAAATCAAAACTAGACCCACTGCTGCTGTGTCAACTGTTAGTGTGAAGAGCAAGCAACCAGCTACCTTGTCCTGTCCTCACATCTGCAGCTGTGATCAGATCCCTGGCTCGGGCTTAAAGGTAAATTGCAATGACAGGAATGTAAGCAGCCTGGTGGATTTGAAGCCTAAGCCATCCAATGTGCAGGAGCTATTTCTGAGAGACAACAAAATACACACCATCAGGAAATCCCACTTTCTGGATTACCGAAAACTTAATTTACTTGATTTGGGAAACAACAACATAGCCACCGTTGAGAACAACACCTTCAAGAACCTTTTTGATCTCCGATGGCTGTACATGGATAGCAACTACTTAGACACCCTATCCCGGGAGAAATTCACTGGGCTGCAAAACCTGGAGTATCTGAACGTGGAATTTAATGGGATCCAGCTGATCATGCCTGGCACCTTCAATGCAATGCCCAAACTCAGAGTACTCATCCTCAACAACAACCTATTGAGGTCTCTCCCAGTTGATGTGTTCGCCGGGGTCTCGCTTTCCAAACTCAGCATACACAACAATTATTTCATGTACCTCCCAGTGGCAGGCGTGCTGGACCAGCTCACCTCCATCACCCAGATTGACCTGCACGGCAACCCGTGGGACTGTACTTGCCCTATCGTGCCTTTCAAACAGTGGGCGGAAATGCTGCGCCCCAAGGTGATTATGAGCGACCTGAGGTGCGAGTCTCCAGAAGATTTCTTCAAGGAGGATTTTGAGTCCCTCTCCAATGATGTGATTTGCCCTCAGCTAAAAATATCACCCACCTTAAGTTCTACCAACAAAAACAGCACTGGGGTTGCAGAGACAGGTACTCACTCCAACTCCTACTTGGAGACCAGCCGGGTCTCCATTTCGGTGCTAGTGCCAGGACTGCTGCTGGTTTTTGTGACCTCTGCTTTCACGGTGGTTGGCATGCTGGTGTTCATCCTGAGGAACAGAAAACGGTCCAAGAGGAGGGACGCCAACTCATCTGCATCTGAGATCAACTCCTTGCAGACAGTCTGCGACTCATCCTATTGGCACAACGGGCCCTACAGCACCGACGGGGCCCATAGGGTTTATGACTGCGGTTCCCACTCCCTGTCAGACTGAGGAGGTGGATGGGATGCGGGTGGCTGCTACCCGGGCCTGACCCTGCTCTCTCCCGATGATGAGGAGACAAATGCCAGCAGGGACAGCTGTACACCTCAGCTATCCTTTGTGAGAAACAAAAAACACGGGCGCACTTTCCCGCGGCCCCCAGAGCAAGAGCCATGCTTGGTATGTGTGGGGGGAGCCTGGTGGAGGGGCACATCCCCCTACTGAGAGATACCGGGACGGCAATGGACAAGCGAGGACATGCTTCCTTCGGTTCCAGCAGGGCAAATCATGGCTCTTGGTTTTGTTGGGCCTTTGTTCTGTTGTGTTGGGGGTTGTTTTGCTTTTTAGCCCTCTTCCTTTTTGGATGGACCCCTGACTTGAGAGGCCAGGAAGAGGAGGGGGGGGGCAGAGGAAAGGCTGCTGTTAGCCTCCTCCAGACAAAGCAGGAGTAGAAAGTTGCACGAAGGCATGAATGTAATGTAAATAAATGACTCTGACTCCAAACCAGACAAATGAAAAAAAAAAAAAAAAAAACAACTGCTGCATGGCTCGCATGGATACAACGCACCCCAGGGACGCTCCAGCCCACGACTGGAAGCAGCGTCTAGTTCACACCATCATCCCTCTTACCTGATAAGTCCCTTCATATCAAACCTTCTATATAAGAAATACAGTATAATAATAAAAGTGCCATTTCGCCATTTTTTGTGTGATCAATAGGCAGTAGAAATTGTACTTTTACTGTGGGGAAAAAAAAAAAAAAGTAAAGGTTTTATTTAAGATAGAGTTGCATGAATATTCTCATTTGCTTTTTTTGTTGTTGCTTTTTTTGTTTGTTTTTGTTTTTTTTATTTTTTGAGGTGGGAATCACTTTCTTGGGAGATATTTTCTTTCTTGAGGGTGAGTTTTAAAGGTTTTTTTGTTTTTTGTTTGTTCGTTTGTTTTGTTTTGTTTTTTCTCAGGAGGGGCAGGGAGGGAGGGGAGGCTTTGGCTTTATTTTCTCTCTCTTCCTTTTCAGTATACATATTAAGTATTGCCTTTCCATTTGAATGTAAAAATTAGTACCCTTGATTTCTATTATGGTAACAGTGTAAACATTCAAAAAAAAAAAATCCAAGGCAGTTAAGCATGACCAATTAATGTCACTCCTGTGCTTAGGCTGCAAAGTTTAATGGTAGAAAATTCTGTGCTGTTGTAAATCTTACTATAACTTGGGGAAATTAGAACTGAGGAAGCAAGTGAAGCTTACTAATTCTATCTGAGGTTTTATAATGGCATATTTTTTCAGTATTAAAGTGAAAATGTTTTCAACTTCGGGTTCTTACCATTTTTCCAGCATCACTTCTTGCAAGTGGGTTATTTGGGTTTAGGGGACAGAGCTTCCTTTCACTGCTCTGTGTTTCTCCCTCCACCTCCCCACTTCCAGCCCCCCTGCTTTCCTCTCTCCCTCTCTTCCTCTCCCTCATTCATTCACACGCAGTGTCACAAACACTCTTCCCCAATGTAAATAACACACAGAAGTTTCTTGCCTCCCTTAACCCCCCCCACCCCCCTTCTCCCTTCCCCCTTCCCCCTTCCTCTCTCTCTCTCTCTCTCTCTCTCTCTGGTAATGCGGCAGTGAATCCTTTTATTAATACTGTGAATCTCTCACTGCTGCTGCTGCTGCTGCTGCTGCTGCTGCTGCTGCTGCCACTGCCTCTGCTGCACACACTGCAGATATATTAGAGATGTTAGTGGGAATTTGATTTAATTGACTCTGCCTACCTCGGTCTCATTAAGCCAGAGCTGGATTTCACTGGTCAGCACTTCAGGCCCGCACGCAGCTTGCTGGATTGCCAGCGAGGTGAGGCTGCTGTGGGCAGCTGGACTCCAGCTGCTGCTGGAAGTGGGAAAGCTAATTAGCGAAAGGACTTTCCCATCCCTGCTCTGGGTTGCTGAACCTTTAATATTAGATGCTGAAATAAACAAAGCATAGGACTGCAGTTAGACTTCAGGCAGCTTGTACTTGATCCTATTCCTGTTTAAGAAAGCACCCCTAAACCCAGTAATATCTGTAAAGGAGAAAGCCCCTGCAAATCATTTTTAACTCAGAGCTCAAGTCCCAGTGGAGATATGGAGAATTTCAGTCACGTTGCTTCTGGCTTTCTCCAGGCAGAGAATCTTTTTAAAGAGTAAAACACCGTAAGGGACATGCTAAACTTCAAATAATAATTCGGTTTGCTTCATAGAAAATGCCCACCTTTGGGATATGCAGTGAGAAAAAAGACATACATACACAGACACTGCAATTGATACACTCTCTAAAATGAGGCAGAAGCCTGATCCCAGGTGTTTATGAAGTATTGAACATGAGGAGAAGGTGGTCCTTCCAGAATCCTTTATCATTATGGAAAATTCTGCAGTCTCCTAGAAAATACCTTGATGTTTGATTATGCAGCTCTGGAAACATACTGTCCTGTTTAATTACATAAATCATTCCTATTTCTAGGACCCTTTGTTTCCCCCTGCTTCTTTTTTACACTGATTTTTCTGCCAGAACATTCTATATGAGACAAAGTGATGGCAGTAGAGCCACTAGTTTGCCATTGTGCTTTCCTCCTACCAGCTTGAGAAGAAAAGGACAATGTATTCACCTATGATCCTGTATTTCTATCCTTACAAGACCATCCGCTTTAACTTAAACATAGTCCAAATATATTTAAGAACACAACAGTACACCACTAGACTACCACTTATGTCTTGCTGCCTTCCCTATGCCATTGCAGAGAGAAAATTGAAGAACAGAGCTGTCAGAATGCACCTCATTCTAAAATCATTGTTATGTTAGGTTCACTGCTACAGAAGTTAAGATAAAAGAGATAGTAAATTAAAGATGGCAAATCAGTGGTGGAAGCAAGACATACACACATTCAAGAGACTGCAATACTAAATATATGTGATTATGGTTTTTCCATCACTAAGACGTAGCATAAGCTTGTAACTTCTGTCTTTTGCTACCTTTAAAGCACTATTTCATTGGCACACTTGCATAGAAATATCAAGTCAACTGGAGAATTGAAGGTTTGCATTTATGCATGCTTCTAGGTTGAGGGTTTAGAGAATTAATAAAATGACCCCTTTTATTTCTGTGACGCTCTCTGATTTTAACACTCACATGATTCATTCTTCCATCTCTCAGACACTTGTCCTTAAGAGAAATAGATAATCTAACTCTCTGATACCATATAATTATCAGGCTTTGAATTATGATGTTTATCTTATTTGTATGATTGACATTTCAAGGTCATTTTATCAAAGCAAAGCACCCAACTAAATAGAAAAATAAACTTAGGAATCAGTCAGTCATAACATATGCCACACTAAGACAACTCATCTCTTTCATAACAGAAATGAGATTTTTTTTTTTCGTCAAAAAAGGCATATGTGGAAACAAACAAAAAATCAAAACAATTAAAAAATCAACAATATAGAATTAGTTGTTTAAAAACAACATAAAAAAACCACCTTGTATTCTTTTTGAAAACAACCTAAGAATAGCCTAGACTTTAAACTGTTGCCATAGAAATATATTTCCGTATGCATGGTAGCCTCTTGCATGCCATTGCAAGAAGACTAACTGGAACTTTAGACACAAGCTGATAAAATTTTAAATCAAAACCAATAGGTGATACATATTATTTTGAGCAAAAGCGTGCTGATGAATCTACAGAAGGGGACATTATAATCTTGCTTTATTAAAATTATTGATTGTATCTTGATATTTTATAACTTTATTGCAGTTGCATTGCACATACAGTGTTTCAGATCTGCTTGTAAACTGTAATGAAACTTTTTAGCTAAAGAAGCGTTTTTGAGGGATCAGATTTTGTCTGATCAAGTAGAAAAGGCTTTGTGTAGTCTTTATTCAGGTAGAGAAGTCATTAATTTTGAAAGATGAACATTTCACAGTTTCTTTAGCTGGTGACAAAAGTCATTAGTTGAACATTAGGGCAGCAAGAAGACACTGTCTCTAACTGCCATCACCTAAGAAATATTTTGGAGGTCTCCCAAGTATAAAAGTGTTTCTTCCCAATGACAGTTAACTTTTAGTAAAGAAGCAAACTCATTTTCTGTTTTGTATTTTTTTTTCCAGTGACTTGCCAGGTGCAAAGGAAAGCCAAGCAGGATTTTATTCAATAGTTTAGTATAGTTGTTTTATTTTGAACAGTCAAAACAGGCTTCACTAGATTTTTATTCAAGCGCTGGCCAGAGGGAGCATTCTTTGATGATTATGACCTTAAGCAAATAAATTGTTTTGTATTTAGAAAAGTTTATTTGACTGAAACTTATTTTATGTGTCCGTGTAGTTCAGATTTGCAGGATTTTTGTGATTTGTGGTACAGAAATTTCAGTGCAATTGGCAAGACTTCTGAGCTGACTGCTGTATGAATCCCTCTTTTTTTTTGGTATTTGGGAACAAGTCGTAAAGTGAAGAATTCATGGTTTATATTGGTAAATTACCATTGCCCTATATTGCCCAGATATTTATATAACATTTCAAATGTTCTGAACTGTATTAGCAGTATGGAGATGACTGATGAAAATTAAAGGAATCTTCTTTGTTATCCTCAGTTTTTCCCAGACATAGGAATATTAGCATCAGAGATAATATAGACTAAAAATGCTACAAGTACTCTGTTTTATTACATTCTATTCATTATAATTATGTCTATCAGTGATAGTTTAATGCATAAACTTGTAACATTCAACATAATTGTCTGATACTTTCAGAAAAAGTTGTCATATTATCTCATGTTTGGAGAAATATAAATGAGATTCATCAGTATTACTTCTCCAAGATTAATTATTGCGTCACTTGATATATATGATCCAGCTGAATGGTTTCATTTATCTGATAAAGTTTCTGAATTAATTTCTGTTTATTCTTCTTAAATACATCTTTCAGTTTTGTGAAAGAGGAGCAAAGTCAGTAGAAATTCACTTGAAGAAAATAGCATCATCTTACACTGACCACTAGAAAGCTGAGACTGTAAATTTACAACAAATGGAACAATAGAGAGAAATAATTCATTCCAGAAACACTGTTGCCTCTAAGAGAACAATTGCTTTAAGTGTCATTGTTTTAGCCTTATCAGTGGGATAAAGTGTTTTACCATTTGAATCAACCAAAATACTGGTGGTGCCAGAGATTTTTCTCCAACTTTCTCCTTTTCCATTATATAGCAATATTGATCCTCTTCAGAAAGTTTCCAACTGACTCAGCATAAAAAAATTCTTAGCTGTTAAGATGTTTTGTTTATGTCATGATTGTGCAGACAGATTGCTCAAGCTTATGTCTCAAAGCAGATATATCTATGCATAGTTTGTGTTATTTTTTTTTATTCCTGCAAGTGAAGAATTTAGCAAACAAAATGCATTAAGATGTTACTTGGGGAAAAAAAAAAACCAAAAACAAAAATAATGGAAGGATAACTACTTTTTCCTTTAAATGAGAGTTCAGATTATAAAGACAGGCTGGATAGTCATAATTAAATCTTTATGGAACTGTGGGAAAGTTAGTGCAGATGAGTTACAAAACACTTGAGAAGCAATATAGTCTGGTAGAAAAAAAAAGAAAAGGGAATGTTATTTGTCTTCTGGATTGCTTTATGACTTAAAGAGTAGGTGGTATTTATCTCACCTGGCTTCATATGCTTCATTGAGTTTCCTGTGTATAAGTCTGTAGTTTCCTCAGAGGCGTCTTGGAGTATCATAGACATGTGCATGAGACTGGTAGATACAACATAAAGCCTCGGGCTGATTCATGTATTTCTGGAGTAGCAGCTCGATCCTGGGTGGGATACACTGGAGCATTTAAAACAGGAATGGCCACTCATGGAAAGAACTGAGCTGAGCTGTGGAGATATACTCAGAGGCTTGTGAATCGGTTCATTTGGCTCACATAAGTAATTTGAATTACTTTAGTATTTGAGTATTATTCATGGTGCTGAAAGAAAAGACTCAAGGTTTATAGAAGATATGGTCAGCTGTTGACCACAGAAGACAATTTAAGATAGCCCTATGAACAGGCAAAATTAGTTAAATTCTAAATGTAATTCACTTATAAATATCTGCGCTGTAGATGATAAAATGCATGTTGGAACTAAATCAAATACAAAATTACAAATTCAATACAAAATTAACAATATCAAAGATGATTAACTGAGATAAAATATTTAATTTTAAATGATATCAGTTAAATATTGAGTATCAGTTGGGTCAGAAGTACCCCACACTTTCTTCCATCTGTTTTCTTATCTTGGATTTTATTTTTGTCTTTTGAAATTGCTAGCTCTTTGTCTTGGAGATTGTACCCTAATGGTTGCTTTTGGATGGGACAGATTCCTATTTCTGCCGGTGCCTTCAGAAATTGTTATATTACATAATAACTGTAATAGAAACATCATGAAGTAATAGAAGGCTCAGGAAACAAACATAAAATAAGAACAGCAACAACAACAAAACCTGACAGTTATTACTGTTTCTGTAATAGTAAATAACTGGTCCTTGGGTCAAGCTTGAAATACAAATAAGGAATACAATACTCCAGAGTTATGGTCATTATTGAAGTCATTAAAAAGACCAGAATGAGAGATGAATGCTTGCAATAGATGAAAAAATATAGCAGTAAGTGTTTTAGAAAAAAAATAATCTGAAAAGAAAGTGCTTAGCTGTAAGCGGCTTTTCACAGGAGGTTTGAAATGAGAAAAATATAATTTAATTATGGACATACTGTAACAACCTATTCACATGAGATGTCTTTAAGAGAAGACAGATGGTAGGAAAGATTTAAGGGCAGAATCTAGAAGATGTGGCTAGACCCCAGAGTCCGTTAGTCATATTGTAAGTGGATGTATCAATTTGCCCAAGATAAATATGTCATGACAAAATCGGCAGTAGTGTGTAATGGGCACTCTGCAAATAATATGGACTTTCAGGGAGAAGTGTTGAGACAGATTGGGTAGAAATGATGAGAATGAAACCATAAAACAGTATTTTTTTTCCTGCAATTATAGCTTGAGAACTGGATGATTCAAAAGTAGTTACAGTTGTTATGTTGTTTTATCATGTGTCTTTGTATCTTTATTGATATGATCTACTCAGATTGCAAACATTCCACCAATTCTCTGTTAAGGAAGATCGTGTTAGTTAAAAAATAAGTGCAAGTAAGATCTTTTGATGCTGTCTCCCATAACATCCTCGTGGGTAAGCACAAGTGTGGGCTAGTCCTGGAAATGGTACTTGGCTGGTGGACACTTCTAGACCAGTGAATTACTGAGAATTTTCTAATTTTTGGGGAGGATTCATTTTGACAGTTCCATACATTTTAGATCCCTATCAGAAATTGTGTTATTCCTTATGACACCCTGAATGCTGGTGAATAATAATATCGATAAGAGTAAAAATAATAATGATATCTTTCAGGTTAAAAGGTTCTCCATTTTCTTTCTTTTTACAGTATATTAATATGTATATATCCTACTAGGAAAAAAAAGTATTTTTTTTCTCCCTTTCTCTTCTTTCTCTTATTTTATTTATTTTTTTATTTTTTTGCTTTTGACATTTTCACGCTTTAATTAATATATACTCACTTTAGTGTGTCAGTAACACAGCAAAAACATGATTCACAGAGGAGAGATTGCAAAAATAATTAAGAACAAGCGGAATGCTCTAAACAGAGGTAGTAGATCTGTAGATATCCTGAAATTACTCAGGAAGAACAGTAGATTGAAAGGAGCTGCTGGCATTGACTAAAGATGCTCTGGGGAACAGGAGATGCATTTTTGGAAGGTCTGTCTATGGTTATGCTGTTATTAATCAAAGATAATCTTAACTAATTAAAATTTTAGTGTAAGAAAATAGTCCTCAGGAACTAAATAAATTATGTTCAGGATAATGTAGACTGTTGATCTGAGTCTCATAACAAGGCAATATTAAAATTAGCTGTGAAGAAAGTGGTTTTTACTGCATATTCATAAATCAGTAATTTATCAAAATTTATTATATCAATTATAAGCATATATATTAAATAAGACCCATTTTGACTATAGGTTCCAATCTCAATAATGAAGATAAGGATGTCCATTATGTTATAAGAGTGAAAATGAGAATGAAATAAATGAAGAAAAAACTTTCCAATAAGATTTCAAAATAAGATTCATATCTTAAATAATAAGCTTTGGATAGTAGTGTTTCATTTTTAACAGTGATCAGTTGACGCTGCAAATTGATTCATTTATACAGATGTTATCAATGTAGCTGGTTATTTGAAAGCATTACATTCCTGATTATAAAACAATGATCTTATAATAAAGGCATTTAGCAAAGACTGCAAAATTTAAGATAATTATTCTAGAAGTGCCAATAGTTCTGGTATTAATGGAGCCTTAATCATGCCCAGCATGATACAGAAGGAAATGGAAATAATCAACATTTATCTTAATCAAGACACATATTTTCTTGACTAAATGCCATCCACAAACATGTAACTGAAGTTTTCATTCGATCAGCAGGTTTTCTTTCTAATGTTTGAGTTTACAAATTAATTTTAAATCAACTTTTCCTGCAGATTGAATAATGTTAGTTGAAAATCTCTGTGCTGCCTTGATTGACATGGAATCAGTCTCAATTTTCCATGCAGGACCAAATTGTCAAGCTGTACTGCAGGAAAGAAAACTTAGATAATATAAGTGTAGTGTACATCCTGTTGTGTTGGACTGAGTATCCCATTTTTCTTTGGTTATAATGAGATACTCCAACCTGCTAAATTAATGGATGATTACTTAAGTGAACACAAGCACTGGAGATACAATCCATAATAGATAATCCATAATGGATTATCTCTGCTCTTTTTTGGAGATCTTTACTGGCTCTGTCCAAGACAAAATTACTGCAGAGCAAACTAGCCTTCAGCAATCTGGACGCAAGCCAGTTTGTACATAGACTTTAAGCCTAGGATTTTCAGACTGGAGAACTGTAGGAGACCTCTGGAGATCATCTAGTTCACCTCCTCTGCAAAAGTAGGTTTCTTCAAGTGGGTTACATGAGAGAGTATTCTGACAGGTTTTGAATATCACCAAAGGAGACTCCACAACCTCTCTGGGCAGCTTTTGATTTTTTTAAATGCACTGATAAGATATTCCCTCAGTCTCTTGTCAGTCACAAATCTCTCAGTTTTTCTGTATAAGGGAGGTGCTCCAGGCTCCTAATCTCTGTAGCCCTCTGCTGGACTCTCTCCAATAGTTCCCTGTCTTTTCTTGATCTGGGACCCCAGAATATTGGACATGGTACTTCCAGATTTGGCCTTGCCAGGGCAAAGTAGAGGGGTAGGAGAACATCCCATGACCTGCTGGGTATACGTTTTTTAATGCACTCCAGGAAAACATTGGCCTTTTTGATCTCAAGGCCACACTGATGGCTTGTGATCAACCTGTTATCCACCATGACACCTAGATCATTCTCTGCAGATCTCTCCAGCAGATCACCTCTTGACTTGTACTGACACACACATTTATTCATCCCCAGGTGTAGAATACTGCATTTTCCCTTGTGGAATCTCATAATCTTCCTCTCCACCAAACTCACCAGCCTGTCCATGTCTTGGTGAAAGGAAGCATATTTTTCTGGTATGTCAGCAACTCCTCCCAACTTTATATCATCAGCAGACTTGTTGAAGGTGTGATATATCCCTTAATCAAGGTTGCTGCAGATGATGTTGAAAAAGATTGGAGCCAGTACTGACCTCTTGGGAACACCATCAATATTCTTCACCACTGATCACAACCTTCTGAGCTCTGCCAGTCACAGAATCACAGAATCACAGAATCACAGAATCATAGGGATTGGGTGGGATCTCAAGAGATCATCGATTCCAACTCTCCCTGCCAAAGCAGGTTCCCTACACCAGGTAAATGTCACCAGTCAGATGGTTCTCAGTCCACCTCACTGTCTACTCCTCTACCTCTCACTTCCTAAGCTTGTCTAGGAGGCTGTGTGACAGTGTCAAAAGTCTAGATAGAGTCAATGACACAACATTAGTTTCTTTCCCCTCATCTTTCCAGCTAATCATGAAAACATGCAAGGCTACCAGATTGGTCAAGCATGATTTCATCTTGGTTAATCCATGCTGACTGCTCCTGAAATCCTTTTTATCCACTTGCTTGGAGATGACATCCAAAAAAAGTTGTGCCATCAACTTCCCAGTGACAGTAAGACAGAGTGACCTGTGATTTCCTGAGTCCTCTTTCTTGCCCTTTTTGAAGACTAGAGCAACTTTGTCTGTCCTCCAGTTTTCAGGCAACTTTCCTGTTCTCCGTGACCTTTCAGAGATTATAGAGGATTGTTCAACAAACACTTCTACTAGCTTCCTCAGCACTCATGTGTGCATCTCTTCAGGGCCTATGGATTTGTGTGGACTGAGTTTGCCTAGACAATCTCACCACATCCTCCTAGATTTGTACACCTTGTGTATCTATTTTGGAGTCAGCATTTGACCCAGATATTCACTGTTGTTCTTAAAAGCTGGGAGGTTTTTTTTTTTGTTGTTGTTGTTTTTTAATTTGTTTTTATGGGCTTTAGTTGATTGTTTCACTTTTACTTCAGGCATGCTGGGATTTGATTACATATTTCCTTCTCATAAGTACTGTGGGATATCTTTAACTGCTGATTTTGGCTTTGCCTGACATTGCCTGACTGGTAAGACAAAAAGATAAAAATATATTGACAAAATTTTTCTTTAATTAAAAACTTAAAACAAAACAAAACAAACAAACAACAAACAAACAAACAGGAATTAATTTAGTTTGTTATGTGACCTGATATTATATATTAAAATTGCTAGAATAGCAGGATTAATTGAAATTACTGTAACTATACCAAGTGTCATAATGTACAATTCCTTTGAACCTGGGACTAGATTTTAGATCTTAAATCATTTGAATTGTGCATGTTTAGATACTTTATAGTCTTTAAGGAATCCTAGGATACCTGATGAATCTGCACAGGATTAAAATAGTTTCTTTCCCAAACTGACAACTGGATTCCAGACAAGATGCTTTATAATACGTTAAATGCTGTGGATGATTATACTAAAGCATCTTAAGTGTTCCCTGGCTGAATTGTAACAGCTGTACTGTGAGCACAAGAATTTAAACATTTCAGTCTATAACCAAACTGCAGCACCTAAAGCTGACTAAGCTGAATCACAGCTAAGCTATATAACTTTTATATTGCTAAAGTTAAGCATGATGAATTTCACACTAATGAATAGCATACTCAGGATGGAGCTTTTAATTAAAAATAAAAATACATACATAAAAGAAGCTAGCCAAGTACTGTTCTTCAGATATTCATATCTTCTTCTTTCCTTGTCAAATCACAATTTATTATGAGCTGAATAAAATATTGCAGATGCTGTTGATGATCTTTGGTGATCTTTATTGCAATCATAAGATACAGACATATATATTTGCCTGTAAAATAAAATGGCAACAACAAGAAAAATGAGGCTTTGCAAAAAGTCTTTTATTTTATTATTATTTCTTCAAGAATCTTCCCTTTTTGCCTTCAGAATTATGTGGTAATTAACAAATAATTTATGTAATATTGCCCTATATAATTAGGGGAAAATCTTGCTTATTTTTCTAAGTTAAGTCAAAATAAACAAAATATACGAATCAGTGAATGAAGGTGAAAGATGAAATAGCTAAGCCCCAACTCCTTCCTTATTAGAAAACTTGGCTGAACAGTCAGTAGTAACTGAAAATTATCAATTATCAAGATTGTAGATTGTGTGCATCAGGTTGGTAGATGTGTCTATTAAGGTTTTTTGTTTGTTGTTTTTTTGTTATTAAGTTCTGAAGATGAGTATTAGGAGACTCATTCTGCTGCTTTTTCACATTTACCTCCTGCTGATCTAGGCACCTTTGGCTTTCTGCATAATCAATGGAGATCTTCATTTGAACTTTGAAGTTTCAACACAGCATTTTGGGATGCCAAGAACAGTTCAACTGCAGACTAAGACACCAAATTTATGTGACTAAATATTGACATATGGATGTGAATTGGTTCTTTAAACTCTCATTAAGGTCAGTGAAGGGCTAATGATTACAGACAATGGAGAACAGGAAAATGTGCAACTAAATTTTAATAGACATTTAGCAAGAAACTCATTTTTAAAACATAATTTTGCTTTCCAGACATATCATATTGGACCTCTATTTGACAATCTAGAAAGATGCAAATCTTTAGCAAGTTCTGAGCCCCATTGGTGTCCTGTTTGCCTGAGATACTCTAAGGCAACTCCAATGTCATTTATATGTTAGCATAGATCTTGTTTTTCATTGAATGTATCTGGAACTTGGATTCTTTGTTCACCTTGGGACAACTATTTTTGGAAATCTTAATCTCTAAATAAACCCTGTCCATACTTAGAAAGAAATAAAATGTGTTTTAAAAGTTTTATTTCTTCCCATTGACTCTAACAAGAATCTAGGACACCTTGTCTAAATATACCTGAAACTATAGACAGCTGCATTTCCTCAAATTAATTCCACACTTTTAGTCCTTCATACTCCATTGCTGTAAAATGGCAGTCTTATTGATCTTTCAAAACTGAGGGTTTTCTGCCTCTTGTCACAGCTGTCAGCACATCTAGAAAACACTTGCCCCACACTGAGCACCCAGACCCCAAAGGCACCCTCCATCGCATCTGTGAATCTGATTCCATAACCAGAGGTTCCTACGGAACACAAACATATTTGGTTCCAATATTATGTCTTGTTTTTGGAACTATGTTGCTAAAATATGGAAGTTTTAGCTCTTAATCTCTTCAAGACATCAAGAACATAAATGATGATATGAAGGTATGTGAAGTAGCTTCCTATCTCAGGAAAAACTCCTATAGTATGAAAATGTGTAGTAGTTTTCTATCTCTTGAAAGCTCCTATTTGCAGAATAGTCATATCAAATCCAAAGAAATGTTTTCCTCCTTTAATGCATTAATATGTCATTTATTAGACAAAGTTGCATAGTACTGTCCCACTCCAATTATAGGAGAGGTCGTTCTTTTGGTGTATGCATACCTGACAGCGAGATTAAGATGCAACAGTTCAAGTGGTATCCTGACCAGTTTATTATGAATCCTCGTCACTTAGATGGGAAAGATGGGGAAGGGAAGAAATAAAAGCAAGGAGTCTCTGTAGAAAGCAAGAGAGATAGTCACTATTGATGTTTCCAGCGTTGCTTGTAGTTTTCCATTGATCCCAGAAAACTCATCCAGTCACTGCAGAGGGTGGGAGAAAACCAGGAGACTTTGCAGCAAACAGGCCCCAGGGGTTACTCCCTAAGAGGTCTTTTTTTTTTTTTTTTTCTCTCTGGGAATTCCTTCAAGTGGTTTCTTTTCTCAGGGAGTTCGACTTCAAAGTACTTAGTTTAGTGGGGGCCTTTTATCCCCACTTCTCAGGGTTGTTTTTTGTTGTTGTTGTTGTTGTCCTTTTTGCTTTTTCTTCTTTTCTCTATGTTAATGTGACATACCCGTCCCAACAGACAAGCCAGCAGGGAGTGGTGCCTTGTTACCATGAACAACCATTATCACCTTTTGCAGCGGTCACCTCGTTCAAACCGCCCCCGAAAAAGACTGCTTGTTCTGCTCTTGCTTATCTTTACAATCATAGGTAGAAGAATGGGGGCATGGTGACACCCACCACTTGCTCCCCTAGATAATTCGCAGTTGTCATTTACAGTCTTATTACCAAAACGGCCTCACAAAATGCGCTTTGAGCCAAGGGAAAAAAAAATAAAAAAGGTTCAGAAAACCATCTTTCACAACTACCACATAAAATTCAAAAGCAAAAAAATATTATACTCTCCTCTTGAAAATAATTTTGAATTGAGGTTTAGTGGAGATCTTGACAGATTAGAGCACAAATTGTTGAGGAATCAAAGCTAATTAAAAAGTTCCTTTGCACGGTTCAGAAGGAAAGAGTAAAATCCATTTTCAACTTAAAGTCAATGGAATTGTTTTTGGATTTATAGTAATTAACTATATGGCCTGTTATCTTTGCTCAGATTTAAAAGATTATAGAAAACAATGTTAAAGTGAGAAAGAATAGACCTAAGTTATTTAGTTTCAGAACCATCAGCAATGATTTTAAATCTAATAAACATTGTCATCTGGCTTCTGTGTCTCTTGAAAAAGGCTGTACTAAATAAAATCCATGCATAATTCACAGAAAATTATTCAGGAAAAAAAAAAATAAATAGACTTCCCCAAAGTCTGTATTGGAATAGAACTCTCATTTGAAGAGAAGTCTGAGGAGGGTGAAGCAGAATGAGGAATTTCATGCTTTATTTTTCACTACATTAGGCAGCCTGTGTGTGACAAACAAAAACAGATCAAGTTTTCATTCCTAATTGACTCTGATTCCTTACAAATTACGCATATGAGCACAATTCAGTAAGCAGTTTTAATCATTTTTTGAGATGATATATTACTTCAAGCTAGATATTGTACATCGCTACTATGTTCAACACCACAGTCTCCTGCTCATCAGGTTCACTGTTATTAAATTTCACTGAACTGCCCTACAGAACGGTGAAAAACATTCAATTAATTAACTTTTTTTTTTTTCATTTCACTAAGAAGTTTGAATTCTATCATATAATTAATGTACCTACTACTTCTAAATGATCAGGTAGGTCTTGGAAAATCTGTTTAAATTGAGTGTAGTATTTTAGTAATTTTCCAGTGTTTTAAAATCATCACATTGAAAATCCTTTACAATAGGTAGATAAATCTTCAAAATGTAAAGAATAATTTTGCCTTCTTGGGCCAACAGAAGTTATGATTAATTATGGTGTAAAACCTGGAGCTCCTTTCAAAATAGAAATACTTGTTTTGTACTCCAAGTTTATGCTGTTTCTAAACTGTCAGACTACATGCATAGCCAAAACTAAAGGCAATCTCACTTCTTCATAGGAAAAAGGCAAATAAGTAGTGTTATAGCTAGTATTATAAAAAAATTAGCAAATAAAATGGAAAAAAAAGGTTCATCATTAATTGCCAGATGCATGGAAGATTTTTCTCCTTTCATAACCACTTTCTTTCTACATAGGAATTTTGTTAACATGCCTTTAATATACCACCCACACACCCATATATAGATTATCATAACCTGATTTTACTTCAAAATATATTTCTGCAAACTGATGCTCAAATCAAAGACTATGAGACTCTCTAATAGTGAAATTGATGTTTGTCTATTTATGGTCTTTTACATTAGTGTAAATATCAGCATTAACAAGACATAATTAATTTTGATTGGTTGGTTGGTCATATTAAAACTACGCTCCTGTATGTCTTGTGAATCAAAAATTTCATGCAATGCAAACAATGTAGTAATTGTGGACAAATCTTTGACAACTAGGTTTTGCTCTTAGTTAAATCTCACTGTTGAATTATAACATGTTAGACATATGTTTTGAATTGGAACAGATACATGTATAAACATGCTTTTGAGTGGAGATAAATGGAATTATTAATCAGAAAACATTTATTTCTTCCTGAATATCTAACTGCACAGAAGAAAGATGTCCATGTTAATGTCAATAGAGTGAAATAAAGCAAGAAAATTAGAATCTTAATGTGTATATATAGCATCATTTAAGATAGCATAAGTTTTCTAAGAAAACTGTATGGAGATGATAGATGTGACACAGGACATGTAAGAACTTTCTGGGCACACAGCTGTAGACTAGACATGATGTTCTAAGACTCCTAAAATGTTGCTGACATCTCTATTTAGGCAGATGAATGAGAAAGACAAAGTTAATCAATGACACTAATATCTGCTCATTGAAGATTCCTACCCAGGACTTTTCTGAATCTGTTAGAAAGTTACATTATTTCTTAATTTTATCTTCTTTTTAGTGATTTATGTTGTTTTTTTTTCAGCCAAACTGCATACAGGACTTTTCATTTCTATTCAGGTAGTCTAAATTATAAAAGAATTTCAATTATTTTCTTATTTTGAGTTATCCAATCTGTAGAACACAGGCTTTATTTTGAAAGCTTCTAAAAAGTAACAGTAGAGCTATCCCTACTAGCTCACCAAGGCACGTATTTCACACATACACAGACATACACAAAATGAAAAGAAAGTAAAACTGAACATTATTTTAAACAAGATACTTAAGTTTCTCTAACCAAAATAAAAGAATGAGATCTCAGAAATTTTTTTTTTCTTTGAAGAAATATACAAGAGAAAAAAATATTAACATTAAACCTATTAAAGGTATTAACAAAGGTTGTTAGTACAGGTAAGATCTTAAGTAAGCATAAGTGTCTTACATCATGTTGAATCAGTGACCAAATATATAAAAGAAAGGTGCTAAATTTGTGCTAAATTAAATTGCATGCATGAAAACATTTTTTTTTTAATCAGTTTCTTTTTCTTTCACTGAAACCACATTCATCTGGAGAGATTGAATGCTTTTGAATATTCAGTTCCAGTCACAAATAGACACTGAATAGTGTTACATTAAGCACTTAAGTTTGAAAGAGGTGGTTTTTCACTTTCAGTGTTACCTATATAGTATTTATTACGATCCTTTTTTTTCTGACTGCAGGATATTTTTTTTTTTGCTTCTATTAAAATATTACTTAATATTCCTTGTGAACTGTTGGCTATAATAAGTCATTTTTCAAGCTCTGGTATATTGAATATTCTGTTGAATTACTTCTACACTTTCATTTCCATACTCTATCCACCTATAAGCTAGATTTTCTATATTTCAGTGCAATACATATTATGTCTAATATATTTTTCTGTGTACTTGTAGTGTAATATAACAGTACTTAATATTTTTATACACTTCTTTATCTGTTTGGAGATAGTTTAATATGTATGTATAAGAACGTCATTACCAGCAGAGAGGTAAAACCTTACGAACTTTGTTACCAACATAAAATATTTCAGACAGAACAAAAAAGTAAATTAATCTAAATATCGGTAAAACTCCTGAAACAGTCTGTGATTTTGAAAGCCAGCTTTTATGTTTATTCCAAATCCCTTCCAAGTTATGTACTGTGTGACATCTCAAACTGTACTGTGTGAACTTGAGTATTCTTACAGAGGCAAATGAAAATTCTCCTTATAAGAAAATACTGAAATATAAACTGGAGTGAATCTCACTCATTCACCATCTTCATGAAATATAGTGAATCAAACAGAATGGATCTTTTTTAATTCCATATATTCAGGATCAGTTCCTAAATTTGTTCAAGTAAATAAAAAGTTATTTTACTTGATAGGAAAGAGAGGTCTTATCAATATTTTTGTTGAATCATGAATTTTCCAATTAGAAATAATGAATGCATTCTGTCTATGACATGCCTTATTTGATCACAAAAATCAAGAATTAGAAGACAGGCAGTTACAGTCACCTGTTCAAATCATCTGCACATTTTTACAGATTTACAAACCAACCAAATAAAAATTATTTAAAAGGAAATCTTAGCTTTCTATACAAAGATAAATATTTCAAATAGTTGCTTGTACTGTTGTGTTTGAGAATGGGAAACAAGTTTATAGAATTTTGGAAGTTTTTTACCAAATGAGTAGGATTTATAGTCCAAGAAACTTGGAGGAGGGGGAAAGGAAAGGGTATAGAAGAAAAAGAATGATTCTTATTTATTCATCATCAATACACAGCGTGGAGTTTCTTCAGTGTTGCAAACTTAACCACAAGAACTGAGAATTTACAAGAACAGTATCTCACTGTACCTTATCTTACATATGTGTCTGTTGCTGTTTGTTAGACATCTCTAGATACAATGAGTAAATAATTCTCTTACTATGAATTTCTTGATACAACAACCTGAAATACTTAGAATGGCATGTTAGCTCTTCAAAGAGATGTTAGAACTTCATGGATATAAAAAGTGTGGATCAGTGGTATATCAAGAAATGCAGACATGTTGATCCTTATAAATAATTTAAGCAGTTCTCTCAAGGTACCACTCTAGTCATTAATAAGTTATGCAAAGAAGTTATCAGCAAAGGTAGGATTTCTCTTATTGTACACAAGTACTTCACTTCTTGGTGAGCATATCTGAAACAATAGGGTGCTTCTAAATTAAAGTTATAATTTTAGAGTTTGGATAATTTCATTTATGTAGACTCCTAACTTTTAATATTGTTCTCAAAGTTTCCACAAAATTATAGTCATTGCTTTTTTCCAGCAACCAGATTTTGTCCGAGAAAGCTTTTCCCCAGACAAAAACTAAGCATATGTCTCACTGCTAAACAAAAGCTTTAACACAGGAAGGTATTTATTTTTAGTTTAACAAATCTGCAAACGTAAGAGAAAAATAAGCTTTCTGACAGATTTCTGAATTCATTTAACCAAAAAGTTTCATTTTATAATCAGATTATGAATTACACTGCCAATTAATCTGCAATGCAGCTTAATCCTTTTTCTTATTTTAATAAAAAGTAAAGTATGTTTTACATCCTCAGTGAAAAAGCATTTCAAGAGTTTTTAGCACAGAGGCTTAGTATCATCATGTACATTCTCCTACACGTATCTACAAGTTAATAACTTGATCTTGCAATAAATTTCGTGCAGGCAGAACATGACTTTTAATCCCTCTATACAACTGAAAATTTATATCAGTGAGGGGTTATTTTAAAGACAAGTACTTTATTTGACCGTCTTTACCACAGAGAAAATAAGGAAGAGACTGAAGAAGAAAAAAAAGAAAAAAAGCACAGACACAAACACTTAATACAGGTAGATTTCTTTTTTTCTTTTTCTTTTTCTCTTTATTCTTTTTTTTTCTTCTTTTTATTTTTTTCATTTTTCTGTATTTAGTCAGAAAAGACTGTCAAGAAGAAACATGAGTTTCTATATGTTTTAACTAGAAGTTAAAAGTTAAAGCTATTAAAGTAGGCAAAAAGTACTCCTGTCCTTCTCATTCTTCCTTCAAATTTTCTGGTTCTTCTCTTTCATTGCTGGTAACTGAGCAGCTGAAAACTCAGAAAAAAATCAGAAAAATGAATAATTCAATTAACAAACTCATATTTATTCTTAAGTTTGTTTATAGTTAGAATTTTTTAAATGCTATCTATGTTTGTGCTTGAAGTGATATTTCACCACACGTGGGAGAATTGTCATTCACATAGTAATATGCTAAGCTAAAATGGTAATGTTAAGCTAAAATGGTTACAGAATTATTGCTTTAAAAATCAAATAATAGCTGTGTCTTTGCTGATAACTTGATGCCCCTCTTTAGTAAGCTTCATGATTAAGCTGTGGACACTTTATAGTTGAATACTGAAGATATCAATTATTATGTTGATTTCAAGGAAAATCCATGTGAAGCTTTTCCTTGCCTAGTCAGATCTCTTTCTGAAATTTGCAACACACTGATTTTTTTTTTAACACTTCCATTTATATTTACTTTTACACCAAGAAACTGAACATCTTTTTTGTTGCCATTTAAAAAATATCTCTGCTGGGAGGACACTATATATATTGCGTATATATACATATATATACTATAGTAGAAATTCACTTTTTGTTTTCTTACAAGAAGAAATGCTCTACATGTTCTTAAATCTGTAATATTTATTTCTGGCCAAAAATAGGTTTACTTTATTTTTTATTATTTATTTATTTATTTTTACCTTTCTGTTCGCCTGCTTTTAGTAACAAGAATATATTTCATCTGGACATATTTATACAAGTAGAGATATTATCAGATCTTTCAATGAGCTAAGTATTTTCATTTAGTTTTCTTTTTATTTTTTAACTCCATATGGTTTTGCTGCTTTTTCTGTAAGCAACAAGTTAGCATGCCTGCTTTCATTACAGGCTGCAGAGCTTCAAATCATCTAAGCAATGGAGTGAAAAAATTTGCAGATGTATTTCCTGTTGTCAGGATATTTTCATGTTTGGGGTTAAATACCTACATACTGTTTCTTATGGATAATAGAAGAAAATTAATTCTATTACATATTCAGTGTACTCAAGAATACTTAGCTCAGAACAATTGTCCTAATATTGCTGTTGTCTGGACATTTACACCATGAAAAAATGATCAGAGCTATCATGTTATCAGATTACTTGGAGATATTTTTTTCACGTATTTGTGAAGCTCCCATAATACGGTCAAGCTACTATCTGCTAATGCTTCAACAAGAATAGGTTTAATCTGACACAATTTACACGCAAATTTTATATACTTGCAATAAATAAGTCATCTGCTATTTAAAATTAAACTTTTCATCTGTCATTATTTTTGGGACTATCCATAGTATTTGCAATGTAATTAACTTAACTTGCAGCATCAGAGGCATGATCTCAGATGTGAGTGATCCAAATCGTTTTTTACAGGTTCTAACATCCCTTATACATTCACAAGTTTTCTGTTTTAACTTTCCCACCCACTTTTACATGTCAACAAAACATTACACAAACAAAAAGTGTGCAGGCACTTATCCAATCAGGATTATGAGTCTTTCTAAGCCATGCGCTCTTCCTCCAATCAGAGTCATCATCACTCAGCCATCATGCTGCTTACTTGACTTTGTTTTTCTCTTTTGCTGGAGGTGTCCTTGGTTCTCAGCCTTGGTTTCTCATACTGTTTATCTTGTTCCACATCTTGTGCTCTTAATAGTGTTTCTTGCATTCCCACATTATCTTACTTTGTTCATGGGAGGAATTTGAAATATATTAAATAAAAGTTAGTAACTGCTGCTAACACAACTTTTTTCCAGCCAACTGAAACTTGTACGTTTGTCTCCATTCAACTTTATGAAAAGTTCCTGGAATAAAAATCAACTGACTAAGCACTTTTTTTCCCCTTAAAAGCAATATTATTTTATTACTCTATTGAGTTTTCTTCTCATTTGTACTGTGTTCACTTTCAGATTAATTTTGTAATTTGCTGGGTCCACAGTATATGTGGTTGAAATTTTCTGGGTCTTAGCTTGACATTGTCTTATCAATATTTTATTCCATACTTAAGATAAACTGGCAAAATGAAAATTCTGTTTTTATCTGCTGATATACATTCATATTATTCTTTCTGAACAGTTATCATATTCTGCCATTCCTAAATTTTAGTGCATTTATACCATTTTTCCATATGCCAAATTTCCAATTAGAAAGAAATACAAACATGGTGTGATAAACATCAAGAAGAAAAAGGCTGTAAAATTTCTTGATTTTTATGTATGTATGTGTGTGTCCAGGTCTGAGATATACTATATTCATTCACTTGGAGAGCTGGAACATATACATCAAAAAGTGAGATAGACGTGAGGAGCAAAAGCTTTTAATAAATTGATTTTTACTAATACAATGGAGTTTGTGCACAAATACAGTTTAATTTTGGTGAGAAGACGTAAAATTGTGAAGGGAAGACAAAATGGAAGAAGCAGTCTGAAATAGTGTCCTTTGAAACCATGCCCTATTTCTTCTGCAGGAATGGATGGAAAAGCCAATACAACTTCAGCATTCCTCAGAATAGTCAAATGTTGAGGAAAGCACTGGTAAAACTAAGCATTGTAGAAAGAAACCAGAATGAAGGGATGTCAACGGTTTACCGGGCTGGATCGGCCCGGTTCCGTGACGATTGGTGTGGGGGACCTGCAGACCCACGCCCCAGGAAAAGGAAAAAGGGGGAAAGGGAAAAGGAAAAAGGGAGATGGGCCTAGAAACAAAACAGCGGCAATGATCTGAGGAGGAAAGCTAATTTACTAAATAAGATATCAGAAAGCAAAATAACACAATATAATACAATATAATTGGAATTGAAGCTAATAAATCAAATAAAAGGAGCAAGAGAGAGTGTCCGATAAACCGAAGGCCTTACGCTAATGCTGAAGGCGATACGGCAGCGAGCACCCACTGCTGAGTCGATCCCGAAGGAAAGAGAGTGTCCCGTGACCGCAGAGGGTTTTTATCTTTTCCCTCTGAGCGGAAAATACGTAAAAATGTAAAGCATCGCAAAGTCCTCTGGGGAATGTAGTTCTCCTCTTCTGAGACAGGTATACCCGGAAATATCAATGATCTATGGAGTTGGAGTATTAACTCTTTAACTCTTAATGCACTACGTGTTGTTATGATGTGGAATACCAATACCAAAAAATCATAAAACCATGACAAGGGACTTAGTCATTTCCAATACATAAAAACAAACAAGCAAAAACCTTATCAATATATTTTTAGGTTTTTAAGCATGTCGTCAGCAATTCTCTGACTGGGAAAATAGGCAAAAGACAATTCTCCATTTAAAATAGATCTGTCAGTATGTTCAATAAAATTATGTAAATTTGACCTGAAGCTTTACTATTCATATTTCACCTTTAAGACCTTCTGTTCCTTGTGTTCTCTTAGGTTTATCCTTATTTTTATTCCTTAGTGCCTGTCAGTATATTTCAGTTCCAGAACTTGACATTCTTAGCAAGATTAAAATGAAAATGCATTGTTCTGATTGTCTAATCTGTTGCAAAAGAAAATGTTTTATTTTCAAAGTGTGTCCAAGGACTGTCTTCATGATATGGAGATGAATAACACCTATCTCTTGATAAGAGTGAGAAGAGTTCAGTTGTCCACAGCTTGTTAGGTCTGAAACATCCTGCGTCAGGTCTGCCAGCTCCCCGGGTGCCTCAAGTACTTCCACATATATGGTTTGCCTGCTTCTCTGCAGCTGAGGCACCCTAGATGTCCTGTGCTGGACCATGGGTTTGGCATGCCTAATCTAGATTCTTACATAAGAATAAATCAGTTTATTTTCAAGCTGTATGCAGAAAAATGAATGGAATCATCCACTACATGTCTTTCTATAGAATCTCTTCTGCATAGAAAAATTAATGAAATCATATTATAAACCTGCAAGAGTTGGGGACATGATTGAAAAGGCAAATACTGAACATTTTGTGTGGAGTAGACAAGATCAGGTATGGGGAATGAATGAGCAAATACAACATCTCAAAATGTCTATTCAAATATAACATACATATATATTTTTTTTTTTTGTGAGGAAGATAGCAGTGAATGGATATGAGCAATGTAATGATAAACATTTTTGTTACTTTCAGTGATTACTTTATCCACAGGAAACAAATACTGTTCATAATACAGATGGGTTAGACTGAACACTTCAGAACTACATACAGAAAGTTGAGTAGAAAAGAAGGAAAAATGAGAATTTATCCCAAATATATATGCAGTATTAAAAAAAAAAAAAAAAAGAGTTGTTTTCCAGAGTTCAATATAAATATTGTACTGTTAAATTATATAGTTGTCTGATAAGGTCAATGAAATATATTTAAATGGGTGTACATATATGATCTTCATTTTTTTTTTCTCTGCAGTAAAAATGAGAACAAAGAATAGATACAAGCCATAAGGTGCCTGAGGCTTTATATTCTTATGAATTTGAGGAAGAATAAAACGGTCTACTGAGGACACCTGTCTTTCTGCATCTGTGCAGTACCATAACTTCTGTATTTAAAATAAGTGTGGAAGAGTGAGCAGACCTCACCAAATCTCATGTGAGTTTGTATCAATTGGTTGTAGGAGAGAAGGAGCACGTGTTCAAGTCATAGCATTGCAACTTAATGCCGCAAGAACTATTTTCCTCTTAATTGACTTTTAAAGCAGATAGTTTTCCCCACTACATTGGTAAAACTACTACAAAGTCAGGACTGAAAAACATTTTTCCCATTCTCAAAAGACTGCAGACAAAATCTGGTGACAGTACGATGTCCTGCTTCAACTGACAGATCCTATGTTTAAGTAACATTTAATTCCTAATTTCTCAGGGACTAAGGTTTTTCCATGATGACTTCAAAGATGTTTTTTCTTTTTACAAGTAAAATATGATACACTAATAAATATCACGATTAGAAAGGATGTTTGTTTAAGAAACACCCGATTTACCAATATCATTAACACACTGATTACTGAAATAAATTTGTGAAGGCTTAGTTAAAATGTTTTCTTTTATTACAGGAAACAAATTTGAATTCCACTTTGAAATATGAAATTTATCAGTTCAATGTGACGCTTCCAAGAAAAGAAAGATGCACAATAGATGAGCTCAAACTTTTTTTCTTTATCAGGTTTTGCTATGTTTAATCTCTTCCGAATATTGTACAGGTGACACTATGTAAGCAGGAAAAACTGCATTTTTATGACTTCTGGTACTAAAGTATCCTGACAGGTTGCATTCACATCATTTACCCTGTATGATTAGACTGATGTGTCTTGTTGTGATGAAAGTTGGTTTTGCTGTTGACAGTGAAGAGTGTACCTGTTTGTATTATCAAAGTAATACATTGTTTCACTGCTAACCTGCGCAAATGAACTCATTTATTGCATGTAGATAATAAGAGGCAAAAGTGTAATATGAGGATGTTCCACTATGCAGTGCGTGAGGGTATATGCAAAGAACTTTTCAGATATGAGAAATATCAGAATTTGGAACATCTGAAATTAGTATTAGTATTAGCTTTCTGATTCTATAGAGATAATGATCAAAAGCCGTCTAACCAATGTTTACAGAAGGTACACATTCAGCTCTATTATACATATGTACAAATGATTTGTATATTATGTACAGTACTTTATTGATCCCCAAACAAAACTTGTATTTATATTTATTGAACAATTGTAGAACACACTGCACTGATTCTGAGGACTCCAATGAAAAGCAAATCAGATTCTTAAATGAGAGAGATAGAAGATCATAACATCAGAGAAAAAAATAGTAACTACAAGATTGTATATTTATTTTGTATGTGCAAACTCTCCTGCCTATTACTGAAATAGATGCTCAGTTTAATTAATATTGTTGGCCAATAAATTACATTTTGAATGATTTGGGCAGTATAGAGTATGTTTTCTTGTCTGTTTTCTATGTATTTTATCTATACTTTATTCTAGTCCCATTAAAATGATGTTAAACTCATGTATATGATACATAACCTTTGAATTTTAAAAATGTTTATTATCTACACATAATTAGTAACAATAGATTCATTTAATTTTGTAGTGCTTACTAATGACATAATCATTTTGCTCACAAAATTATTATTATTGTTACTACTAATAATAATATTGTGATAATTGCCTTAGGCAAGCACACTCTATTCATTTGAATTCTGTTAGCAAAAAGCTAAAATGATTCCCATATACAACCAAGTACTTATTAAAAAAAACATGAATAAATATGGATTAATCAATGTACAAAAACAGAAGCGATTAGTTAAAAATTTTTTTGAAAATATTTTTGAAATTTTAGAACAAATAGTAATTACAGTATCTGTATTCTTTTAGTTTTTCACTGTAACATTCACTTCCTTACAGTAAGCATCTATATAATAACTACAATAAACTATCCTTGAATAATAACTGCTTGGATAATAACTGCTAAATGAAGGAAAAATAAGTATAAAAGTTGAATCTGAAGTTCAGGAGGATGGGAAATTAATTTGAATTGCATAATAGTCATGATGAAAAATAACAGTATAACCCACAATTTAATGTGTAATTGTACTTCACCATGATCTAGGATTAGCAAATATGAGGACAAATGAGGTGTAAAATAAAAATGTTAAAATTCATTATTGATCCCATATTAAAGCAGAAGAATGTGAGTGCTATCTAAAAAAAACCGCAGCCAGCTATATAATATACACCATTAGAATAAGATGGATTACATGGTGTCTGCATAATATGTATATGACTGTTCTAAAAGATTACAGCTATTAGCTTGGAGCTGTCTGAAATTAATTTTGAATAATCATATTTTATGTTCCTTTTTGCATGTATCACATGAATTAAATTCTGAAAAAAAAAACATGAAACAAATTTCAGATTGAATTTAAAGTATTTTATGCCATCAATTTAAAGCAAGCAAACAAAAAATCAACAACAAAAAACCCAAGTGACTTGTCAAGAGCATAGCCTGCTTTTATAGCAAGCTTTTCTATCATACTTGATTTTGTATTAGTGGAATCTCTGACTTCTAATCTTTTTCACTACATTTCAATTCAAATACATTTTGAAATATTTTCTTTTTATTTTTTTTGTGAACATTATTACACATCTATTTGGTTATCAACCTCAGGGTAGCTGCCTAACTGAGACCTTACTTCAGCATTAAAAACATTCAAAAATGTATATAGCTAACATAGGTAGTAAACTTTCCACATAATTTAAATACAATTTTTATTGATCTGAGAGCATTTTATATATGTATATATTCAAATGCAAATGTACAAAATGCATGTTTGAATGTCTGGCTCCTGCTTTTCTGTGCAGAAATAGAAGATACTACTTGGCAATATACTTTCTAATATAAAAAACACATCTGAATGTCATCATGTACTGGAGTATTTCTAGTACTGAAGAAATCTAAGATACCTATTAAAGCATTCTCTATCAGAATTTGTTTGTGTAGGATTAAAAGGTCATTGAAAGGAGTTGAAATTAGCACATGAGCTGATAATATAAACCTGAAGTCTGAACTCTGAAATGTGATATTTGATTGAATATGAATTTCTTCTGGTTAGACACTTATCTGAGTAGGATCACTCCTCAGAGCATATTACGAGATAGAAGATATGTAAAATGCTCCAAAAGCAATGCCTTTTATTTATTTCTATGGAAACTATAATGGTTGCCAAGAGAATAATAACACTGGTTCATAGACCAAGTTCTCAGCTACAGAATATTATTTTTTAGTATAGCCACCATCATTAGCTACGCACTTTTGCCATCAGTGAAAAAGAGCCTGCATGCCATGTGCCAGTGGAGATGACCCACTGTTTCATATTGTATATGACAGTGTTGTTGCTGAAGCACATCACCCACTGCATCACAAACATTCACAGTTCATTCTCCATAAACATTCAGGAAGCTTCAATGAATGTCAAATCAGTGACAAACCTTTGCTTCAAATGCGCTTCCATGTCAGACGCCATTCTGTCTAAGTGCCTCTTTGGTACCATCCGTTACTCAGCAACAAAATGAAATGGAATATTAGTGGGAAGGTTCAACCTGGCCAACCTACTACCAGATCACCAACATTTGCCTCTGATGTTGAGAAACAACTAATAAAACAGGAGATATTACTTTCATAGCAGCCCTCGTACATACTGTGCTTACAATTTTTTGCTTGTTTGTTTAGACATTTTTCTTCAGAAATAGGAAACTTGGAATTATTGTTGATAGCAGTTTGCAAGAATTTAAGCTCATATTTTACAGCTTGAACAGCATAGCTGTCTACTTCTCTATCACTATAAATCACTGTAGAAGAGAATGAAAAACTGAGTCACATGGTGATTAATCAGGAGGGAACATGAGTCTTGTACATGCAATATTGTGGGAGAAAAAAAAATAGGCTTATAGACACTAATCCCAGAGTTTGAAGTCCTATCTACCCATGTTGTATTCATTAACAAATTGAGAACAACAGAGAAAACAAGTAGTAGCAGTGAAATCTCATACTTGCTAGACATTATCATCTCTGTGTTTTGATGAAAACAACACGTTTTTTCTTAGTTTCAATTTTTATTCTACAGTTAACAAATAAGAAACCTGATATAGGTCAGTTTGAAATTCAATATCCTAGGAGGAATGTTGAAACATGTTGATTTATTGTCTAAATAAATATAACACATTTTGAAAAGTAAGTGCTTTTCAGATTGAGAAGCTAACAAAATGGGAACTTCATGGACTATTTGTTTGAACCTAAGCACCTAAATTTATTCATTTCCAACAGGATCTAGTACAGTCAAGTTCAGTTCATCTTTGTGAATATAGCTCTTATTATAACTATAATATCTGCTACATAACATATTATGCAAACAAATTTTGTGGTTTTCTCTGGAAGATAAAATAAAAAGTGAAAATTTCAAAGCCTCCTCCTAGATTTTAGTGAAATTTTAAAATTCCAGAGCTGCATTCATCTATACAAATGAACAGAAAAAAAGATAAATTGGTCTGTGACTCTATTTTCCTATTTAATATCATTATAACACATGAAATGTTAAATACTTAACATTTGGTTGCAGTGAATACTTAGAATTTTAATTCTTCACAGCTAAAAAAATTTGTGAAAGCAGATTTTGAAAGCAGAAGCATGTATCTGTTAAATAATATTTTCTTACTCTAATCTTATGGATATCCTAAACACATTTCTCACTGATATCGCTTTGACACACGCATGCAGAGCTAAAGGCCCTCATTATTTACCGGGTCCTGTATTTTCTCATTTTTTCAAAATGAGAGTACTGCTGTAAGCCTTGATGTATATAGATAAATGTTATTTATTTATGCATTTTTCATAGTTAAACACATCTCCAACTTCTGTTTGCTAATCCATGAAATTATTATAACCTGCATCTCTGTGTTTGTTTGTTTGTTTGTTTCAAAATATAATGAATGTGATGTTGGATGTGCTTCCTGTTAATTAATTCTTCTTTATTTTCCATTTGTTTCTTTTTCTTAGTGTCAACATTTGTTTTACTTATTTCTTCTTTTGTTTCCCTTATTCTTTGTGATAGAGTTAAGCTTTTTTTTGCGGTTGATTTGGTTTTTTTTTTTTTTTTTTTTTTTTTTTGCAAGCTACATAATGCTTCACTATTTCCAAAATGCATGCAAAATTTTTGCAATTATTTTCATTTTTAGTTTCCATGTAGAGGAATATTCCTATTTGACTGTGACAACTGTACAACTTAAATGTATATCACATATATTTTAATTCAGATTAATTCAATTTATTTTTTGGTTTTAATTCTTTTTGTAATTTTTTTTTTTAAGTTTTCCCTCAAAATACTCATTATTTTCACTCTCCAGTCTGCCAGAATACATCTTATCTCTCCCGGAATATTTTTTTTTAAATCTAGTTGCCTAAGAATAGTCCCCTTCAAACCATATTTAGATATTAAAAGAAACAGCCTGATTTTCTGTGATGGTAATACTAATGGAGACTGGAAATGCATCTCTCACAGTAATGCAAGTCTTTTCTATGCTTTTTACTTATTGCTGTGACATGGAATTGTTCATGTATAAAATCTATTTTGTAACTTTTAAGATCAAACCCAAAGATTTGAAAATAAGTACTTTCTTGTTTAGTTTGGAGATAAAGTGACTTTAAAATGACAAAATATCTGTTTGAAAGTTGAAGTTATACACCTTCCTCCTTCTCCTTCAACTTCAACTTCCTCTTTCCTTCTTTCACCATTCATGTGTTATTTAATTTTACACTCTTCAGCTTGCACGTGCCCTCTCTAACCATCTGCCTTTTCTAATGTCAGTTCAGCAATTTCAAAGGCAGGGCACCTAAAAGAGCTTGTGCACATACCAGTTCTGCTTCAAAGCAGAACAAAGTTAGTCAAAATTCATATCAAGAAGCGAGCAGGAAAGTCAGCAGAAGTGTTAACAAATCTTTAATCGCCTCTCAAGGGCCCAAAGAGTTCATAGCACCATATTCATTTTAATTATATGAAAACATGATGTATCACATTCATTTCAAATGATCCCAGTGAAGTACTGTTTTAATGAAAAGACCTATAACCACTTAACACACCCACAGCAATGCTTAAAAGATATGGAAGTGCTCTGTCATGTTGTTGCTGATTTCTGTATGTTTTCCCTATTTATACTGACTTAGTTCTTGGAAACACTCAACAAACAAACAAACAGTTACCTTGTCAGACAGCTCATACATGTACACCCACAGAAATACTTACAGTGGATAGGTAAGAAAACTCTCTGCTCTAAGATAAAGATCTCTAAAAATTATGTAACACTGATTTTGTTGTTTTCTTTTTCTGCATCTGTGCCAGCAGTTAAAAGAAATTTTGGTTATCAAATGTGGCAGAGAGCTCCACAGGTCAGCATCTGCTGCCTTTGAAAAGCACCATATCAGGGCTAACATCAAGCTGCATGAACCTATCGCCAATGCATTTGTAATTTTTGAAACGTAGCAACAGGAACATATGTAACAGAATAACATTCTGTTTAGTTAGACTCACAGATTTTCAGAATGGACAGGCATATCTATAAAGCTTTAAAACCAGAACAATTTTATGAATATCTAACATGACTTAACATTGCATCATCAAAGTACTTCACACGTTGATTTACATATACCACTAATGAGGTGTTTAGACCAGAAATTCTAGTATAACACCAGAAATTAATGGCATACAGAATAGTGTAGTTTCACATATTACAATCAACTTCACTCATAGATGGCACAAACTTAAAGGGTGGTTGAAGAAAAGTTCTGTATGTCTTAAGAAAACATTTTGCTATCTTTCATTAATTAACAACATTTAAAGCGTCATCAAAATTCTGAAGCATTAATTTTTTATTTTTTTAAATAATCATAAATGGTGAATACTTCTATAGACATGAATAATGATAAATCCAGGATGTGTATGTCTCTCCCTGTAACTGCAAAGGAAACTTAACGGGTTTACAGAAGATACTTGCAGATCAGTCTTCCCTGTAATACTTCCATTAAATAAAATGAATAAAAAACTTGTAAATTCTTCAATTTCTACATGGTATTAAGGTAATTCTACATTTTGTCAGGTGAGATTTAATATTTCAAACAAAAACTAGTTACACGAAGTTACATTAAGCAGTAATCTAAGCTGACCCTATGACTGCACTGAAATGCATTTGTAGTGATCACATAACTTTTCTGGATTTATAGTTGTGAATACAGTAACTTTCAGAGGAGGAGTGTAATGACAGGTTCCAAAGCTGTTACACACAAATTTAGAGGACTATATTGTTAATCCTCCTGGAAAGTGCCAACTGCCATATTTGTTAGGAAATCTGTCTGGCAAAAAATCCTGCAAGATATTTTTTCCGAAGGTGCACACAACATTTCTAAATTTGTAGAGTTCTTGGAAAATTTTTACTCACAAACTTAAGAACTCTCTAGTCCAATTTCACATTTTCTAAGAAGTTCCCTAAGATATTATTTTAGAAGTTTCTGCTTTCTAGAAATACTACAGGCAAATGGAAATTACCTTTTTTTTTTTTTTTTTTTTTTTGCCTATACTGAGTGAATATAGTGCAGAAATAAAAAGTTATATGACTGACACTGAAGTGGAGGACAATTCTGTTTTATATATAATACACTGAAGACATTTTTCAGAACCTATTCATTCTGTTAATTCTGTAGTGTTCCTAGGATCCACAGGTCTTTGTACTTTCCTGCATATGTTCTAGGCACATTAGCAAATATTACCTACAGTTTTACCTTATGCAGCCAGATGCCACAATATTGTGCCATTTTCATGAATCTCAGAAACTGCTATGAAATGCTTGTATGAATTGTCTCTTCTATTTTTAGCTTTGAATATTCTTCTATATCCTATGAAACAGTTGTAGCAAAGCAAACATCTCTACTGATGATTAGCAACTTCAATAAATTAGTTTATCTTAGCCATTTTCACATTAAATGATCTGTAATTTCATTTTCTGAAAGAGTCAACTATATTTATAAATGTATGTATAGATAACTTGTATACATCTATCTATACAAGTATGTAAGTAGATAAGCAGAGATAAAGATAGATAGATAGATAGATAGATAGATAGATAGATAGATAGATAGGTAGATAGACAGACAGACAGATAGATAGACAGACAGACAGATAGATGTAGGTAGGCTGGTAGACATTCTGTCCATATGTGTTTGCATGTCTGTTTATATGAAAGCATAAAAACAGAAAGAAAAAAAAAAGAATAGTTTGATGCTAGCATTGCAGAACAGGGTCTTTATATTCAGGACTTAAGAATATTTAAATTTGAGGAGATAAACCTTTGATGAGTAGTTTAATTTTCAGCAATTAAAATGAATATACTTTTCTTCAAAGTATGCATCTTCCTACTCTATATTCTGTAATTATTTTCTATATTCTACATAGATCCTACTCTGGGATTCAGAGCTGACATTTCAACAAAACTCTGTCAGCATGGGTAGGCATGTGGAGTGTAATCTTTAAAATAAGGAAGAACAGAAATTGTTTTATTTTTGTCTTTATTTTTTATTTAAAAAAAGAAAGGAAATGAAATGAAGAAAACTAATACATAGCCACTGACAGTGAAACTTTCTCTAACAAGAAAGAAATATTTTCTAGTGTATAGTATGCAGTCACTAGATTTTACAGCAATTGTTGCCCAGAGAGGTTATGGAGTCTCCTCTGGAGACATTCAAGAACCGCCTGGATACCTACCTGTCATGGTTTTATGATTTCTGGTATTGGTATTCCACATCATAACAACATGTAGTGCATTAAGAGTTAAAGAGTTAATACTCCAACTCCATAGATCATTGATATTTCCGGGTATACCTGTCTCAGAAGAGAAGAACTACATTCCCCAGAGGACTTTGCGATGCTTTGCATTTTTACGTATTTTCCGCTCAGAGGGAAAAGATAAAAACACTCTGCGGTCACGGGACACTCTCTTTCCTTCAGGATCGACTCAGCAGTGGGTGCTCGCTGCCGTATCGCCTTCAGCGTTAGCGTAAGGCCTTCGGTTTATCGGACACTCTCTCTTGCTCCTTTTATTTGATTTATTAGCTTCAATTCCAATTATATTGTATTATATTGTGTTATTTTGCTTTCTGATATCTTATTTAGTAAATTAGCTTTCCTCCTCAGATCGTTGCCGCTGTTTTGTTTCTAGGCCCATCTCCCTTTTCCCTTTTCCCTTTCCCCCTTCCCCTTTCCTGGGGCGTGGGTCTGCGGGTCCCCCACACCAATCGTCACGGAACCGGGCCGATCCAGCCCGGTAAACCGTTGACACTACCTGTGCAACCTGGTCTAGGGAACTGCTTTGGCAGGGAGGTTGGACTCGATGATCTCTAGAGGTCTCTTCCAGATCCTTCAATTCTGTGATTCTGTGAAACAACTTGTATTGCCACTGTTGGCTTTTTAACTTTAAAGGGCATTTATGTAAGAAAACTCATAAAGCATTTGATTATAGGCAGTTTGTGAAAATGGAAATCATAGAATCACAGATGCACAGGTAGGCATCCAGGCAGGTCTTGAATGTCTCCAGAGAAGGAGAGTCCACCACCTCTCTGTGCATCCTGTGCCAGTGCTCTGTCACCTGCACTGTGAAGAAGTTTCCATGCACATTTGAGCAGAACTTCCTATGCATCAGTTTGTATCCATTTCCCCTTGTCCTATCACCACACACTGCTGAGAAGAGTCCAGCCTCGTCCCTTTGAATTTTATGAATGAACATAGCAGTAAAATTGTGATGAATAGCTGTACAAAAGCAACACAGAAACTAACTTCTAATTGTATCTATGAGGTAGAAGATGGATGCTACTACCCCTCAAATAATCAACTTCCAGAAGAATAATGTTTCTAGTGAAAATGTTGATGATACTTTTTAAGTCTGTAATGATACCTAGATGAACCCTAGAACAGGTAAGAAATAAATTCCATTCTGATCTTTTCAGACAGTTTCCCAAAACTGGAAACAAATGAAGGATTGTTTAAAATAAGCATTTTTCTCTTTTCACATTCTTTAAAAGACAAATTATTGTAAACATGTGAGAAAGTCCAAGGAAGACACAAGCACGCGTTTTCTCTTTCCAGTCATTACTTTGTGTCTGCTGACTGAGTTGACTGATTCTGCAGGGACTTAATATTTTCTGCTTTGGGACAACATGACATTGACTTATTTGTTTGTAATTTAAAATCTAAAAGTCAGAAGTTCAAAATCCAAGCTAGTATTTTTAGGATCTGCTTATAGTTAATGAAGAAAAATACACTCAGCCACAGATACTCATCTAGTCTACCTGGTGATGGTAATAATGACTCTAGAGGTGCCTTATTTTTTTTATTTTTTTATTTTTTTGTCCATTAGCAGTAGAGAGCAACTGCAGTGAAAATACTTCTCAGGACACAGTGAAGATATTTTAATTTAAAAAGATATTCTCCTTGGAATGCAAAATCTGCTATAATTTTTCTTAAGGTTTCGTATACTCAAGCTCATATTCAAATTCATTGAGACAACAGTCACTAAATTAATTTGTATGGATGAAGCTATGAAGCTGAGAACAATGTTCATTCAGTTGTCTCAAAGCATCTTTATATAGAATAAGGACAAGAGTTATACTTGAGAACTGGTTGTAAGCAGAACACACAGGTAATTTTTTTTTTTTCATTTTGAATTAAAATTCATCTTTGAATATAAATGACAGAGGTCCAAGTGATGGAAATTAAAATATCACATTTGTTTAGTGCATGTTGATCTGCTTTTTTTAATTCCAGGCTTCACACACTTCAAATGAGAGGGAACTCTGTGAGGTCCAGAAGTCAAGCCCAGTAATGGAATATATATGATATAGCTTTAACAAACAAATTTGTACTTCTGGACTCCAAGTTTGTTCCAGAAGCCATGTAGTTGTATTATTAGGATGCTATAAGCTAGCATAACTTCTTTTTCAGCTTTCTTTTTCAGAGGATGTCTGCATAACCATGTAATAGTGCAGATGCATTGATATAATAATTTTTGGTTTTCAAGGCCAGAGCTGCCTCAGGCTAATGCAGAGGCCAAACAAACCTATAGCTGTCTATATGCAAGTGTAGCCACATGCTTTAGTGATTTAAGGTAACTACTGCTCCTCAATATTAAAATTGAATTTCTTATTATAACTCACTATAGCCTGAAAGCAGAGTGCATAGTCATTCTTTCTGCTCTAGTTTGTATTCTACATAAACTTCATGTTTTTATCTCAAAACGTCCACAGCAGCCTCAATTTCTGCTTTGATAAGTTGCATCTATTCTTCCTTCTTAGAAGGAGTGAGCAATTAAAACCTGTCCAAAAGAAATCAGCATCTGGTGTGACCTTCACATTATTTAAAACAGAGAGAATTCTTCCTCTTAATGAAGTAGCCAGACACTTAGAATTAAGAACTTAGGGAGAGAGGATTAAAAAATAAATGAACAAATAAACATCAAATAAAAACAACAACAGCAACAACAACAAAAACAGAGCATATGTTCCCTTCCCCAGTTTAAAGCCTTAAGACTTACTTCAAAAAGAGTTTTCTATGTATCATCCTATTTGCTTATGAGTTTGAGGGGGAAATAGGCAGTGACCCACACAATATAGACCAGGAATGGCTTATAACACAGCCTGCAGCCTTCTTCCTGATTCCCTACTTTTTGAGGACAACCAAACCTCATGAAGGACTGGAGCATGCTGAAATATTTTTCAGCTCTGAAGCTCCTTATGCTCAGTGCTCTCTCCCTGACACACAGTCCAGGGCTAAAGAAGAGACATTTGTTATCACTTGACAGGCAAATTTCAGTTTCGTGTTGAGAAGCGAGTGTGTTTCTCTAGGCTTCTAAGACTTTTTTTTAGATGAAATACTAGAAATACCCAGGGTAGTCAACGTGGAATGCTCCTCACACAGTGAATAAAAAGCTCGATTACTTTATACAAGATATAGTTATGACTGCAGGCTCTAGTAACAAAAAACAGCCTCTGCAGCTGCCTTGGCTTTTTATAACTTTCATATAGGTGAAGTTTTCCAGCTTTCACATAAATATTCTATAAATCAAAACATGAAATGCACAACTTTGTAAAGAATATATAGGATGTGGCAAAAGGAAATGGATATTTCACAATTTTAAATCTGTCCCTCAGTGACAGGGTAATAATACATATTCCAAAAACTTGATGAAGAAGGCATGTTTTTTTGATCACAGTGATGTTGTTAGGGTAGCTTCTTTGTCTATATAAAGTTCTGAGTGTATGCTTTGATTCTAGATGACTGCATATTAAGTTTTATTAATCCATAGATCATTGAAAACTGCGTATCTGTGTCTAGAGAAGGGTGATTGAACATGATCCACTTGGGTGAAATAAAATATATACTAAACTGATATAGAATGTTGAAATGATTAAACATTCTCTGCAAGATCAATGGTAAAATTAACCACATTAAGAATTTTTAATTCTTACCAGTTAAGTGATTTTATTTTTATCAAAAGAAAAAACTGTGCCAAACTGTACAGGACTGCTGTACAGACTGTTTGATACACTCAAATGAAAATCAAACTCTCCTTGTTTTCTGGACTTAACAGTGCAGAAAAAAAACTTTTAAATATTTTTCCTTAGCAGTGTTTTGAAATTTAATTTCAGCTGAATCAATTGTTTTCGCATTACAGAAAAACATTTTTTTTTTCCTGACAAAAGGGGCAAAAGCAACCTGTAGTGAAGAGATACACTGATCCAGGCAATCCTTTTGTCATGCTGACACTATTGGCAGCAGCATGTCAAGTGTGTGCTTTTATTTTGCATTCAAGTTAGTGAGCATCTGGTGCTCAGATTCATTCAGAAGAAGCTTAGTTCCCTTATTCTGGTTTATCACTCATGCAGCAGGGTATGTAGATGTCTAATCTGGTAATTATCACATCATCTTCCGTGGCCACTATTATGAAATATAGAGCAGGATTTCAAAGGGGAATGAGGCAAGAAACATTGTATTTAAACTGCCTGATCTGAATTATTCACTCTGTAGGGCAAAGGGGTGAGGGAGGAGGGGAAAGGGAGGGGAATTGATGGGGGATGGGATAGAGAAAGGAGAAGGGAGAAAAAAAGGGGGGGAAATATGAAAAAAATTATTTCACTTTTTCATGGAGTGTAATTGTTCAAGAGTATTTGAATCTTCTCTACATTGTTAAACAGTTTATTTTAAAGCATACAGTTGCTTTTGGAGGCTTGTTCAGTATTTCTACTATCGTAGAAGCCAATAGTCACAAAACATTTTGCAGCTTTCTGGCACCTGTGTGAAGCTGTGACTTATGAATATGCTAATGAGACTGCAACCAGAACTGGCTTGGGTTCAGCACTTGCACACAATTAGCGCTCAGGCTACCAGCACTGCTAGGAGGCCGACGACATAAAGTAATATTTAGATTGATCAATTCAACGTAATGCACTTTCATTAAAACAGAGACTTTAAACATAACAGCTTAAAGTTATCCTGTGCCAGCACAGTGAAAATTATTTCTAGGTCATTTTTGATATGTCTGGAAGGATGTTAATCAATTTAACTACTCGGAATTGCAAAAGCTGATCTGTGTATTATGTAGTTTAATGGCACTGAGAAAAGAAACAAATCCACATACTGATAATGACAGCTGTACTTATTCATGTCTAGACTGCATTTCCTTCATAATGTAACTGTTAATTTTGAATACTGAAAGGCAGCATTTCTGTACAGATATATCTTCTACAGAACATCTGTAGTTAATGCCTTTAATATCAGGAGAAGCAGGACTACCTACAAACCAGATTTAAGAACGAGACATAAAGATTACTAGCAACTATTGCCATTTATTGCACATTTCCAGTGTTAAAACATTAACAATATTGGCTTTAAACTTAGAAATTTCATTGTCATTTTCAAATTATCTACCTTGAAGGTCTATGTTGTCATGATTTATTATGTCAATATATAGAGGGACAATAAAAACAAAGCAGTCAGAGTTTTAAAGATGGACATTACTAGATTTACTTTTTAAGTGAGAAGTGAATAAATTCTGAAGCTTTTTATTTTTTTTATTTTTTAAGTAATCAACTGACACAAAATACAAACATTTGAAATTAATTTGGTTTACATTTCTGACAGACCGCAAGATTCCAGTATTTTGAATGAAGTTAAAATGTATTTGTAAACACGTGAGTTAGCTTCAAATGAAAATCCGTACCTATTTTTAAGGGTGTAACATATAATTATCAGTTTGCTTTGATTTTGATTATACTTTATAAATATTATAGGTTAGGAATGAAAATAGCTTTACCTAGACAATGGGAACTGATAATAATATGCCCTCTACATGCTATTTGATTATGTTGGAAAGCTAATAAATAGAAAATATACATAAATATTTTTGAATTATTATTGTCCTGAGTTCTGCATATCTTTTGATCCCCAAAAAATATTCTATCAGAATCGTTATGATATGCCAGACTCAAATGGAATACACAAATCTGTGTTTTTCACTGAAAAAGCATCAGAAACCACAATTATTATACAAAATAGTGTATTACTAAACATGGTGAAAGGACATTTTAGCACCAGCATATTTTTCTTTTACTATTTTACTTTAGAATTTTACTTCACAGTACACTAAACAGCAATCTTCAAGCTTACCTTTCTTGGCTCAAATCTCATATGACGCATGTTTTCCTGAAAATCTTACTTGCTATATTCAGTTCTACTTGTCATATTCTGTAGCAGGTGGTTTATTTCTATGTATACCAACAGAAAAAGAAAAAAGAGAAAAAAGAGAAAAAAGAAAAGCACTTGTAACAAATACAAAAAATACCATGTGAATTTGTACCTAGAGAAACAGAATTTTGTCTGTATCTGTAAAGATATCTGTTACTCATCAATCTGATCTGCAGTCTAATATCCAATTAAATTTGGAAATACGAAATATGTCTTGAAGGGCAGTAAATTCAGTTTATTTATTTCAGAAGTTGCAGATAACTACTAGTCAGCGCTCTCCAAAACTCCTTTCATGTTATTAGGCTTCCAGGTCAAAGGACTGCACTTCAAAGCAGTAACTTGGTAAATCTTAGTACTTCTGAATATAAGTGTTTGTGTTCCTGTTTAGTCTGCCCTTATAAAGTGTTGTTCCAATAGTTACTATTCTACATGAAGTATATATATAGTACTGATATTTGAAGATATTCAAACATATGAGTCTGAAATGCTAATTGCTTCATAAGTATGCCATGTAGATTTCAGAATTTTCACTAATGAATAACAGTATCTGAAACATTATTTTTTTGTACTGTATAGGGAAAAAGTAGTCACAAGTATAAAAATTATATTATTTTCAAAAACTAAAATATTTTTCCCCAATTTATCAGCATGGCTGGGGAGGGAAAGACTCATACTTTAGGTAGTTACTCACCAAGATAATCTTATGCTTTGTAAAAATTTTTGGGGGCTTTCCAAAATGAAATGTTCAACTTCTACCGCCATACCACTAAAATCTGCCTCCAGTGTTGAGAGTCAATGTCGTAAGACAGGAGATATTGCTTTTGGAGCAGCTCTCATATACAGCTTTTAAATCCCAAGTTCCTGGTGTGTGAAACACAGAGACATGCATCTTTTATGAGCTATTGCATGTGGGTAGCAATTTTAATTAACATGTATGAGATGCAGGTAAAGTAACAGAACATCACGAGGCAAAGTTTTTAAAAGAGTGCATCTCTAAGAGAGGATTTAAGTGCCTAATAACACTATACAGGTCACTGATTTCTGGGAAACAGATTGCAGCAACTGCCAGGGATAGTCAGAATTGTGCTGTATGCCAGGAAATATTTTCATCCTTACCTTCCTCAGAAGTATCTGTCAAACTGCCTTGAGTCAAACCTCAGAAGTATAGGGTAGGAAAGGCAAGATATCAACCCACAGATATAAACAATAAAAATGAGAGAAATTGAAATAAGAGTTTGATTTTTATCTTATTCTACTTTATATTTAATATTAAGAAAAGTGGATTAGTTGCATCATCTGAGGATGCAGCAGTATTTCCTATTTGAGAAAACAACTTATAGGCAAACACCTAGATAGAAATCTATACCATATTTAGAAGAGAAAAATAATTTGGTTTTAGGTAGGTAAAAAAAAAAAAAAAAAAAAAAAAAGAACTTTGAAAAGGATTTATTTTAAATACAATTGCACCTTCTATTCAAATCAGTTTCAAATTGTCTCTGAGTAACAGACTCCCAGTTTTGCAGTTCATATTCAGTGAACTTGATTACTTTGAGAAAGTCAGTGAGACTTCTACACATTTTAAGTAAGTTTCCATGGGAGCAAAGCAGCCACAGAAAATTTATTCAACCACCAAGATTTCACAATAAAGCCTTTACTTGATTGAGCAATGCTACCAGAATACTACACTAGGGACAAAATTGTTGAACTTCAAAACAAGCTCAGACTTTGTGGTAGTGCCTTCAACAGTGTACCAAGAGAAAAAAGTTGGCTTACTTTGGCAAGTGCCCAGTACATTTTATACATCACAAGTCAGGGAGGGGGAAAGGAGGGAAATGTGACAAAAGTAAAGGAAAATATTGCTTTACTTTATATTTAAACAAGGAATACATATGTATGCATATGTATAAACAAAGAAAGCGCATGTAGAGAAGAAATGAAATGTCTCAAAACATAGTTCAAGCTAATTATTTATCTATTTCAGAAAGACCATCATATGACAAACAGACAATCTACTCCAAGGAAGGATGGTTTAATAACAATATAATAATAATAATAATAATCATCATCATCATCATTGTTATCGTCTCATTTGTAATAATTAATATGATAATTAACCTCAGGGATGGGAGGTAATTAGTAGTTTGGACACTGAGATGTGTTTAGTGAGATATGTTTAGTAAGCTGTGTTAGAAGTATTCTGAAAAGCTTTCATTACAATGAATCCAAATGTAGAGTCTGGCAACATTTTACCTTTGTGTCACAAATAAAGCTCATGTCCTCAGCTTCTGCTATGCTTACATCCCAGTTTCTCAGAATAGAAACCCAGGCATATCAGCTGGAAACTCGATGATGTGTATTTTCTTGTATATAGTCTCAATGATTGAATGACAAAAATCTAGTCATTCATTTTTTATGTTTGTGTCTGATTATATAAAGAATAACCTACGGCTTCAGTTGAACTTTCTGAACCCTCCATCTATATCTTCAGTGGTAAACTAAACAAAATGAGGGTTAATATAGTAAAGAAATAAAAAAACATTTATTCAGTTCATAAGCACTATCCCCCTGGTCCAAATACCAATAATCTAATTGGAATTTGACCAAAATTAGCCTAGTCTTTTTGAGGAACTAAAATGGACGAGGGCCAATTTGCTGTACTTGAGTGGTTGTAGCTTCTCCCCTCTAGAGAGAATTTAACTGTATGACGGAGTTGTGACATGCTTCTTGCCCTCACAGCCAACAGAAGCCTTCCAAAGACCTAAAAAACCACGAAGATTTATTCAGAAAAATAAACTACCTGCTGTTTTTTAATCAATTTACCTCAGGAGACAGTGCTAGTGTCAAAAGAACAACAGTAATAATGTTTCAAGCATCCCTATTTTTGTCTATTCTTTTTTCTTTTTTCCTTTTTATTTTCCATGTTCAGATGATTCCATTGCCTCTAGAGACCTAGTTTTAGGGCCATGGAATTTATTTGCACCAATTCTGTAAAAGCTCAATTGTCATGAATGTTTTTTCAAAATTAATAATTACAATAATTACAGTAATTAATAATTACAATTCAATAATTACAAATAATTAAAAAATAATTACAGTAATTCCAACTCTTGACGTTCAGTGTAGTGTAATAACATGATCCACTAATTATGTGCTTTTTTCTATTCATGCAGATATACAGTTGACTTTTAAGACTATTTTAGTATTTTGTAGTTAATTTAAAATTACTGACTGAAACTGAACGATTCTTAATCAATACATGGAAAAGCAAACAAACAAAAAAACAAAAAGGAAGGAAGGAATTTAGTTTAAACAAAAATTTATTCACACATTTTTCTTCATTTCCTCAGGGTTCCATCCCCCTAGCTTATGCACAATTTGCATATGGGAGTTATGCTGAAATCCTTGTATTCTCAAAAGACAAACTCACAGATAATTCTGGACACTAAGACAGCACAGGGTAAGATACTATAAACTTAGATTGCTTAAGGACAATAAAAAGATATTTTTAAAATGAAGTATTTAAGTGTGTATTCTGTTTCAAGAGGTGAACTACCCCAATTCTTTTGAATTCTGTGGAGGGACAGATTTCTAGCAAAATCTGTGACTCCTTATTTTAGAGTTGCAGAGAAAGTGTTGGAGGAAAAGCATCTATTTTTAAGCACAGAATTTAAAATATTGCTATTTATTTTCTCAAACCAAGTAACCTGCTGTAAAGTCTAGATTATAAACAGCTGTTCTGATTCCCAGTTGTCTGGTTTAAACATGATCATTTTGCTGACACTTGTGAACTAATTGGCATATGGTTTAAAGTCTTATTCAGCAGCACAAGAACTTGGGTGAGTGTTTAGATATAACAGTGTGTTGCACTGATATTTGAATGAGTACTCCATTATTTGATGTTGCTTGCTTTCTTTTGTTGCTGTTGAAAATCTTTGAAATACTACTGGTAACATGCCTTATCATAAAATGATAGTCTTAGAATGATTTGGGTTGGAAAGGACCTTTCTAGTTCAACTCCTCCTGCCACAGGCAGGAAAATCTTCAGTAAATGGAGGCTGCTTAAAGACATGTCCAACCTGATCTTGAACACCCACATTTCACCTTTCTTGCCCCAGTCTGTCAAGCAGACATTCACTAGCTTCACAAGACTTTCCTTTTTAATATATTGGTGTCCCAATATAGCAATTTATTCAAGCATATATATTGCTATAGTCCTAAACAAGATGATAAAAATTCCACCAGCTACTCTAAATATCCTTTAATTTGGATAACTAATTAGTTTTCAAATTTGCAATTCTATTTTTTAGAAATTGATTTTTATGAGATTTTTCTTACTTCTTGCAGACTCTGTTAGTGTAGCCAGAAGCATTTTAAGGGCAGAATACTGAGGCATTCTGAAATTTACTTTTTCCCTAAATGCATGCACATCCCAAAGTTCACTTGGCATGCCTTCACTTGAAATACAATTGAAAATGCTTTCATTTATAATGTGTGCAATAATCTTTTTAATTTTTGACTAAATTTCCTTATGAGGAATGGCTGAGACACTCTATACTGTTCAGACTGGAGAAGACTGGGAGGGGACCTTATAAAAACTTTGCAATATCTAAACGTGGAAGTCAAGTGTATGGAACCAGGCTATTTTCAACATTTCACAGAGAAAGAAGGGATGATAGGCATGAACTGGAACATAAAAAGTTGCATACGAACATGAGGAAAAAAAATTTACTTTGAGAATTACAGAGCACTGGAAAAAGCTGCCCAGAGAGATTGCAGTCTCCTGCCTGGATGCTTTCCTATGTAACCTACTGTAAGGAATCCACTTTCACAGAAGGTTGAACTAGATGACTACCAGAGGTTCCTTCCAGCCCCTGCAGTTCTGAGATTCTGTGAGATCACATAATCTATAGTGTTCAGAGAATTTGACCTGATTAAAGCAAACTTTTTTTGTTTAATCACTACTCTCTTAATATGTGTCAAAATCATTAATCCCTTAGTACGTGTCAAATCTCTTCTTTCCTCTGAGTGCTTTTTGATGATGATGAGCCATGAAGTCTTGGATCCAAACATAACTGGTGTCCTATCTGTTATTATAGAAACTAATTTCACCATCATTATTTTGCATTTAATAATAGACTTGAACTAAGATAATTGTCTTGTTTCATTTTCATTATCGGTGTTATCAAAATATATTTCTTTATATGGCTCACTTGAGATATTCTATATGCAAATATTTCCCTATAAACCAATGGAACATACATAATTAAAATATTTTATTCCTTTGGAAGTATAATTTCTGTTTTCTTTCTAAAATTGTATGTACTATATAGCTCATTTTTCACCTAATTCATTGCATTTTTTGAATATATGTTAGGGATAACTTTCCACTATTATTTTGAAAAGTAACCTTATATTATTATTATTATTATTAAAATTATTATTTTGAAAAGTGAAACTTTATAAAATCTTTATTAATTTCATTTACTGTCTTTTCATCTGTTTTCCTTCCCTACTGGCTATTCTCTTCCAATTCCTCTCCTCTCCTCTCCTCTCCTCTCCTCTCCTCTCCTCTCCTCTCCTCTCCTCTCCTCTCCTCTCCTCTCCTCTCCTCTCCTCTCCTCTCCTCTCCTCTCCTCTCCTCTCCTCTCCTCTCCTCTCCTCTCCTCTCCTCTCCCTTTCCCCCAAAAAACAACAACAACAACAAAAAAAAAACATTTGAATTGTACAACTGTACATTTGTAAGGAAATAACGGGGTGAAGTAGGTGGAGTTTCATTACTGAGGAATATATAACGATCCACCTTTGGATATTTGTCACTGTTCCTTCCTCTTTCTTTCTTTCTTTCTTTCTTTCTTTCTTTCTTTCTTTCTTTCTTTCTTTCTTTCTTTCTTTCTTTCTTTCTTTCTTTCTTTCTTTCTTTCTTTCTTTCTTTCTTTCTTTCTTTCTTTCTTTCCTTCTTTCCTTCTTTCCTTCTTTCCTTCTTTCCTTCTTTCCTTCTTTCCTTCTTTCCTTCTTTCCTTCTTTCCTTCTTTCCTTCTTTCCTTCTTTCCTTCTTTCCTTCTTTCCTTCTTTCCTTCTTTCCTTCTTTCTTTCCTTCTTTCCTTCTTTCCTTCTTTCTTTCCTTCTTTCCTTCTTTCCTTCTTTCCTTCTTTCCTTCTTTCCTTCTTTCCTTCTTTCCTTCCTTCTTTCCTTCCTTCTTTCCTTCTTTCCTTCTTTCCTTCTTTCCTTCTTTCCTTCCTTCTTTCCTTCCTTCTTTCCTTCCTTCTTTCCTTATTTCCTTCTTTCTTTTGACCAAAGGACAGGGGGGAAATAATTATCAATCCCATCCTTTTTGACTAAATCCAGAAAATCTTTGAATAATTTTGAGTGATAATCTTGACTGTCAGAAGCTAAATTCTACTGTATCTATCTGAAGTAACATCTGGGCTGGGAAATGAGCATGTTGAGGGTATTTAGATTTTATCAGAAATATCAACAGCATTATCAGCAGCATTTGAACTTGATCCAGAGCTGAGGCTTTCAGTGCTCCAGTGGGAAACACAAAGCACATTGTCATTTCTGCCATATACCAGCCCAAAGCACTTGGCTGCTGTTTCTCAGTTAAGTCTGGCTGAGGTGCATGGCATCTGTAAGGAACAAGTGACCATGGGATAGCTGGATATCATCTGGTGAGACCTCCCTGTTGTTTTGTGGCTGGCAGAACTTAAACAGCATTTGGCTGCTGAACCTTTATTCCCTGCTTGAACAACCAGTTGCTGGCTTCTCCAGGGAAAGACAATGAGCCAGACAGAAGCAGTCTCCAAGCTGGGTCTGCATGGAGGACACACACATAGTTAGCTAAGACAGAGCATTTGAGGAGCTCTAATGTGTTAAACTTCAGTAACTCCAGTTGCTGGAAACAGATATTCTGTATTTAAAGTTTCTCATTACTGTCAGGACTGGAGATTCTTTTCTGGTTAATAGATAATCAAAGCTTTGTACACCTGAGAACTTGAAATATATGTATGTAGCCATTTGCTTTCAGATTTTAGCTATGTTCTTCAACACCTATAAATGAGATCTACATAAGACTTGTGGGTCTGCATTTTCTTTTTGCCCTGAATTGTAATATAATTGATTTAGTGAGGAAGAAGAGAACCATTCATGCTGAGACAATTCTACCACGGCACTAATAAAATGTAGATGACAGTACACAACTTCGTTATTCAAATGGTCAAGAGAATTTAATTTTGCTGGCAAAAATCCCATTCTCAATCCCATTACATAAATGAAACCCAAATCAATTGAAATTTGAAATTTAAAAACATGATCCATCTCTGAAATAAATCTCATTGGCTCAGAAACTTCATTTAGCAATCAAAGTAAATGTTGAGGAGTGGGAACAACTTTATAAATGCTCATTTTAGAGATTTACTTTTCTGTGCTTTAGTAAAGTAACACATTAAGGATTCTGAAACTGAGATTTTCTGATTCAGAAATTATCTTTGTAAATACGTATTTATAAGAGAATATATCTCACATAATCTTCACTAGTTTCAGGAGCAAAGTTTATGAACTTTTTTACAAGCTGATGAAACAGATTGAGGATGTTTTATTCATTCAAGCATGAATGTGATTGCTTTATGTAGTATATCTTGGAAAGAAAAGGTAGTTCTCATGCTTCACTTCCATTTCATCTGATATCTGAGAGGAATCTCATATATAAAAAACAAACAAACAAATAAATAAATAAATAGATAAATGTGTATATCCATATATATATATATATTGCTGAGATATTCAGTTATACATCTAAAATCATTGGAAGTATCTTGTAGTGAAAAAACATACTTGTCAGCATATAGATATGTCTGGGAATGTATATGCAAGAAAGTAGAATGGTGAACTAATTTCTGTCTCTGTGACACACCATCATCCAAATAATCTATTTTCTTCAATTCAGTGTCAATGAGATGAACATAAATGTCTGTGAAATCCTAGTAGTTTTATTTAAAACAAAAACAAGCAAACAAATAAACAAACAACTAAAAAGCAGGGGATTTTACTAAGGCAATTCATAATAAGATTTTACATTCACTAGGCACAGTCTAAAATGCATATTGCACAACAAGGGCTCTGTCACAATGAGAAATATGTGTGCACTCTCTGTGAACCTGGAAAAGAATTTAAAATAAAAGCATCTTAAATCAAATATCTGAACACATGATGGCTTGCTAGTTCATCAGTTCAATCACATTTATCCATCAGTTCCTTCAACTGTTGACCCAGCAGGTGAAAAATCGTATGCCTTTCTGAATCTTCTAAGAAGCAAGTTCATCCACACAGCGTGCAATGAAGCTATTGGGTTCATTAATGATACAAAGTAAACTTCATTATCTCTGTAATGTTTACTCAAAGTCAAGGCTAGCCCCTGGCACTCCTGAAGTAGTTTTTTCTCATGCAATGGTGCAAGAGGACATCAGTCTTTATATTAAAAGACAAAGTGGGGATTATATTTAAATTGGAATTGTAGGGTTTTGAACTATTTCAAAATGGGTCCATATATTTAGATATCTCACAAGAAATTGAAGATTCTAATTTCAAGGGCTTGTAATTCAAAATCTTGTGTTATAATGGCCTTGGAAACTATTTCAAAATTCATTTCAGGTGCCTGGTTTTCTCAAGCATCTTTATCAATCTTACATAACATAATTAATTATCATTAGGATGTGAATAAGTGTTTCCGAGTTTCCTTGCAAAATACTTAGTTGCTATTAATTCCTATCATTAATTCTAAAGTATTCCTAGAAATTTTCTTAAGTGTTTCCCAAAATACAGGTGAGGTGCTTTCATATATCTGCTGCTCGGTTAACCACTGTCTTTAGAAAGTTGGTTGGACATGTAGAGGGCTTCGTTTTCCTGAGTACCTCTGGGAATATTTATATTTATTATTTGACAATATCTATACAAGAAAGGTAGGAGTTACAAGTCTCCAAGTGGCTGTGCTCTCATATTTTTTCTAACTATGGATATGAACTTGTTAAAAAACACAGTAGTCTTTCAGTAAGTAATGTCAATTATCTAAATAATTAATGCCTGCATAATTTGAGTTAATATAAGTGCCTATGCTCTGTTTTCTGATACTTGTAATGCTATTCTGAAGATAAATGTGACAAACAAAATTTACTAGCTAAGATTAAGGTTTAGTCATTCATCTTTATAAAAGAGGGTGGATGGGAATGCAGATCATAAATGTTCACAGATATCAGGCTGGACACTTGGGCAGAAAGGAACTGGATGAAGCTGAACAAGATCAAGTGTAGAGTCTTGCACCTAGGGAGGAAAAACCACATGCACCCATAGAGGTTGGGGGATGACCTGCTGGAGAGGAGCTCTGAGGAGAGAGACCTCCGTGTCCTGGTGGATGACAGGTTGGCCATGTGCCAGCAGTGTGCCCTGGTGGCCAAGAAGGCCAATGGCATCTTGGGGCACATTAAAACAAGAATGGTCAAGGGAGCCTCTTTTATGAGGAAAGGCTGAAAGTCCTGGTCTGTTCAACCTTGAAAAAAGAAGACTCGGGGGGATCTGATCCATGCCTATAAATATATAAGGAGTGGGAGGCAAATGGATGAGGCTGGACTCTTCTCTGCAGTGTATGGCAATAGAACAAGGGGAAATTGTCACAAACTGAGGCATAGGAAGTTCTGCACAAATATGCATGGGAACTTCTTCACAGTGCAGGTGCCAAAGCACTGGCACAGGCTACGCAGAGAGGTGGTGGAGACGTTCTCCTTCTCTAGAGGCCTTCAAGTCCTGCCTGGATGCCTACCTGTGCAGCCTGGGCTAGGGAACTGCTTTGGCAGGGGTGTTGGACTTGAGACTTGATCATCTCTAGAGGTCCCTTCCAACCTCTACAATTCTGTGATTTTGTGATCTTCCTGAGATTGATTATTCTTTTATTTGCAGTTTGATGTCATAATACAAAAATGATATAATAATAAACAATTTAGGAAAAAGCTCTGTCTGTTTCTTTAAGCAAGAAATCAAAAGATCAAAGCAGCAATTTCCTTAGAAATTTTAACTCAGAGAAATTAAATTTCAATGCTTATTTGTTCTGAATAATTGATATTCAACAAAAGCACTCCCAGTACTGTTTTTGTTACATATTTGTTACCTCCATACTCTGTACAGTTAGACACAATTTCAAAATCTGATTTACAAATACATATTTATCTTCAGAAAAGGTTTACTTTTCCAATACAGATATGCTTTCTGCTGATAAGGAGACAGATTATACATCTTGCATTTCAGCTGTGATGTAGCTCATTACATTAATACAAATAACACAGGAAATATATTACTGAAGTGTATTGAGCCATGGCCAGATTTGATAGTACCTACCCTGTAAAGATCCATCATTCAGGGAAGGTCTTGTGTGCTGAAGGGACAAACTTCAGTGAAATTAAATTCCTAAAATAGAAACATACTCTTCTGCATCCTAACATTGAATGCAAAATGAGTAAAGTGCAAAAGACTGAACTGAGTACTCTTCAGCAACCAGTATCTCAAGTTTGTTCTTCATAGCATGCTTAAGAAAACAGTACTGAATGCTTTAGGATTCATGGGACTTGTTGAATAAAGAATTTAAATATCTTCACTTAACTGGTAAGATTATGAGAGAAAAATATAGGAAGTTGTTTGAATGGAAAATAGCTTATTTGAAAATAATCAGTGAAAATTTAGATAAAGTCAAATTGTAAATATATGGAAGAGATAACTAACTTATATTATTTTAATTATCCTCTGCCTAAAGATATGTCATTTCTTCACCAGCAATGGATTTTTCTGTAGAAACAAGAGAAATATTTGGATCTATTGACTGAGATAGCATATCAATGCATTTTTTTCCATAATCAAATAACTTTCTTCAGTCAAAAACGTGCTTATTGTTACTTAAAAGAGGCTAATACAAGGGCTAACGTTTTGTGATTAGTGGAGGCAAAATGTTTTTAAACACAAGATTAAAGATGTTTTATTCAGCCTTGAAATACACTTTTTTTTCCCTTCATTTAACAAAATGATAGAAAACGAAGTCTGATTACATGGACTAATTGCCATCTTCAAACAATTGACTAACTGTGGGCCAATATATAAAACTACATAGGATCATTCAGTAGAACTGTCCTAAGTATACATAGCTATATTATTTCACTGAGTACAAATTATTGTAATACAGGTTAAACTATGTGTTTTTTGATAGTGTTGAAAATATACGGGTGATTCATTTTATATTCTCTTCCTTTTCTACAGGTAAGGGGATGCAGTTTTAGGTGGATATCAGGCAGAAATCTCTATCTCAAAATCACTGAATGGAAATTTAGGAGCTGCAGAACTTTGTTTGTCTCTCCATGATTCTGTCAGGTCTTAAGCGCCATAGCAGCTCACTGAGAGGAAGACAGGGAATTAAGAATGTATTTGCAGTTAACATTAAATCAGATCCTTTTGCAACTGCACTCTATTTCTCTGGCTACTCAAGATGTAGATACATGTTAGTACAAAAAGGATTCACTGATAGATTTTTTTTTTTTTACAAAGTAATTAAAACAACAACTCCTTACACATTTTTCTCTCCTTTGTTACACATTAATGTATATATATACAGACACTGTCTTCTGGAAATGCTTCATGATGAACTTATCTTCCCCTACACTTTTCACCTCTTTTTTTTTTTTTTTTACACACATTTTTTTCCTGATTTAACATTGGTTTCTTTTCTTAGGAAGAAATGCCACAGTATTATACCACAGTCCGTGGTTGCTAAATTGGGTGGCTATATTCTCATCTATAAGCTTGCTGCATATATACAGAAAATGTATATTTTCAGGATCTCCCTCGGAACATATTTGTCATACATTTTCTGATAAAAATGTTTGTAACTCTGATCAGATTAACTCATGTATAATGCTTGACTCATTTGTTTCTGTAATATTATATATCCCATGGATGTATAACATATTTACAGGGCAATGACACAAACAAAATGAGGGAAAATAAAGAAAAGTTGGAAATGGTTAAACATCTATGTTACAAAAGGTGATTAAAACAAACAAAAAAATGAATTACAAAGTATTTGACATAGACTGGCAAACTACTGAATATTTCTGATATCTTTCAGAAGCAGCCTGAAATCAACAGATGAGCCTGAAAAATGACTGGGTTTTTAGAAAAAAATGTGAGAGCTTTTATGGAAATGAGTAGAGAAGCTAGGCAAGAGAACTGAATGACAGCATTGTTGGAGGATACAATTGAAGATGAAGGAAAAGATGCTAAAAATAACTTGGCTGACACAGCATAGCTGTTTTAGAGAGAGGTTGAGAATAATAAAAAGAAATCAGGTAATTTCTGGATAGTGCTTGTGAGCTCCAGGCTGTTAGAGGAAGTAAATTGGCAAATGTTTTTACAGCTGTGAAAACCTAGTAAGAAGGTTAGAATTTTAATGTGAAAGAATACTTGCTGGAATAATCCTACAAAAAAAGCCATTAAGTGACAGGAAGAGAAGAGGAAACTACTGTTTAAAACAAAATATTTGTATTTATTCTAATTATTATTTTTCCTTTAATAACCAAATAGAAAATTGAGCAACATCTTTCAGATGTCAGAATATAGTTGTTTTTTATTGTTTTTAAACCCTGCAAAAATATACAGTTCATTTTCTCTACACACAATGGGATCTTTTACCTCTTTTAACAGACTGACTTCATGTCTTATTCCTTTCTCCTTCTTTCACATCCTTATTCCCAAACTATTTGGATCTAAGACAAAGTTCAAACCATCACCTGCTAACTCTTTTCTGGTTTTGCTATGTTAAACTTTGGAGTAGTCTGAATCTAGTGAATTTTATCACAACCGTAAAAGTAATGAGTATGAAGAACGGGTACTGAAATGAACATAAACTAAAAAAAAAAAAAAAGAAGTCGGTCTTGAATAATTGACCTTTTTACGGAGTTAGGTGGAAGAAATTAATTTATTTCAGGTTTATGAAAGGGGTTTGACAGTGGCAAGAAAGGAATACAGGAAACTCAGACACTGATCACATATGAACTCATGTACATATGCACACAATAGTTTTTTAATATTAGAAACTCTGTTTATCAAAATAATTTCCTAATTATTATTATTAATAATAATAATAATAATTCACTTATTTATCTAGATAGATCACCTAGTTTTAGAAAGATAATGCAGAAGGCTGGAGGATTAGAAAAAACTTTTAAAAAAATATTACAAGGAGAAGAATAGGAACCAGGACAACAGTAGTGTTTGGAGTCATGGAATTTGAAGAAACTGTACCAATAAACATATCAGTCTAATATAGACAACTACAGTCTAGATACAGAAGGAAAAAAAATGTATGTATTATATAAAACAGTCATGCAGCACACCAGTCCCAAAAACACATTTAGAAGTTATTGCAGAAAAAGATATTGAAACCATTACTCTAGTTTATAGGTATGGTTGAAAAGGTAAACAAGATCATGGGAAAAAATAAGCAAAAGAATATAACCCTGATTAAAAGGATTGTTACTAAAACTCAGAATGTTGGATTTATTTAAAACTTCGTTAGAATAATATCCTTAATTCCATTTATTCACCCTTTTACAAGTACATAATTGTTCTGGAAGGAAAAAATAATATGATAATACTACCATTCCCAAATATCTATAGTTGTGAAAATAATGGAATTATCCTGCCTAGGTAACATAAATAATGACATTCAGAATGAGAAAATTTTGGTATAGTGAAATACCGAACTATTCAGACTGAACAAATAAAAAAAACAACAAAACAAAACAAAACAAAACAAAAACCGCAGAGAACTGCAGAGAATAATTTACCCAGGCAGAGAAAAATATGAGCTAACACAAAAATATGACCAATGAAACAAAAAAAATTATATGAGAGGAAGAAACTGGCAGAGATTTATATTTTTTGAAGCAAAGGAAGATATTAAAGGACACTGAGAAAAATACAGAATGTGAGATTTAAATACATTTATAATAAATCTGTCTTCTGACCATCAACATGTGCTGCGTGTTTACAGCTTTATCTAAAATAATAGTGTGTATTGAAACTATGCATGATCAACTTTTTTACATGATCAACTTGTCCAAAGGAATGAGTTCACGATAAAACGTTCACTTGAAGCCAAATGTATACACTACTTAGGGTATGTGCTTCCACTGAAAGTGGAAAACTTGACTGTGATGTTACCAGGAGAGGAGGACTGCAGGAAAATTGAATCAAGTCAGTATTATTTTATATCACATATGAATTAAAGAGTTAGTAGCAATGATGATAGGATTCTTCTGAGCAAGAAAAACATTTAAAATGTAGTTATAAAAACCTAGATAAAATGAATTCTACAAAAGATGACTTAGAATAGGCTTTTCTAAGGTTGGATTTTTTTCTTGAATTTGGACCTTATGCCCTCCATTTGGACTATTTTATTTTCTAAACTCACAGATGACCAGAAATAATTTTAGGATATCTTCAATTGCACCCTTCTATGACAAGAGAATAAAATTTGTGGAAGAATGAAAATGCATGAAAAGAAAGAATGTGGAAAGTATGAAGGATATTGGATCTCTTGATATAAAACAAAGGAAAGCTTTGATACAGTTTTAAATTTTAAGAACATTGCAGTAGAAATATAAATTCTAAAAAAATTATTGAGAGGAGCTGCAAAGTAAGAAGTTGCATTTTATTTGTATGAAGGGCAAACACATTTAAATACAATAGATCACTCTGTATTTGAAGTTGCTTCCAAATACTCCAAATAATGTTCTGTGTAATAAATTGCTTGTGCTACTTAATTAACATCTTTGCCAATAATTGTTTCTGTTCAGTTCTGAAATTTACTTTCATTGTAAGACTCCAAATCTACACTTTCCTTGGATTCAAACTCTTCAGATGTAATGAAAGAAAAATGAAGGATTTCTTTTCCTCAGGCTCCAAGAATGGCAGCACTAGAACGGTAAGTACAGACTGTCCTGAGGCATAGCTTGTACCTTATAATATGAAGCTAAGTATTCCCTTTTTATTGTAAAATGATGACAATTGCATTCTTATTTTTAACTCTGAACTGTGGACTATGTCAAGAAGGATAGAGGTACCTTGTGTAAATTAAACAGAAATGTGTACATTTCTGAGTCCTTTTCTTGCTAACTGGATCACATGTGCTTTCTTATCAGGATTCTTCTAATTGAAATGGAATAGTTTTATTGACTCCAGGAGGTTGTTAGTGTACACAAAGTGGGAAAGGCTGCAATAGTAAATCTATTACAGGAGAATGCAGTCCCTATTTTATAATTTTCAAATGCCTTGGTGTATCTGCTCAGAGATGTAAGACTTTTGAAATTCTTTGACAGAAAGTAAAGTCGGAAACCACACTGAAAAATAGTATGGTAAATCATCTAAATTAAAGCAGAAAACTAGAAAAATGTGGTCTCCATGATTTCAGAAGCTATAGAAAGGAATAAGAAACAAGTCTACTAACACATAAATGGAATGTTTTTAAGCCAATAAACTATTCACTGAGAAAGAATTAGACTATGATGACTTTTTTTTTTCTGTTTTAAAGAGGATAATTTTTTTTTATATCTCTGAGCCAGCTTTATAGACACACCTACACATCATATGGTGCCATATTTCAATAAACTATGATTTTCTTCCTTGACTATAATGCTTCTTTCTGTCTTTGAATTTCAGTAATGCTCCAGACAAGATTATTTGTATGACCTATGCAAATTATAACTTAGAAACATATATCTAATCGTGCATTTTTTCTTTGCTTGGCCCATACTGAATCACTTGTTAGTGAAAGATTTAATTACTAAAATTTTGTCTATTTAATTTCAAAGATTTTCAAAATGTATGTGTATAATTAGGTATATCTTAAAATATTTTTATAACTGTATTTACAAATATTCCAGTCTTTCTTCTACATGAAGTACTACATGAAGTATTACACACTATCAATCCTTGCAGTCTAACTAGAAAGTAATTTCTTATGTATTATGAGTTACAGAATTTGGAGAATTCTTTGTTCTGATGTAATATGCCTCTTTGTTCACAGTGTGAATATTAAATATTAAGTTCAATGCCATGCTTTCAAAACTTTATCTGCTGCATCCAAGCAGAAAGAAATGTAGATAAATTATACACAACTTTCAAATAAACTACTTTCAATTTGAGAAGCTAGATTCTAGAACAAGTGAGCCAGCATTTCAAAGAGCACTCCGTAGCTTTTGATTAGGCTCCTAATTTAAATGTCCAAGTTTTTATGAGAACTCCTTCCTGTTGAGGACTACTGTAAATTTGACCACTACATTTTGATCCCTTAGTCAAAACTACTCAAAAGTTACAGTGCTGAGGGGGAGAAAACAGAAGAACTGAGTGAAGTGGAAGAAAACTTAGGGGCTGTGATGCTGAACAAATAAAAATCTTGTGTAAATAATGCAAGAGTTGTTTAAACGGTGACTGAGAAAAAAAAAAAAGACTAGACTGTCTTTCAAACAAGGTACATTATTTCTGTTCATATTACTTATATCCTCTCTTGTCTCCAGATGTACTTATCCCATTTCTATGTGTTACAGATGTAAAAAAATACTTTACAATGGTTACTTTAAGATTTGGATTATGAAGTTGAAATGAAATTTGATATTTTGATCAGATTACATTACTATAACTTGTTACTGTGACAAAACATTAACTCAGTGAGATTGGGGTTTTCATTGTCAGTTGAGTGAATAGTCTGTCTTAACTAGAAAGTAAAGCTAATCTAGCTAATTTTTAAACTACAAGGATATTCAGCAGAAACATAGATTGACAGAATGGCTTAGGTTTGAAGAGACCTTAAAGATGATCAAGATCCAACCTCCCTGATGAAGGCACATTTGCCAACCATTCAATAACATTGCCCAGGATCCCATCTAATCTGGCCTTGAATCCTAAATATCACCTGTAACCTTTAAATATGCAAGTTAGTTATCATGTTGTCATTGGTTTACGGGATAGTTTGGTAGTTCCATGATAACTGGGGTGGGGACCCATGCCCGGCGGAAGGGGAAGGGGAAAAGGGAAAGTGAAAAAGGAGATGGGCCTAAAAACAAAACTGTGACAACAATCTGAGGAGGAAAGCTAATTTACTAAATAAAATATCAGAATGCAAAATAACGCAATATAATTCAATATAATTGGAATTAAAGCTAATAAATCAAATAAAATGAACAAAAGAGAGTATCTCATAAACTGAAGGCCATATGCTAAATGCTGAAGGCAAGGTGGCTAGGGAACAGCCACTGCCCGGTCAACCCGAAAGGGAAAGAGCCTGTGTCTCATGACACGAAAACAGTTTTTATCTTTCCCTCTGAGAAGAAAATAGAAAAATGCAAAGCAACACAATGTTCTCTGGGGTACGTAGTTCTTCTCTTCTGAGGCAGATGTACCTGTCGCTATTGATGATCCACAGAGCTGGAACATTAACTGTTTAATTCTCAGTGCACTACATGCTCTTATGATGTGGAATACCAGTAACAAAAATAATAAAAATAATAAAACCAATGGCACACGTCAATTAATGGTCTATAAGGAGACTGATCTCTGAAAGCTAAATTTCACAGGGCAGCTACTCTTGGATCATCTTTTATATTTGTCAATTGTTTACGGGTTGTTTTATCCCGGTTCAGTGACTGTTGTGGGGGGGCCACAGACCCATGCACCGGGAAAGGGGAAGGGGGAAAGAAAAAAGGGAAAAGGGAGATGAGCCTAGAAATAAAATATTATGTTATTTTACATCCCAATATCTTAATCAGTAAATTAGCTTTCCTCTCCAGAACATTGCCACTGTTTTGTTTTTAGGTCCATCTCCCTACCATTCCCTTTTCCCTTTTCCCTTTTTCAATTTCCTTGTGTCCATGGGTCACCGAACTGGGCCGAACCAGCCTGTAAACTACTGACATACTTACAAATTTTTTTTTAAATTTCATGTTGGAATATCAAAGTAGTTTCTGATTAAATTTAACATTCAATAGTAATAATTATTAATAATTTTAATTCTCCTTTCTATTTTTTCTCTTTTAGCTAATTGATTTTCACTTCTCTCAGAAAAATAAAACTTCAAATCACAAATTAATAGCTATTTTTTTCCAAGTTTTTTCCAAGTTTAGCTCTTGCTGTTGTTTGCTGATGGCCTCAGTCATCCAGCTGAGGACCTCAAAGATTATAAAGGGCCTAGAGCAACCTCCCTATGAGTAAAGACTGAGCAACAGAAAAAAACTTGGGAAAAAACAGCCTCAAATCAGCCAAATACTTTTCTACACACGTTTGAAGTATATATATACATGTATATATTCACTTTTTTTGAGATTATTTCTGTCTACTCTCTTGTCACTTGCAGTTGGTTTACAATTTCGAAGAGGTAAAATTTAGAGTCTTGTTCTGAGCAGTGTTGGATGTCATGCTGCTCCATTTGTATCTAGCCAGCAGTAGGGCTCTGAAAACAAGTTATGCACTTGATATTAGTATTATGGTTCATAGGTATGCTAATGAAAGGCATTAGTTCCAAAGGAATAATTTATTATAATTTTGTTGTAATGGTTATTTTGTGTAGTTAAACATTGCTATGTATGTATTTATATCAACCCTTAAGTTAATAACTATGTAAAATCGGCAATTTCAGGTTATTTGTTACACAGATGAAACATGAACAAATATTTTTGGACTCTAAACATTCTAATGTGCCATCAAGAAGTGATCTCAACAAACAATTTTTTTGTGTGTAAAAACCAAACAATCAAAACCCCAACAGTAACAAAGATTTGTCAGCTCTAATGAAATTGGAAAATGGCTCTGTAGTAAGCTGAACACAAAAAGGTCATATGATGCTATAAACGTTATGTTCCTGATCTTAATAAGGATCATGAGAAATTACTTAGGAGAGAATAAAATAAAACTCTGGCTTCTATAATTAATTAAAAAAAAATAAGGAAGGAAAAGACTACATTTAAGATTGGCTTGTTACATATGTGAATTCCTCTGGTAATACTAGGCTGGTTTTGGCCCCATTCCAATTCTTTAATTTCCCTTTTATGGATATTTTGGAATAAACATTTGAGGAAAAAAAAAAAAAAAGAACAAAAAATGTTGCCTGCTGTACCTTTGGTAGAATAGTAAATTCAAATTCACCAGTAAGTAAAAAACTAATGACTTAGAATCATTCAGTGTAAAAGGAATTTGTTATTTTATACTGCTATTTATTTATTTATTTTTACTTTTCCTTGTTAATATTTAATATTCATTTAAAGTCATTAAACCAAATACTGTATTTGATTCTATGAGATAATTATATGTGGAGAGCTGTGTATTCTGACTCTTTAGATTATCAAATCATACCTATTCAATGTTTGAACTAGCATAGGCAAAATTTACTCTGGGTGTGCAACCATACAATGTCTGTTAAAATGTCATGACATTCAAAACTAATAATTTACTTAAAGAGACATTTTTTTTTAAATTCATTATATTCTGTAACTCTTTTATACTTAATGGTATAACATTTGGTGCTTTCTAATATGTAGTCTGTATTTCAAGAAGTCTTTGATAGATTAGAATATATTAATTTCTGATGTATTCATTATAAACTAAGGTTTTACACTCCCAAAATTTGCATCTTTTTATGTAAAATTGTTTGCTTAATATATTTAAAAAGATTCCAAACACATCTAAGTGTTGTTCGTAGTCTCAATTACATAGAGATTGTTCTGAGAACTATTTACTAATCTAATTATTAAACCTCTTGTATTCATTCCACAAAGGCATGAAGCCAGAACTAACAACTAGCAATACAGCCATCAATATGTTGTGTTTATTTTCAGTGACTGAAGTAGCTGTGGGAAAACTGGATTTTTAGAAATTTTTTACTGTTTAACATATTTCCAGAGTTACTTTATGAGGTTTGACAGACACTTTGGTTGTCTGCTCTTCATTCTTATTTTGCAAATTCAAAACATTATTTATTTATTTGTGGGTTTGGGTTTTGTTTTATTTTTCCCTTTCTGTGTGGAGCTAATAAAATTACAAAAATATGTCAGAATTAGTCATAGAATCATACAATGCTTTGAGTTGGAAGGAACCTTTAAAGGTCATCTAGTCCAGCTCCCTGTCAATGAACTGGGACATCCACAGTTGCTCAGACTGTGGTCCAGTCTCGTCTTGGATGTCTCCAGGGCATCAACCTCATCTCAGTGCTACCTGCTGCAGTGCCTCACCACCCTCACTGTAAAATAATTTTTCTTAATATCCAACCAAAATCTAGCCTCATTTACTTTAAAACCGTTTCTATCACTTTAGATTCTGCTGAAGTTTTTCCCTTTTTTCTTGTAGCTCCATTTTAGATATTGAAAGACTGCTATCAGGTCACCTTGGAGCCTTCTCTTCTCCAGACTGAACAGCTCTCAGCGTGTCCATGTAGGGGAGGAGTTCCACATTTAGATCCTTCAAGTACTTGAAGGGAGTGTATAAACAGGAAGGTGAATGACTGTTAACATGGGTTGATAATGATAGCATAAGGAGGAATGGTTTTAAATTAAGACAGAGGAGATTTAGGTTAGATATTAGGAGAACTCAGAGGACGGTGATGCACTGGAAGAGGTTGCCCAGAGAGGTAGTGGATTTCCCATCCCTGGGAAATAGCTCTGGGCATCCTGGTCCAGTGTCTGGCAACTCTGCCCATGGCAAGGTGGTTGAAACTCAGTGGTCTTTGAGGTCCTCATCATTCCAGATCATTCTGTGGTTCTATGATTCTATGGATTTTGTGTCCCTCCTCTGAATGCACACCAACAGGTCCATGACTTTTCTGTACTGAGGACTCCAGATCTGGATGCATTACTCCAGTTGACATCTCGCCAGCACAGAGAAGAGGGGCAGGATCAACTCCCTCAAGCTGCTGGCAGTGGTGCAACCTGGGATATGGTTGGCTCCCTGGACTGCAAGGGCACATTGCTGGCCCTTGTATAGCTTGCCATCCACCAGTGTCCCTAGTATATACCTGGTTGCTGAAGTTCCAAGATTTGTGTTTTGCACATTCATGTTTAATAATACTATAATAATTCAAAAAGATAATATGGAAATGTTAAAAAATAAATAAAAAGGGGGAGTAGGAGTATGTAACAACAAAATTTAATAATGATGCAAAGAAAATACTTTCCTTTAAAAACCAAAGATTTTTAATAGAGAAATGTTACCTTTGAATAATGTTTCATATAAATAAATAAATGAAGAGGATGTAGCAGTAGCAGTAACATATCTATCATGTTTTAATATAAAAAAGTTGATATCGGCTTTCACAGTTTTTCATTTTCTTATTTTATTGAGACACTAGCGTTGTGGCATTGTGAGTTTTTAGTTGTTATTTTTATTTGTTTGCTTGTTTTTATCTTCACCATCTCATTTGGATAAAAACACTGTTCTTCAGTCTGTATTCATGAATAGCCCTATGAGAACTCTTTTTCAAGAAATACCTAAAAAAAAAAAAGGATCAACTTCAGAAAATTATTGATATTTTAAGTGCTTCAGAAACATTGAAGAAAAAAAGGTCAACATAGAATTTAAAAAAAAACACAAGAGCAGATAGTTATCAAAGTAGTGTTTGTATTTTGAACATCTAAATAAGAAAAAAGATAAAGCCATTTTAAGAAGCTAAGCATTAAATATAAGACCATCCAGTAAAATCCGTGTGCTGACTCTTCTTTATCATCTCTAATCAAGTAGGATGAAGAGATTCCTTCTGATCTATGTAAATAAGTTGCAAAATACTATTCTCAGTATTATTTTCCATATTCTTTTTGACGCACAAAAAAGTCAGATATCTTTACACTAGTTAAAAGTGCTATTCAGTGTATGAGAGAAGAAAAAAAAGCTAAGAAAATCTGAAGTCTGAAAACTGTGGAACAATGCCAGCTCTGCACACCAACAAGTAGCTCATTTTTAGCATGCTGGACAAAGCACTTCTTTCATGGAGAAACAGTTCGTTACACCCTCCCCCGCTTTCTTAGCTGAAAATCCCCTAACACATCATTTTCACTGACTGTTCTACACAGTGCTCTGTCATGATCGATACTGAGAAACCATTGCCAGCTTCTTTCATTATAACCTGCTTTCTGTCTGCAACGTGAGGCAACAGAACTTTTAAGATTATTTTGACAAATGTCAAATAAATGTTTGACTGGTACCTCATCGTTTCTCTGAATAGTAAATTGAATACAAAGGCAATAGAAAGTTTAAAAACCTCAAAACTCATGCAACAATCTCAGAGTATTGATGACATAGTGGAACTCATTGTCCCATGGAGGCAAAGAGAATTTAAAAGACTGTGACTCAGCTGAGTTTGGAAAACAGATGAAACTGAATAATATGCATTTTTTATTTTTCTTTTTAAGTCATTTGTATAATTTGAGTAGGAACTGTAATAAAAACTGAGACCATGATCAAATGTCAACAGTTCTATAGCTAAAAACAATGATGTTTTCCCCTAGAGCACAACAGAGCCTGTGGCTGTATAGCTTTTGATGCTGAGTAAACATAAAATGTACAAACTTTGCTCTCAGAGACTTATAAATTAATTTGTATTTCTTTAGGTTGTTTGCACTGAGCTGTGATTTTAACACTTACGCATCCAAACAGAAGGGGCTAGTTATGCAAAAATGACTCTGTATACCACAAATTTTACTAATTGCAATCGAATCCAAAATAAGTATGTTTCTTCTCTGGATAACACAAATCACTTTTTATTTTCACTGAAAAATCTGCAGTCTCATAATTATTCTGGCTATGTAAACCTATGTAATCCTACACAAACCTATACTTTCCCTCCTTAGCCCTGTTGAGAACAGAAACAGCTTGTCTTCAGTTCTTGAGTATGTGGTTTGTGAGATGAATTAAAAAAGGTTCAAACTTTCTGCTGCACTGAGGTGGGTACTCTATAGTAATGTGATCAGCTAACGTCAGACATACCCTACCTCAGATTTTGTCAGGTGAGCAACAACTCACAGATGATGTGTAGAGAGATAATATTCTAGATTAGAAAAAAAAAATTGAAAGCAGACCTCTAAAACAATATAAAGTGAAATACAAAAAAACCAAACAATATTAGATTGGAATTTCCTGATTAATTTCAGCTTGATCTTTCATGTGTGTTATAATGAAGACTGTAATTATCTAAGTATCTAATTTTTATTTATTCATTTTTTCTGGAGACACTTCTGGCTTTATGGACAAATAATAGCATAGGTACACTAAATGAGTTAGGTATCTAATTAGATTTTAACTTCACCATTCTGTAAATAATGCATGTGTTGTTTACAGGACACCATTTCAACTGTACATTGAATTCACAACTTTCTCTGAGGCAATTTTGAGATACATATCACTGTGGTATCTGAGTGGTTCACAAATATTTAGTACATGCAACATCACTTTGAGGAAGGATAATACTATCATACTCCTCTGATAGATAAGGAGCTTACCATCAGAATATTTACATGTTCATTGACTCTGGATAGTTTCACTTGATATGCCTACGGTGTGAACTATTTGTTCAAAAAGACCTCCTGTAGTAGTTCACATTTCTGATCACCTTCTGCCCTTCTACTCCTTTTACTGCTAGCTTAATACGACCAACACATCCTTACTTCTTCACTCCTTGCATTTTAGTTTGTCCTTTTCTCCTTCCAACTCACCATTTGCAGCTTGGCCAGTGGTAAAAAGATTGTGAGCATGTTGTCAAAATCTTTTTTGACTAGAGAAATGTCAGCAGTGAAGTTTCACTGCACTCTTTGAGAGTTGCCCAGTCTCTGCTGATATGGAGAAATAATAGAGTGCTAGACACTGCAATCTGGCACTCTGGGTGAGTATACAGACAAACTACATAAACAGTACACAGCAGGTGGCTGTGGATGTCACTTTAAGCCCCGTTTGGGAGCTTTTCACAGTCTCAATTATTTCCAGTTCAAAGTATTGAGAAATTGTGAGGTCTGTGTTGCAATCTAACAAACGACATTTATAAAGAGTAAGTCTGAGGTATCTGGGGCATGATCTGAATGGACTAGAGGGTACGAAAGTTTTTGAAATAATGTTACAAAACCCAGTGTAGTGTAACTGACTGAGTGAATGATCTCGCCCACATTTCCTAATGAGAATGGTCTTCGATGCTTTCTTCCCCCCCAAAGTTATAAATAGGAATCCTCTCAAAGATCTCTGGTTGGTGTAAACAGGAACCTATCAAGGGGCATACTGAGAATGAATGAAAACATAATGAAAGAGTGGAATTCATTATTCATCCAGGCCCCATGGATATGGCTTTTGTTTTAGAAAAAAATCATAGGTGTATTTTTATTGTTTAATAGGAAGATAAAACAGGTTAAAAAACATATATATATGAGAAATATATGTATTTCTCATATCTTCCTATCAAACTATATATATATATAATATATATATTTTTTTGAGATAGCAATTTTTAAATTTTAAACATGTCAACACTGTACCTCAGGGAGACATAAAAAAGGCATCTTTCTGTCCATGTCACCCCACTTTCATTTGTCAATTCTACTCATCATTCATTACAGTTTTTTTCATTTTTTCTTATAAGATTTTATCTAGCAAGAACTTAATGGAAGTAACTTAATTGTTTATATGCAAACAGTAATCTAAACATGACACAGAACTAAAGCATTGACCAATTTCATAGAGGACTTGTAACAGAAGAAGTCAGGCAACCATTCAGGAAATATCAAATACAATTTGAAAACAAATTATGATTAAACCTATATGTTGTGCCATTTGCAGTTTTATGGAAATCAGAATGGTGATAATTCTGTTTTGAACTGATATAAACAGTTAAATCTTTCTGAGAAAATGCCCCTGACTTAGTGGTCTTTAGGAAGGATCTGAATATTTTGTGCATACAAAAATATTTTAATTTATTATAAATAATGAGTAGTAGGTAATGTATAAATTAAGAACTTGAGTACTAGGAAAATTGACTTAAAATATGCTTTTTTTTTTAAACAGAAAAAATAATCAGCTTCTAGCAACTTTCCTTGTTTACTTAGTTTAATAAGGTTTTTATTTCCTTCTGTGTCTATTTCAGACGTAGGAGTGATAGACTGACCAATGCGTAAAAATGAAGAAATCTGAAGAAAAAAATCAAGAACTTAAAGTTTCATTAAAACATAAATTAAAAAAACCACAATAGAAAATGATATACAGATAGAATGAAGAGTTATGGTTTATTAGAAATGAAAAGGCAACCAATGTACTGATTTACTGTTTCACTTTAAAAATCATTGATCTATTTTAGTTATGCTCAGCGTTGTTTTGCAAGAAAGACAGAACGATGAAAAACAAGCTTATCAAGAATAATAGAGACAGTTATATGACAAAGAAGTGTGAAACTTGAGACTATTAAGTGGGAAGCAGGAGTCTTCAGTTCTTAATGAAGTCTGCTGAATAACTTGTTTATTCATTAATGAAGTAATTACAAATGTTGGCTCAAGTTTAGTCTCATGTCACGATTTCTAAGTGAAACAAGGCAAATAAAAGGACAAAAGGGAGTTGTTTAAAGCTATCTTTACAGTCTCTGCATGGTTTTGGCCATGTTCCAGATACGCTTAGAAAAATCTCAGACTTGTTCCTTCTTATATATTCTTTTTCTCCTTTTCTTCCTTCCTTCCTTCCTACCTACCTTCCTGCCTTCCTACCTTGTTTCCCCTTTCTCTTCCCCTTTCCCTCCCTTTTTTTTTCTGCTTTCCTTCTTCTTCTTCTTTATAATTTTTGTGTTTATTTTTAATTTTCCCCTTTACCTTTCCCCTTCCCATTTGTCAGATTTTCAAAGCAAAATCTAAAAACTACTGATTTTTATTTATTTTTACAGGAAAAAAAAAGAGACAAAATGTTAATACATTTTGATTCCTGGACATGATATTTTTTACTTAACTTGGCATATTTAGAATCACAGAATTCCTAGTGTTGGAAGGGACATTTAAAGGTCATCTAGTTCAACTTCCCTGCAATGAACAGGGACACCCACAGCTAGATGAGGTTACTCAGAGCCTGGTCCAGTCTCACCTTGAATGTCTCCAGTGACAGGGCTTCTGCCACATCTGTGTGGAACCTGTTCTACTGCCTCACTACTTTCACTGTAACAGACTTTTTCATTCTATCTAACCTAAAACTACCATCTTTGAGCTTGAAACCATTTTCCCTTGTCCTATCATCACAGACTGCCCCTTCTTTCTTGTAGCTCCCCTGAAAGTACAGGAAAGATAAGTGAGAAGTGGAAACTAGTACATTGTGAAAGAATTGTCCAATGCCTTTCCCTGGATCTCCTTCCATGTACTTTGTGCTTATTGACCTGGGAGACTCAAAGTCAGTCCTTGTATAAGCTATCTCATATATACGGCTAGGCTTTATTTTTCGTGACCCTGACCTTGCATGTATGATTTGATCTCCTGGATTGGCCTTACTGGTCAGTGCAAACTAGTCTGGCAATCACCAGATAGTGAGCTGACCTCAGTCACTGCTTCAATCCTGCCCCTTCTCTCCCAGATTTAGTAATATTTTTTTTTTGCAAACACATGATGACCACTGATACAAGGTTTAATGAAAACTACAATGAGGTTTAGAATGTCCATAGTCTAACCATACAAATATGTTTTAGTGAACAGATAATTCAATATTCCATCATTTTGTACTAGAAACATGATGCTTCCAGAACAAAAAGTTGACTTTCTTTGACATTTTTGGTGAGCACAGCCCTTAGCTGATGGTGAAATAAGTGAGATTTCACATGTGTATGACACCGGGAATTTGCATAGTCATGGAGGAATGCACTTTTACAAAGCGATAATAATCCAGAGAGCTACAAATGTACTTGTACATTTTACCTACTAATATGCAGACCAGACCCACTACACAGGGAGGTCTGCTGCCTCTGGGAGCCTGGGCTAGAGATGTAAGGAAGAAACTTCCTCCTGTAGTATTGCCCTCAGATTATTATGCCCTATTGTTATTTCAGGTAGACAGTGGTGAAATAGGAAGAACTTCCCTAAGGACTATGAAGAAAGATTTCACAGCCTTAGGGCAACTGGTCAGGGTTTCAGAAGCCCAAGTCATGTTCTCCTCTATCTCTCCAGTAATAGGGAATGATGAGGGGTTGAACACAACGAGCCAATAAATTAATACTTGGCTCCAAGCCTGGGGTGCCCAGCAGGGAGTTGGGTTTTTTGACCTCAACTCAGTTTATATGAGACCAGGCCTGTTACATGAGATCAGACCTGTTGGCAACCGATGTGAATAGCTTATCCCACCAGTAGAAAGGGGTTTTATGATGGGAATTCTCTAGATTCACTGATAGAGCTTTAAATTAGGTATGAAAGGGAGTGGGAGGGTAAAACTGGGGTCATTAGGAAGAAGCCTGTATGGAAGATGACAGTGCTTGTGGGAGGGGGATGTGCCAGTAAGAGCCTACAGTCTTGTGTCTTGGCAAAGGAGGTGGATGACACACCTTTTTGTAGGAGGAAGGGTTGGTGTGAGGTTGGTTACTATGGAAACACCTGAGTATGGTCAAGAGAGAGCTTCTCCCACTCAAAAGGTAGCTCAGCTCAGGTGGATCTACACTAATTCACACAAACAGGAGGAGCTGGAGGCTGTTGTGCAGTTGAAAATTTATAATATAATCACCGTCATGGAAACAGTAGGATGATTCACACAGCTGGAGTGCTGTAATTGATGGATAACAACTTTTCCGAAGAGATAGGCAAGGCAGGAAAGGTGGTGATGTCATCCTCTATGTAAAGAAAAGCTGCAAATATCTGGAAATTAATGATGGTGATGATAGGGTTGAGAGCTTATGGGTCAGAATCAGAGCAAAGGCCAATAAGACTGACATTATTATGGGAGTCTGTTACAGGCCACTCAACCAGGATGAGTAGGTGGACAAGATTCTTTAGAGACAGTTACTTGAGGTCTTACGATCTCTACTTCTTGTTCTCGTGGGTGACTTCAACTTCCCAGACATCTGCTGGAATTATAATACAGCAGAAAGGGAACAGTCATGGAGGTTCCTAGAGTGTGTGGGAGATAACTTCCTGACACACTGAAGGATCCTACTAGGGGAAGCAAAATCCTGGACCTGCTGTTTGTTAACAGAGAAGGTCTCGGGGAGGGGTTGTAAAGGTTGGAGACTGTCTGGATCAAAGTGATAATGAAATGATAGATTTTTCAATCCTTGCTGAGGCAGAGAGAGGTGTCAGCAGAACTGCGACCTTGGACTTCCAGAGCGTAGACTTTCTTGTCTTCCAGATCATGGTTGAGAGAGTCCATTGGGATGTAGTTCTGGAGAGCTTTGGAGCCCAGGACGGTGGGGAATACTTTAAGGAAGTAATTCTAAAGGTGCAGGAGCTGAGCATCCCCAAGTCATGTAAGGCGAGGTGATGGGAATGGAGACCAGTCTGGCTAAACTGAGAACTTTGTCTGAAACCGAAGCACGAAAGGGAAGTTTATGATCTTTGGAAAAGGGGACAAGCAACATATGAGGATTCCAATTATGTAGTGAAGCTCTGCATGGAAAAAACTAGAAAGGCCAAAGCCCAGCTAGAACTGAACTTGGCCTCTTTGGTGAAAGACAACAATAAATATTTCTATTAATATAGCAACAGTAAGACGAAGGATGGGGACAACCTCCATCCCTTGTTGGACACAGAGGGCAACACAGTGACCAAAGATCAAGACAAGGCTTGCCGTTTTTGCCTCAGTCTTCAATAGTAAGACTAGTTGCTCCCTGGGTACACAGTCCCTTGTGCTGGAAGATAGGGATGGGAAACAGAATAGACCCTGCTTAATCCTTGATGAGACAGTTTTTGACCTGCTCTGAAAGATGAAAAATCATAAGTCCATGGTGCCAGATGAATTGCACCCTAGAGAGCTGAGACAGTTGACTGGTGTGGTTGCCAAGCCACATTCTTTGACAGTCCTGGCTGACCGGGGGCGTTCCAGTGAACTGGAGACTGGCAGATGTGATGCCCATCTTCCAAAAGGGCCGAAAAGATTATCCTGGTAGCTACAGACCTATCAGTCTCACCTCAGTGCCAGGGAAGGTTATGGAATGGATCATCTCAGGAGTCATCAAGTATCAATGAAAGGTAAACCAGGGGATGAGGTCCAGTCAGCATGGGATCATGAATGGTAGATCCTGTTTGAGAAACCTGATTTCCTTCTATGACAAGATGACCCACTTAGTAGATGAAGGTAAGACTGTCAGTGTGGTCTACCTGGACTTTGATGCTGTTCCCCTGTCAACGGTTTACAGGCTGGTTCAGACCAGTTCCATGACGACTGGTGCAGGGTACCCATGGACCCACGCCCCGGGAATGTGAAAAGGGATAAAGGGAGATGGGCCTTAAAACAAAACAGTGGCAATGATCTGAGGAGGAAAGCTAATTTACTAAATAAGATATCAGAAAGCAAAATAACAAACTATAATACAATATAATTGGAATTGAAGCTAACAAATCAAATAAAATGAGCAAGAGAGAGTGTCTGAAAAACTGAAGGCCTTACACTAAATGTTGAAGGTGAGATGGCAGCGAGCACCCACTGCTGAGTCGATCCAAAAGGAAAGAGCATGTCCACACGCAAAGAGTTTTTATCTTTCCCTCTGAGCAGAAACATGTAAAAATGCAAAGCAATGCAAAGTCCTCTGGGGACATAGTTCTTCTCTTCTGAGACAGGTATACCCACAACTATCTATGATCCACAGAGCTGGAGCATTAGCTCTAATTCTCAGTGCACTACATGATGTTATGATGTGGAATACCAGTACCAAAAATCATTAAACCATGACATCCCCACAACATTCTGTGAAAGACAACAGTTTTTTTGTTTCTTTGTTTGTTTTTTCTCAAGCCACAAAGCTCACTTTCTGAGGCTTTTTTTTTTTTTTTTCCAATAAGATTGACTAATCTAGGCGGCAAGTGGTGGGTGTCATGTGGCCAGCATCACTTTATGAACAGTTTTACAATTGAAAACATTTCTTCAGAATTGTTTGCCTTTGAGAAGGAATGCTCAGTAGTGTTTACTGACAGAAGATCTGGCCTGTGACCAAATAACTGGTACAGGAGACTGAGGGATCATACCACTGTATCCTGTGAAAGAGAATACAATTTGGCATCTCCCTGCCCCATCTTCTCTGCTGGCAAGGCCTGGAAGATGGGAACAATGGACTTCCTGCTGAGATCCAAAAGCCAGCTGTCACTTCAAAAAGAGCTGTCTTGACCACTTTGGACTTACAGATAAGTTTGTACTCTCATTAAGAGTAATTGAAAAAAAAAGAAGTCATTTTCAGCCGAACAACACAACCTTTGAAGACCCATCACTACTGGAGATAAGCATCTGAACTAACGAGCTACCTTGGAATCTTGTTGGTGACTATTTCTCTCTTGCTTGCTACAAAGACCTCCTTGCTTTTATTTCCTATCTCTTTTCTATCACCTGTCTTTCCTTCCCCATCTGCCTAAGCAGCTAGAATTTGTAATAAACTGATCAGGCTAACATTTGGCTCATTGTGTCTTAATTTCGTTGTCAGGTACACATATATCAAAAGAATCTACTCCCCCTCCTATAAATTGGAGAGAGACATATCCTCATGGAGAAGATGGCTGCCATGGTTTGGATGGGCATATGCTCTCCTGGGTGAAACACTGACTGGATGGACAGTCACAAAGAGTTGTGGTCAATGGAGTGTAATCCAGTTTGTAGTCAAACATGAGTGGTGTCTTCCAGGGATTGGGGCCACTCCTATTCAACATCCTTATCAATGATCTTGATGAGAGGATTGAGTGTACCCTCAGTAAGTTTGCAGACAACACCAATCTGGGGGGGAGTGTTGCTCTGCTGGAAAAAGATACTACAGAGAGACCTGGATAGACCAGATTGATGGACCAAGGTAAATTGTATGAGATTTAACAAGGACAAGTGTTGGGTCCTGCATTTTGATCACAACAACCCCAGGCAGCCCTACAGTCTTGGGGAGGAGTGGCTGGAAATCTTCCTGACAGAAAGGGACCTTGTTGTACTCATGGACAGTCAGCTGAATATGAGCCAGCAGTGTGCTCAGGTGGCCAAGAAGGCCGATGGCATCCTGGCCTGTTTCAGGAATAGTGTGGTGACTCAGGCTGTGAAAGTAATCCTCCCCCTGTACTTGGCACCCTCGAGTACTGTGTTCGGTTTTGGACACATAAGTACAGAAAGGACATTGAGGTGCCGGAGCAGGTCCAAAGAAGGGCAACAAAGCTTGTGAAGGGCTTGGAGAATATGCCCTATGAGGAATGACAGAAGGAACTGGGGCTTTTTAGTCTGGGGAAGAGGAGGCTGATGGGGGACCTTACTGCTTTCTTCAAATACCTAAAAGGTGACTGCAGTGAGAGCAGGGTTGGTCTCTTCTCACTGCTGACAGGTGACAGGACTAGGGGAAATACCCTCAGGGTACCAGGGGAGGTTTAGGTTGGATATAAGGAAAAACCTTTTTACAGAAAGGGTTGTTAAGCACTGGAATAGGCTCCACAGGTATGTGGTTGAATTACCATCCCTGAATGTGTTTAAAATCATTTTGGATTTGGTGCTCAGAGACATAATTTAGTGGTGGGTTGTTAGGGTAGTATGGTTTGTTTGCGGTTGGATTTGATGATATTGAACATCTTTTCCAACCTTGGTGATTCTGTAATTCTACTATTCTAATCACCACACAAATCCTCAGCTACACCACAACAGTGAGATGGGATTGGAAAGAGAATTGGAATGAAAAAGTGAGAAAACTCATGGCTTGAGATAGGAGGTTTAGTAAGTAAAGCAAAAGCTGAATAAGAATGCATTCACTATTTGCTACTGGCAGACAGTTTAGCCATTTCCAGAAATGAAGGGCTTCATCACATGTAACAGCTAGTTTGGAAGACAAACATGGTAATTCCAAACATCCTCCCCTCTCCTATGTATTTCCCCAGTCATATTGATGAGCATAACATCATACAGTATGGATTATTGCTTCAGTCAGTTGGGGTCAACTATCCTGAGGTCGGGATCAGGAAGGAAACTGATGAGGTTTAACAAAATCACATGTAATATCTGGCACTTGGAGAGGAATAACCATATGCATCAATTGCAGCTTAGGCATTGACCTGCTGGAGAGGAGCTCTGTGAAGCTGGACAGAATTACAGAATTGCAGGGGCTGAAAAGGACCTCTAGAGATCATCTAGTCCAACCCCTCTGCCAAAGCAGACTCCCTAAACCACTTTGCAAAGGTAAACATTCAGGTGGGTCTTGAGAGAAAAAGACTCCAAAACCTGGGGAGCCTGTTCCAGTGTTCTGTCCCCCTTACTGTGAAGAAGTCCTTACACATATTTGTGAGGAACTTCTGTGCTTCAGTTAATGGCAGTTTCCCCTTGTCCTATTGGCATGCTCCAATGAAAAGAGTCTGTCCTTGTCCCTTTGCTTTCTGCGCCTTAGATATTTATAGACAAGGATCAGATCCCCTCTTAGACTTCTTTTCTCAAGGCTTAACAGACCAACGTCACTCAGCCTTTCCTCATAAGAGAGGTGCTCCAAGCCCTTTATCATATTTGTAGCCCTCTGCTAGACTCTTGTGAGATCACTGTCTTTTTTATACCAGGGAGCCCAGATCTGGACACAGAATTCCAGGTAAAGACTCCCCAGGGCAGAGTAGAGGGGGACGATCACCTCCCTTGACCTGCTGGCCATGTTCTTTTTAACCTGGTTGCTCTTGTGGACACCAGGCTGTCCATGAGCCAGCAGAGTGCTGTTATAGCCCAAAAGGCCTATGTTATCTTGGAGTGTATTAAAAGGAGAGTGGCCAGCAAGTTGAGGGAGGTGATCCTCCCCTTCTACTCTGCTCATGAGGCCACACTCAGAATACTGTGTTCTGGTCTGGGATTCCCAGTTCAAGAAAGACAGGGTCTCCTAGGAGTCCAGTCAAAAAGATGATTGAGGGCCTAGAGAATCTCCCAAGTGAGGAGACTGAATAACCTGGTGCAAAGAAGACTGAGAAGGGATCTGATTAATGTTTCTAAATATCTGGAGGGAGGTGGGAGGCAAGTGGATGAGTCCAGGTTCTTCTTACTAGTGTAAAGTGAAAGGACAAGAAGTAATGGTCTAAAACTTGAACATAGGAAGTTCCAGAAAAAAAACATGCTGAAGACCTTCTTTACTATAAGGGTGACAGAGCACTGGAAAATATTGCCCAGAGAAGTTGTGGAATCTCCTTCTATGGAGATATTCGAGACCTGTTTGGACTCCTACCTGTGCATTCTATTATAGAGTACCTGCTTTAGCAGAGAAGTTGAACTCGATGATCTCTTGCGGTCCCTTCCAATTCCAGCAATTCTGTGATTCTGTCCTAGCTGCGTCCTTTCACAACTTCTTGTGCACTCCCAGCCCCCACTTCAGAACAACAGGCATAAATGAAAAAAGTATTGACGCCATGTGAGCACTACTCAGCAGCAAACAAAACATCAGTGTGTTATCAACACTCCTTTTTGCCAGAAAGCCAAATCTTACAAGCTACCATGAAGAAAATTAATTCTTTTCCATTTCTGACCAATACAATCCTATTTATTTTAACTTACTATTCTTATCTCTAAGTGTCAAAAATGGAAACTTGTTACAGTTTTTAGTTGAATCTGAGAAGGAAAGTCAGCTTTATTTAAACTTGCATATAGGTAGAATACATTGCTCTGAAAAAAATGCATATTTTGGATTCTGACTCCATATTTTACATCATTGCAACTATAACTGTATTGTTCATTTAGTGAATAATACATTCCACAGTAAAATACGAAGAAAGAAAACAATAATTTTCTAACATTAAGAAAAACTAAATAGTCTTTAGCAAAATTATGTAATACTCCATAAGTTGTACATTTTCTCATCTTTATGCAAACTGCTTAATTTCTCTGTGATTCAGCAAATGGTCTCTTTTGTTTCTAAAGTTACAGGCTGATTATAGCTAATTAACTATGATTGCAAAATCATAGAAAAATTTTTGGTAGTTTGGTTGTAGGCATTTTCATGTAGAATTACTGTTTCTGATCTAAACACTTTGTTTAATAAGCATTGCTAACAAATGGAAGATCTGTAACTCATAAGGAGACATTTAACTTTTGACAGAAAATGAACAGTACACTGAACAGAGCAGTGAAATTTCTTTAAAATCTGAGCAGAATTTAACTTCAAGGACATTTTCAGAAAGGTTACTGTATTTGTTATTTTTAATATCTCATTTTGGAAAAAATAATCAAAATGATTGATACAATATAGATCACAAAAAGGAAGGCAGCTGAAAATAATACCTGCACGCTAATATTTTTTCAGGATGAGTTGTATTCAGTCTCTGAACACACAGTGCTTACATGCAAGAATAATGTTTCAGTAATAATGATTAATAACAGATGATTATGTAATGCATGATCAGAAAAAAACATTTATTGATACCTAATGTCTGGCTACAGTTCAGGGCCTGAGACAAACCCAAAAATAAAGCAGCCCATTACGGATAATATTTACTCTTTGGTAGTATTGAAAGAGATTCCAGAAAAAACCTCCACTTTTAAATGTGTAGATAAATTAACATTTTAATTAAAATTTTCATGGTTGTTTTTTTCTTCTTGAAACATTTATTTCTCGATTACTTTATAAAGACTCATGCTGTGATGAGACAGAATTAAATAATATTTTGTTGATGAAGTTTAATTAAGTTTATAATAAGAAATAAGCATTATAACAGTTCTAATTTGAGACTAGATTCAATGGAAATCAAATGAATGTATGATCATTTGAACTCTACAAATTTATGTAATAACAGAATCTTTGTAATAATTATTCCAATACTTAGTAGTAGTTACTATAACTTTACTATACTGAAGAAAAAAGTTATTTTTTTTTTAAAGATCTCCCTCTGATTCATAAAATCTGTTTTGTTCATCTTAAGAAACAATATTTTTCACAGCTTAAATTAAATTAAATTAAATTAAAAAAAACACATAATTGTCTATATAATTTACACTTAATGCAGAATATTTTACAGAAATTACACATCTAGGAGAAGTTTTCGATTAGGACAGTATAGCAGACTATCATATGCACTTTTGTTCCTCACTGCTTCATCACTTAATGTCTGTTTTCATCTACAGCATATAGGTTTCATTCTGAATCTAATCTTACTTTTAATGAGGAAAAGGAAAAAGTAAGAGTCAGTACAAAATTAAGCACCTTAACAATTTTGTGCTAGTATACTGTGATTCCAAGGATGTGTGCAAGATATGCACACTTCAGAGGGGATTAAATATCTAATACAAATCATTGTGCTACAATTTGTAGACTTCATATTAAAAAAAAATCCAGGGAAAAAAAGATGCAGGAACATTATTTCTCACTGTCCTACAGCCCCTTGGCCTAGGCAGAGATATTGTATTGTACAGAAATACAAGAACAAAATTCATCTCATAGAGTTTCATAGAAAAATAATATATATATGTATTAATTAAAGAAAACATTGACATTAAAAATAATAATACTTAAAAAATTAAAATTAAAAAAATAATGCATTTAAAGTAGAAAAGTTTTAGTCTTGCAGAGTCTAAAATATTAATCAGTATCTTGCCTTTAGCCTGCTACATGAAATACGCATAGAACTAAGCATTATAGTTCATTTCATATTAACTTTTTAAACAGCTAGGAACAAGTACTTCAAAGGAACCCATCAAATCTTAAAGGAAATCAGTCATGAAAAACAAAAAAAAATTAAGTGCCCAATCAAAGAAAGCATAAAAAAAGAACACAGGGACATAGAGATACAATTCCATGAGAGAAAGTTGTGTAGTGAATACTTTTGGAGTCTTGGGTAGTGATGCATTTTGTCACCTTTACTGATAGAAAATTACTCAAGACACTGAAGTCTCTTCATTGTTCTATTACCAAAATGGAAATGAGCAAAACAAATTCTCATTACTTCTTTTTTTTAAAAATGGGAAATATTTTATAAGAATATAGTGAAGCGAGAAAGGTATGCTAACTAAAAGTTCTGATACATTTTAAAAATATTAGTTCAAGGAAAAGAAATTGGAAAATTATTTCTTGACAGTGTTTAATATATAGGTTTGTGTCAATGGTTGATGGGCTGTTTCAGCCCGGTTCTGTGACAAATGGGGAGGGGGAACCATGGACCCACACCCTGGGAAAGGGTGACGGTAAGAAGATGGGCCTAAAAACAAAACAGCAGCAATGATCTGAGGAGAAAAGCTAATTTACTATCTAAGATAGCAGAATGCCAATTTATACAATATAATACAATATAATTGGAACTGAAGCTAATAAATCAATAAAATGAGAGAGACAGTGTTCGAAACTCAAAACCTTAGTCTAAAACTGAAGGTGAGATTTCTAGGAAGCTCCCACTGCTGATGTGCAGCAAAAAGAGAAACTCTCAGGACTTGCGTGCAGTTTAATCTTTCCCCCTGAGCAGAAAATGGGAACACAAAATCCTCTGGGGTATTTAGTTCTTCTTCTCTTCTGACAACCAGGTATCTGGAAATTTGGCAGCCCACCAAACTGGAGCATAAACTCTTTAACTCCCAGTGCCTTATGTATCTTATGATATGGAATACTGATAACAAAAATCATAAATCTATGACTGTTTTTCAAAGAACTTTGTTTCTTTTTCTTTTCTACATTTTCTCAACAACACTTTATTTTCCATTCATTTAAAGGGAGAAAATCTCATTAGAATATTAATATAAATTATAGATACTTTCAATCTGACGATATCCTCACATGGACTCATCTCTTCATGATATTATATTTCATTTAAATCAAATATCCTAAAAATAGTGACTATATATAAAATAAATCTTTCATTGAATGAAGAAGGATGCAGACAAGTTAGAACTTTGAGATCTTGGGGCTTAAGAATGTTTTAATGGCTGTTGCTTCAAGGAATCAGTTGTATCTTCAAAAAAGTCTATAGCATTCATTTGTGAAGGTCTAGTTGAACATTCAGATATCTTAACTACCAAATTCAGCCATGGACATCAGTATCTTTTCTTTAAAGTGATACGTCCAACACAAGATGGTCATCAAGCTGTTGTTGCAGGTCCAGAAGAGGGTCACAAAGGTGATCAAAGGGCTGGAGCACCTCCCCTACAGGGGCAGGCTGAGAGAGCTGGGGGCTCTTCAACCTGGAGAAGTCTTTGAGGAGACCTTGTAGCGGCATTCCAGTACCTGAAGGGGGCCTAGAGGAAAGCTGGGGAGGGACCTTTTATAAGGGCATTTAGTGACAGAGCAAGGGGAAATGGTTTTAAATTGGAAGAGGGTCGATTTAGACTAGATATCAGGGAGAAATTCTTTCTGTGTGGGTGGTGAGACACTGGAACAGGTTGCCCAGAAAGGTTGTGAGTGCCCCCCCGGACGTATTCAAGACCAGGCTGGAAGGGGCTTCCACCAACCTAGTCTATTGGGAGGTATCCCTGCCAATAGCAGGGGCTGGGAACTAGAGGATCTTACAGGTCCCTTCCAACCCCAAACATTCTATGATTCTATGTTTCTATGATACTAAAGATACTGAAATGACTGTGAATTACTTGAAGCAATACTTTACTGTAAGATTAACTACAATATGTTGACTTCTGTAGTACAGAAACTCAGATGATAGAATCATCCAATCATCAAATCATAGAGTGGCTTAGATTGGAAGGGACTGCATCATTTCCATCTTTTTTTCCATCAGGACCTACAAGTCCTCCACAGGGCTGCTCTCAAAGAGCTGTTTTCCCCATTTGTACACATATCTGGGATTGCCTTGACTCAAGTGTTACACCTGACACTTGGCTTTGTTAATTCTCATTAAGTTCACATGTGCCACTTTTCAAGCCTGTCCAGATCCCTCTAGATGGCATCTTTTTCTTCTACTGTATCAAACACACCACTCAGCTTGGTGTCAGCAGCACACTTGTTGAGAATATGCTTAATTCCACTCTCTTGTCACTGACAAGACGTTTATGAGCACTGCTCCCAAGATGGACCCCTGGGGAGCATCATTCATGACCAGCCTCCACCTGGACATAGAGCCATTGGCAATAAACCTCTGGCTGTGACCAGTTCTATATCCATCTAATAGTCCAGCCTTCAAATACATCTCTCTCCAATTTAGAGATGAGGATGTGGTGCAAATTCATGTCAAAAGCCTCTCACAAGTCTAAGTGGACGCTGTACTTCCTTTGTCCACCAGTGTTGTCACTCCATCATGGAAGATTGTAGATGCACCCCTGGAGGTGTTCAAGACCAGGTTGGATGGGGCCCTGTGCAACTTGGTCTAATATCAAATCTAGGTGCTGGTGGTCCTGCCTGTGGCAGGGGGTTGGAACTCAATGATTTTTGGAATCCCTTCCAACCCAAGCCATTCTATGATTCTATGGTTGATTTTAAGGCCCCCAGATTGGTCAGGCATGATCTGCCCATGTTGAAACTGTGCTGGCTCTCAGATCACCTCCTCATCTTGCATTTGCCTTAACATCTCTTCCAGGAAGATCTCCTCCATGATCTTCCTGGACAAAGATGTGAGGCTTACCAGTCTATATTTCCCAGAGTCTTCCTGAAACCTTTCTCCATAGACATGTACATGAGTATGCTCTACTCTTACAGTGGGAAGAATCTCGAACCCCTGACTTCCACCTAGAGGTTTGGGGATGTGAAAGGTATCGGAAGCCTGACTGCCAATGAAGACTGAGACAAAGATACTCATTAGGTCCCTCAGCCTTTTCCATGACTGTTGAAGCCAGTTCTCTTGCACTTATCATTTATAAGAGGGGGGTACACTGTCCTTGGTCAGTTTCTTCTTACAAATGTACCTATACAGTTTCTTATTATTTTTCATGTCCCTCACAAAGTTTAGCTCCATCTTTGCCTTGGGTTTCCTGATCCCATCTCTGCATGTTTATATGGCATCCCTATATTCTTCCCTGGTCATACATCCATGTATTTTTCCATTTTTCCTTCTTTTCCTTAATTTTGACTGGCATGTCCTTGATCAGCTATGCTGATTTCCTGCCCCTTCTGCTTAATGATGCTGGAGGATGGAGAGCTCTTGTGCTCTCAGAAAGATGCCCTTAAAGAGCATGCCAACATGATGTTCTGATGTGAAATACTGGCATCAAAACCACAAAATCACAACAAAAATCCACTTAATATCTTCAAGATAATAATTCATATAGAACCCTCTTCCTCTTAGCTTATTACTAAAGGCTTTAAATGTACTCTGTTTTGTGCATTTTCCTGACCATTACTCTGATTCCTGTGGATTAAATTCAATAGTACCAACGAAGTCGAGCATCTCTCATTATAGTCTTTAGTCAATAAAATATCTTTCTGATAAAAAATTGCATCGTGGGCAATAATCTTTATCATTAGATGACTGAAGAAAAAATGCATTTTTCTTTACTAGGTATTTACAATTACAATGTAATAATACAAAATAAATATTAAAAAGGATCTGGTCAAGAAATAAACGTTTGTAATTTACATCTTGATTTCAAAATGTTTTAGAAAATAGAAAAACTCAGATATGGTACTAACAACTCAGAAGAGCCATCAGTTTGTCACCTAGCATTTCTGGCTGATATTTTATAGGCATCGATTTCTACTCATTAACCATGTCAGGTGGTCAGAATTCACTGCGGTGGAACTAGAATCTTAATTTTTAAATATAATGCTAGAATGCTCTTTTCATAGAATGGTAGAATGACTGAGATTGGACTGGATTTCCAGAGGTCCTTTTGTCTGATCCTCCAGCTCATAGTTGCCTACCATTGTCATAGACCATGTCCAACTGATTTTCAAACATTTCTAAAGATAGAAACTCTACCACCTCTGTAGATAACCTGTTCTGGGACTCAATCAACACGAGTAAATAAAATACTTCCTGATATTCAAAAAACAAAATAAAATAAACTTCTGTGTTTTCTATTGTGCCCATTGCCTCTTGTCCTATCCTAGGGCACTACTGAAAAGATATATCTATGTTTTAAAATAAGAGGTTTCTGTGGATAGCAGCGTGTTAAACTACTAATCAGCCACTACTCAGGAGACTTGCTGAACGTGCACTCTGCACCATCTTCCAGATCATTAATAAAGACATTGAACAGAACTGGACACAGTGTTGACCATCACTGAATCATAGAACAGCTCAAGTTGGAAGGGACCCACAAAGCTCATCGAGTCCAACTTCTGCCTCCAAACGGGACTACCAAAAATTCAATCCATATATCTGAAGAGCATTGTCTAAACCCTTCATGAATTTAGGCTGACTTAAAGCTGTGACCACTGCCCTGGGGATCTTGTTTCAAATCCCAACTATCCTGTCAGTAAAGAGTTTTTGGATATTTTTACAAAAATGTATATTTTAAAAGATTGAGATATGTAATACAGTTGTAAACATTCTGTGTTGGCAACTGTAGTAGGTGGACATAGGAATTGCCTTGCTTTGTGCTTTCTTTTTTTCAGGAACCAATCTGAATTTTTTCCCTTGTCCGATCTACTGCATATAATATATTGTTGCGTAAGAGTATCCAGAATCTATCATAATAGCCAAGCACCTAAAAATTAGGGAATATGGTTATAGTGTTTATATCTGAGTTCTAAGAATGAAATAGCATCATTTTTGATGGCGGATTTATTTTATTTTTTTTTTAATAAATGCATTATTTATTCTATTTCTAATCAAAGTACTGTAAGTAGTGCTGTGACACTGTGCCTTATGACCTCCATAAATTGCAAATTCACATTAGGAGAATGTAAGCAGCTATGCCACATGTAAATTACAAAGCTGAACATAGCTTTTGTGAAAATTTATGATCAGTTTCTATTGATAGCATATTGCCAGTTAAAAATGGTAATTGCTTATAAATTTGAACTACAAGGTTGAGCAATTTGAGCTACAAATATAAGCAGGTAATAAGTAATGATGAAAAATGATACTCTAGTTCCTAAGAGTTGATTATGATCCTTTAATGATTCTTCATTTTCTGCTTAGTGAATATTTTTTTCCCCTTTTACTTTTCTGAAGTAAGGTGTGATTTGAAATATCTGTACTTTTCTGAAACGATTAATGATCTCCTACTATTTATTACAATGGGTTGTATGACACACATGGAAAAAGTTACTGAAAAACTTTGTTCATGGATTCTACGTAGCAGTCTGTACACTTACAAGTTTCACTCACTTCACTCATTTCTGCCATCCCAGAGGAGTCATAGGTAACATAGTAATAGTAATCCAGCAATTCAGTCATTCTACTCAGCCATCCCATCATTTCCTAAAATCAGCTGACTTATCCTTTTGGCACAAAGCTTCACTTGCATGCTAAGAAATTAACTAGCTTGTAGAGTAAATTCTGCATTACTCTTGAGCTTGACTGCAATTCAGAGAGATATTGAGTAATCTGTTTCTGTCAGAGATCAATCTGTTACTCTTACTAAGGTCTGTTCAATTCACTATGTCCACACGGGGTTCAACTGAAAAATATTGGAATCTTTTATATTCTGAACCTAAACATACAGTGGGTGGCTTAAGTACCTTTTCTTTCTTGGGAGGTTATAGTTACATGTCTAATGTTGAAAAAAAAAAACAAACAAAAAAAGATGTTGGGGTATTTGCAGACTTCTCACTGAAGTGTGAATTATCATGGGGAATGAAATTTGAGGGCTGTGCTGTATGAAGGAAAAGTAACAGGAAAGAGGTATTTTTAGTTAAGAATCACCTGGGAAAAAAATAATAAAAAAGAGAAAAAAAGAAAAATACAGTACAAGGTTTTGTCCACCATCATGCTATCTTTTATATATTTTTACATCTACTACTCATCCAGGACATTGTTTATATGTTTGTGTTTTTTTTTTGTTTTATTTTTTTAATGTCTGCACAGATTCCATTTTCATTGCACTTCCATTCTTATCACCAAAAGCTCTACATATGTTCATGAACACAAACCCACAATTCTCAGTTAATAAAACATAAGACATCATTTTTAGTGGAGAATCTGTAGTCTATTAGTATGTTTAACTTCAGCATTTCCATCATTCATACTCCTTTCTAGACTTATGCCTTTTCCCCCTTCTTCATGCATGTTTTCATTATTACATCAATTATTTGGAAAAAAAATGCTGATTTATATTTCATAAATCTAAATTTTCAGATTTTATCATAACAAATCTACAGTTCTTTATTTGTTCAGATATTTTATGTTTTATTCACAAAATTTTAATTAAAAATTAGAAGAATTATGTTCTGCAACATTCATTTTACTGCTGTAGTATTTACACATACAAACCAAAGAGTAAAAGTTTTACTCAGTTATTTTTACAGATTCATAGTATTGAATATTCTGCTATCTTGAATATTTAACTTTGAAAATAATTTAAACATATGAGCAGAAAATAAATAAATAAATAAATAAATATCACCTGTGAAGCATTTTTGATATATGATATTCTTAATATTTGAATTTCATGTAACTAATCTGAAAAATAAATATAAAAATAATTTATTTTGTTGTTTCTGAATGCGTCATTTCTGTTAATATGAATTATTTTCATATAAAAAGATACTAGGAAATATGAATAATAATGCTGTAATAAGAATTGATGTGAATTTTATCAAAATAAAAGACTTGGACATTGAAAGAAAGAAGTGTAAAATGGAAATTCATAATTCAGTAACAAATCTATGATCAAGAGAATTTGAAAATATGGAGTTCAATATATACAGTCTTGTTTATTTTATTTTTTTTAAAGAGGAGTCATAGAACAAAGTGATTTGCTGTATAATTCAACATTTCTGATATGTATGAGTAATATAGATTTACCATGAATAATCTATGTCATCATAAGCAGGTAGAAGTTCTGTAAATAAATACATGTATATCAGAGTGTCTGGTAAATTAACTGTTAAATTATGTCTATTCATAGATGAATAAAGAAGAAGTAGATAATAAAATAAAATAAAATAAAATAAAATTAAAATTAAATAAAATAAAATAAAATAATCATCTTCTAATTTTAAAATGTGTCTGATGGACATCTTTGTAGCTTATTTGCAGTGAAGTATTCCTCATAGAATCATAGAATGGTTAGGATTGGGAGGGACCTTTAAGATCATCAAACCCCCTGATATAGGCAGGGACAACTTCCACTAGACCAAGTTGCTCAAGTCCCATTCAGCCTGGCCTTGAATGCTTCCAGGGAGGGGGCATCCATAATTTCACTAGGCAATTATTTTTTTTGCGATAATGATCTCACATTTTGAACATCTGCTATGTAATCCATTTTGTCTACAAATACTGTTATCTTGAATGTGAGTATAGATGATTTTGGCTTCACTATGTTTCTTGTTAAAATTTCAGTGGATGCATTCTGAATCCGTTTCTTCTTCATAAAAATTATAATCCCCTGCTATGCAAACATTTTGAGAGATCAACTACCCTGTCCAAAGAGAACTGCCTTGATCTCAGTGCACAATCATTCAAGTAGTAGCTGTGTGAATGTCAAATAGGAAAGAATAAAACCACATCTCTCAAAAAAAAAAATCCATATGCTTTGAATTCTTCTTTGGATATCAACAGATACAATTTATTTTGTGCATTGTGATGTATTCCTTGGACACATGCTGTTTCTTCACCTTCCTTGTTCATTTGCTGGTTGCACAAAGTGTACTAGTGCACTGTTCTATAGTTCTATTGCAAAATTCAGATCCATAATTTCAGTAATATTCTTCTGCATTCTATTTTTACTTTTTCACTGAATTTTTATAAATGTTTATGATCCACAATGTCTTAGAGCTGGATTGTTAATATTCATAAATATAGTAACAGTGTAAGTTTATTGCACAGTGCAGTGAACTTCTCTGACAGTACTGATTAGATCTCCATTAACAATGATGATCATTCAAATATCTAGCTCACAAATCATGACATGTAGCCACTTTGAAGTATCTATAATTGGAAAATGAAACTTTCTAGAGTCACTGGTTCAATTCAGCAAATAAATTTAGGATTTGACTTACTATACTTTATGCAAGATTAATATTTTTATGTATAATATATACAGGGGGATAGCATATTTACCCATAGATCTCTGTATGACCCCTGTCTATCTGGAGCTACATCTGTCATACACAAAACACAGTGTTATTGCAAATAATATATTACAGATGCTCATGTTTTGGCAGCAGAACTAAGCTGCAAATTTAGCTAAGTAGAAACCTAGGCCTTTTTTTTTTCTTCCCCCTGTGCTTCTACTGCTAATATATGTATGTATATGTACACATACATATATATATTCTTTGAAGGGTGCCAGAATGCCTCTTCTGCATAAGAGGAAACATGAAGAGGTGTCTCTAGAAGATAGGTATTTAGTGATAGATGAATGAAAAGCAGGGAATAAGATCAAAAGCTGGTCTCTGATAAGATTGCATAGGTGATAACTTATTCCTTGTATCTTTTTTGAATAGTTTCAAAGCATTTCATCCAAGATAAATATGTGAATGCATAGTCATCAGTTCCTTACTTTATATTACATAAGAGATCAGAAACAGAAGATCAAAAATAAAGATAGATGCAAATAATTCTGTAACTGTGTCGCTACCAATTGAGAACAGTGACAACAACAACAACAAAACATTTTTTATCTTGGTCAATTATTTCATTTTTTCCTTATTAATTTTATGTCAGGAAAAAAAACAAAAACCCCACATTTTTTAAAGTACGCATGCTAGCATTTTGAAGTGCATTTGTCAAGGTATTTTTCAGACTGTTTTTTATTCTCTTTTCCACAGATATTCTGACAATGTATGTGATGTTGTGGGCAAGATGATAACATTTATAAAATAATTAAAATTTTACTTGAAAATAACTTATGAGATATATAAAATTGCCAAAATTTACCCATTATTCCAGAGACGGAGATCTGTTCTTGGAAAAATGCCAGCTTGCAGGAGTCTATGATGACAAGGAAAACAGGACTTTTTTATTCACGGTTGATTTTGGTCTTTCTGACATTGAAAAAGAACAGCTTTTAACAGTGAGCAATTTTTTGTTATTTAATTAACTTTTCAATAGCTTTTCACATAGCAGGGAACATGATTTTGAAAGAATAAATGCTATAGACAGAAAGTATGTGACTCAAATTTCAAGAAAATGCAGTAGAAAATAGAAAGGAAGGGAAAATAAGATACGACAATTTGATGATGAATCAGTGCCAAAGAGAAAAACAGGGAATATCTTGAGGAACAAGGTTGGTGTAAAAAGGCAGAATAGCTGAGTGAAACTAGAATTAGAAAGACGGTATCAAAGAATATGCTGTGAGTAGGTCAGTGAGGGGTCAAGTATTATGTGTTGGAATGTGCAGAAGGATAAGAATCCTGTTAAATGCACCAGTAGGTGTAGAGGATAAAAGACAAGTAGGGAGATGAAATAGAAAGGGAATTTAACTGAAAAAAAAAAAAAAAAAAAGTATTCAAACTGAGAGAAAAATATGTACTAAAGCAAGAAATATGGTCATATTAGAAAATTAAATAAATAAATAGGATGTTACTTCAGTACAGAACTTTCTTCTCAGACGTGCTACAGAAAATGTCTCCTCTAGGATTAAATGTCTACTAAAACGCTTCCAATATAAATTTGAACAGCTTATATATGATCCTGTCTTGAGGTGAGATCATTCTTTAAGAGACCCAACTCAGCTACCAAATATAGTTATCTGTACAGTTTTAAAATCTGAAGAATGTTTGACAATTCCATGAGTCTGGTAGATATATGAAAGGAACTATAGGGGACATATGTCTTCTTGGAACAGCAACTGCAGACTGAGCACGATATCTCACAGCACCTGATACCTAAATTTTCAGTCATCTGAATCCTGCTGAAGATACTTCCTGTTTAATTTTTACAATGGATTAACAACTTCCCAGACTCCCTCAAGTACAAAGGATGTGAGATTCAGTCTTGTGCATGCACAAGTGCCTAATGACATTGACATTTATGTCTTTGTAATCTGACCTGGATTCTAGATGTCACTGCAGACTTATATGAGTCTAAATCAAATATGTCAGATAAGAACTGAGGTCTCATATGGCCTAAGAAATTCTGAATGTCACCCAAGGTCTATATTTAGAAGTTCTCAGAACTCTGCTGATAACAGTAGGAACTCAAACCCTTAGTTCTCATGAGTATAAAATTGAACATTTAAAAGAAAGTCCAGATAGAGGGTCAGAACTCCATATTTAATGATAGATTAGATTATTTGCCATTACATAGACTACCCCAGATTCTGACACTAATCATTTTTAGGGGTCTCATTGCCAAAATGTACAATCAGAGCTGTTAGTGAAATCATATTTTTCTGTACTTGAATAGTTCCTGTCGATTATTATTAATAATAATTTTAATACAAAAAATAACAACAAAAAACAAAACAAACAAAAAAAAAAACCAGACCATATGTCTCAAATTTGCAAATAAAGCTAGAGAAAAAAATCTGTGCTTTTGTTCTTTATGAGTACAGTGGAGGGAATGCTGCATGTTTATCTCACAAGTGTGTAACTCATATGCATTCACTAGTGTTCATAATATAGCAGTGCATGTTGTAATAAAGGGGGGCAAGGAAAAAATCCAGGACAAATTATACCCCTATTCTTTGAATATTGTGTCATAAGTAAGGCATATGTTTAACAGGGAAGAGAAAGGAAATCTCTAAGTAGTTACTTGACAAGTTCGTTCTGTGAACTCCGTGGTGCATCTGGAAAAGTCATGTCAGAAAAGTCAGTTAAAGACCGAACATATTTAGAGGGATCAAATTATGTGCATAGACAGAACTTTAATGTGGATTTTCTAACTTTAGCAAGTTATTGACTTCCTAACCCACATGAACAATCTTTTAACCTAATTTTTGTTAGCTTATAACACTATTTAACTCATGCTGGGTGGCTAGTGTGTCTTACAAAAGTGACTGAAAAAAGTGCTCTTTAGAAACCCACTACTATATAGAGTAACTCTGATTTTGAGATAAGTCACTCTCCTTCCAGTACTATTTTAAATTGTTTAATGCACAAAAATTGCTGAAATTGGTCTTTTCAGGTTTTCTTTTGGCACTAATGGACTGAAAGGTATCTTTTGAAGTTTGTATTTATAGTAAAGTTACCTGCTCTTAGTTGTACTTTTCTAAAGCTCTGTTAGAAATCTGAAGCTCTTACTACGTTTTTCAGCTCAGCAGACAAGTCCCTTTTATGCACTGAACTCCTTAATGTTGCAGAACACCTTCTGACAGCAACATTTTTTGTGCAGTTGCCCTTGTCTTCCTCCTCTCATTCACACTGACTCTAAAAATCTTTCAGTCCTGCAGGCACATTTTAAATGTTGAATAAAAAGCCAATATGTAAGTCTTTCAGTCAACTATAAATGCAATGACCTAAAGACTCTCTGGTTCATTGAAGATCATTGTCTAAGTTCACCTTTTTTATTTCTCTTTTATTGTAAAAGTAATGTCTGCAGTCAGACTGTCAAGGATGCTTACCAGCCACTGTTAAGAACTATGAAAAAAATCAACATTGAAAGCACATGATTTTATTTTATTTTTTAAATCTTGAGAAGAAAGTATGATTGTACAGGTGTATTCACTGTCAGGTAATTCACATTGCCTTTGACTAAGAACACCGCCTACAGGAACTCAAGAGAAAATAGATCCAAATGTAAATTTAAAGCTTTTAAGAAAGTCTCTGATGAAATGAATTTATCTCATTTTAAAGCTAAGATAATAGATAAATTATTCTCATAATTATATGCAAAATGGTATAGTATTCCCAGGATAATTAAAACAATTTGAGAGTGAGCATTAGTTGTACATTAGCAGCATGACAATAGATGGAAAGATGTTGTAAAAAACACTACTCATACCTTGTTTTTAGAAATCATATGATTAGAATTATTATAAAATATTTTAAAAACCTTTGTTACATTATCTATGAGGACTAGGAAAAATTATAAAAAAAAATAGAATGCAGGCAAGTCAAAATCTCAGACTCATAGAATCACAGAATGACTTGGGTTGGAAGGGAGCTGTAAGATTATCTAGTTACAATCCCCTTGCTTTTGGCAGGGACACCTGCCACTAAACCAGGTTGCTCAAAGTCTAATCAAGCCAGGTCTTGAATGTCTCCAGGGAGGGAGCATTCACAACCTCTCTGGGCAACCTGTTCCAGTGTACCACCACCTACACAGTAAAGAATTTCTTCCTGATATCTAGTCTAAATCTACCCTCTTCCAGTTTAAAGCCATTTCCCCTTATCCTGTCAGTTCAGGCCCTTATAAACAGACTCTCCATAACTTTCTTGTAGGCCACCTTCAGGTGCTGTTAGGCCACTATAAGTTTTTCCACGAGCCTGATAATAATATTTGTCACAAAAAATATATTAATCTCTAAAAGCCAATAGTTAAAAATATTCTGGATTTCAAATTAGAAGTCTTAAATGGTTCTTATTAAAATAGTTAACCTCATATCTTTCATCGCTGCAAATAAATAGATTGATGATGATCAGGGCATGAATTTTCATACTGGTAGTTGTGAATCTCTCTCTCTTACTGCTTATACTCTTCAGATATGTGAGTGCATTTACTCTTTTATTATGACTGATGTAGTGTGACTGCAAATATTCTACTTCCATTGTATTTACATTCATTGTTTGGGACTGAGATGCTATTTGGTTGTGTTTAAAGTTATTACAAACTGAATATTTCAAAAAGGAAAATGATCTAAAATTTGGTGCAGTTCAGCTGGTAATTAGTGCATTTATTAATTAAGTAAGTTAATGAATGTTTGCTTTGTGTGTTTTTCTGTTGTTAGTAAGAATTAGAATAAAGGGGACTGAAAAATTAGAAAGGAAATAATAGACATATATCAACATGGGTTTATTCCTACATCTACTATACAAATAAGTGGATCTGACTTGCTTATGTTTTAGAACGTGTTGGCTAACAGAGACACTAATTTGATTAGAATGAACAGAGTTAAATACTGAAAATTATTATAATAAGGAACAATGCTTTTATTTTTAATTTTTTAGGGGAATAATTAAGCTATGCCTTTTAATCATTCCAAAAGTATTCTGGGAGAAAACTAATTTTAGGAAGAAAGCTTGTTAATGAACAGTTAAATAAAATCAATCAATTCTATGATCTGCTTTTAATGGTTTCAAAAAATGTGAATATTTTCTATTGTTACTACTTGCTGTTAATGAAAACTTTGGATACATTTTGATGTTCCTTAAAAATAAGGAATGTCTTATGATTCACATTCCATCACCATTTCATATCATAGTTCTCTTCAGCCTTATTGAAGAAAATATTTAGTAGCTGCCTCTCATTACTAGCAAACAGTAGATGCTGGTGAAAAATGACTGTAGACAATAGAGACCAATTTTCTTACATTTTTTATTGCCACTGGTGAAATAAATACACCACTTATTGTACATTTAAACCCAACTCCAATACATTAATAGGGACGTAAAATTGCTACATAGCTGCATTCATTGTGGAGGAATCATTTAGATGACAAACCAAATGCATACAGCTTGCTTTGAACCTCTGTTTTTTTCCATTAGAAATTAAGAGATTTTGTGAATTCTTGAAGGAACATCATTCCCTCTAAATTTTTTTAAACATTGGAGAAGGCTTATTTCCAAATATACAAAATATAACTCAATAGAGAGATTATAGATTAATTCATTCGTTAAGATTTTGAGTGCTTATTTGAAGCTACACTAAATTATTTGACCAACATGGTGAGATAAAACCTGTCTAAAATTAAAGATCTTCATGCAAAGAAACTAAACTGTCTAATATTCATTCTAAACAGTTAAAATTTTTTGGAAGATTATATTTAAACTGATAGATAGATAATACACATGACATGCAATCCTTGTTCTGTGACAAATGAAACAAAAAGAAATTCTTATTGTGAACAATTTATTCCTCTTTATGGAACACTAACACAAATGGTCACACAGACTATCACAGATAGTTAATGAAAAGCAGGTTTGGGACATTTTGTGTTGTTTTGTAAGTGGAAAGTTTCTTTCAGTGAAATATTAGACACTGTTTAAGACTAGAGGACAGAATAATAGCATACAAAATACAAGTGATACCCTCACCCTAGGAGGGAATGAGACAAAACTGTGCTGCACAGGACAAGCAGGATTATTGACCTGAGTGTGAAAGCAGTGCAACAGTGTATCTGTGGCAGCAAATTAACATCAGATCCAATGAAGGTGTCAATTTTACTATTCTTTGAATCAATATATGCTTATATCAAAATCCCCAGTACTGTGTGATCATGACAAATAAATCTGGGACACAGAGACAGACCTGTCAAGTAGAGTTCAGGGTCTGTAAGAAGCCTTTGTCTTTCTGAAGTAGAAAATGGAGGACAGTTTAAATAGCTAGGACAACTTTTTATGAAATTTCTCAAGGGGCAACAAACGCTATTTTAAAACTAAGTTAATTTTACCTATAGAGGCAAACACAAGTAGAGTTCTTTGTGAGTTGCTTAAGAATTGGATGTTGTAAGGTGTAACAGACAACACCAGAGACTGACAGTCAAGAATAGCAGAGACCTGCTGTAACCTGAGTCCTCCCAGTATAACCTTAGGAGGACAATTTTCATACATCTCATCTCAAACAGTACTAAATGTTTACACTTGAGCAACCAAACTGAATCATTAATATGTACTGGCATAGAAACAATGTGATTCAATCTGAAATTGTAATACCAGAATTTAGGTGAGTACAATCAGAGGCTTATGTGTGAACTAGCTTCTAACCACCCATTATAATCAATGTTGAGCTAATCAGCATTGACACCAGAGCCTAGAAATCAATTTATTTCAATCTAATATTAACATTTGAAAGATAATTCAAACACAGATGTGGGTTGAGACTTGAGATCCTAAATTGTCTTCTGTGGTTTAGAAGATAGTACTTGAGAACTGCAAAGAGAATACAAGTGCTGAACTGCTATTCTGTGCATTCCTGTTAGTTGGTTCCCCAAATGAAACATATCTATATTTCCTTTTATACTTTCATCTGTGACTATATCCGTATTTACCAGGAATAATACCAATAGAAGTGAGCTCATCTCCTTTTCAGGCACTTGTTTTCCACCATATTTTTTTTTTCCAAATAGAACTCCATAGTTCTAATTAGTTGAGCTCTCTAAACATAAAACAACAAACAAAAAATAAAACAGCAAACAATCACAAAAATCCAATTCCATCCAAAAAACTGAATAACAGCAAGAACAACAACAACAAAAAACAATTTCCCCCAAACAAATAAACAAACAACAAAAAGGGGGGGGGGGGGGGGGGGGCTATCATCTTTTTATTTCTTTTTTTTTTTCTAAAAAGGTTAAAAAGAAATATAAAATGGATAATATCATTGATTTTTAGAAGCTTATTCATTTAGAGCAATGACAACATTTTAAATGAGTAGAGATGGGATGATGACCTGAATAGATGTAATAGATACAGCACACAGAACAAATTCCAGTGTTTCAGGAACATACGACATTCAGTTTTGCTTGCATAAACTGAAAAAAAATTAAATCATAGAATCACGGAATAATCTAGATTATAAATCAACATGACACGCTGAGTTCCATCTCTAAATTTTGTGCAGCATGTGTTAAAAACTAAACTAAGTTTTTCAACTAAAACTATTTCCTGAGATTTAAAGTGCTTCCTCAGAACTAATACTGCATCATGATTCTAGAAAAAATAAGTCATACTCATCACCTTTCTCCAAACACATGAGAATGGATATATTCATTCATTATAATCACACTTGCATTTATAAGACAAGATCACATATCAAGATTATGCATGTAAATAAAGGTCATTTTTATAGTAAAAATATAACATAACATTGAATATGAATACATTTGGTAACATTATCTGCATCTTTACACACAGAAGAAAAGAATGCCATCTACTAATGCTTGCTTTGATAAATACTATTGTGTTGTAAAGATGTTAAAAGAGTAATAAAACAAGTAAGCATGTAGGATTTTTCTGTTTTGTTTTGCTTTCCTTGAGTTTTGTTTGTTGGTTTGTCTAGTTTTTTTTGTTTTTTCTTTTTTTTTTGTAGTTTCGTGAATGAATTCAGTTCAGATTTATACCTTGTTTACTAGTGTACTGTTTTCATGTTTTAAGTTATTTTGTTTTTATCATACTATCTCATAATATCTGTATAAAACAAAACAAAAGAAAATTTGAAGGTTTAAGCTACATGAAACATGTATTTTTTGATAAAAGCTCAGATATTTTCCAGGAATAAGAATTTTTGATAGATAGACTTAAGAATACTTGTCTTAAAGAATATTATGAATTCAGCTAGAGTCCACTGAAAGTTTGTCTCATAGTAAGACCCTGTAAATCAGGATGTCTTGCCAAAAATTTTAATGCTTCAGTAAATGATCCTTCTGAATAAATTTGACTACTGTGATCTTCTCTGTTTGTGGTTAGTCTCAGATATAAATGGAGCTTGATAAATTTATTGAATGGAAAAGTGAAAAATCTGAACCAAAAAATGACCTTCTGACACTTAATCTTTGAGTCAGATTGAGAGGGTAAATCATATGCTTACCTAGGATAAAGAAAATTCAAGGACCTTGCAGTTGTGAATAGGCTACAAATCTTATTTTGTCCAAGTCACTGAAGTAGATTTTTTTCTAGTTATCACCATTCTGATCTTGAATTGGGAGCCAACTGCTTTTCACCTCTGTAAGCTTGGCTGGATGTAGTGATTAATGTTTGGAAATGGAATGAAAGATGAATGTCATTGCTGTTCTGTTTTCATTCAAGCCCATCATAGATCATTCAGAGCCATCACAGTACAATGAATGTAAGAAGTGATAACATAGATTTCTTCAGGACACTGTGGAGGTGTGATTAGTCTTCTATCATTTCAGCTCTACTAAATATATATATATATATTAATTTATAAAAAGGACGCTGCTTTTTTTTCTTTAGAAACTTTTGAAAAATATTCATCTTTCTACCTTTAAGAAGAAAAGAAAATTTCTTCCACAATACTTACATAAGGCCATTCCTAGGATTCAAGAATTTGTCTTCCCTCAGTAACAGATAATTACAAAATTGCCAGCAACTCTAGTATGAAGTCTCTCTTTTTAAACATGTAATGGATACACTGCTTAAGAAGTTTAAGTTCCCCTGACATGGATAGTTGTATTTGGGAGGGTTTAGTTTTGATAGATATTTTTCTTTTGTTAAAACATAAAAAGAAAAACAAACAATAATACCCTACAAATATTTCTGATTTGTGACTGTAAGGCAACGAATACACTGATTTTTTCTTCAGGATTTTGCATAATATCATTATTTTCACTTTAGTTTGTTTGATTTGTTCTTGTTGGTTTTGTTTTGCCTTTAATTGCTTTGTTTTGTTTTCTTCAAGGATGAAATACTGAATAGGGAGAAATATCTGGGGTTAAGTAGTGCCTTTATGTAGGTTGGGTATGCTGCTGGATTATTCAAAGCTATTCACAGATTAATTTCCCTGAAGAACTTATTTTATATGAGATTTCTTTTCTCAGAAATATATGTATAGACTCACTACATATCACAAACTAGATTTCAAAGGAAATTAAGAGCATTAACAGAAAGAGAATTGATGAATTCTCAAATGGGTAATTCATGTCAATATGTTATGATTGCAGCTACTATGTTTTTTAACATATTACCAAACAAATACATTTGTATACATTTATATATAAATCAAGGTGTATCGCATTTACAATATAGATTATAACCTATAAATAACAACATAGAATTCAATCTATAGCTTACAATGTATCTTACTATCATGTTTTCATGATTTTTGTTATCTGTATTTCACATCATAACATCACATAGTGCACTGGGAGTTAAAGAGTTAATGCTCAAGTTCCATGGATTGTTGATTGTTTAGGTATACCTGTCTTAGAAGTGAAGAACTATGTAACCCAGAGGAGTTTGTGTTACTTTTTGTTTTTCCATTTTCCATCAGAGGGAAAGATAAAACTGTTGGCAAGTCGTGAGATGGTTCCTTCCCTTTTGGATCATCCTGGCAGTGTGTATGCTCCCTAGCCATCTAACCTTCAGAGTTAGAGTAAGGCCTTCAGTTTTTGGACACTCTCTTTCTCTAGTTTTATTTGTTTAATTAGCTTAAATTCCAATCATATTGTACTATATTGTGTTATCTTGCATTCCAGTATCATATTTAGTAAATTAGCTTTCCTTCTCAGATAGTTGCAGCTGTTTTGTTTTTAGGGGTCTGTGGGTCCCCGCCCCATTAGTCAAGGAGCAGTTCATAATGGTTCATAAACTGTTGACACATATAACATATTATATTTCAATGTGAAGACATTTTACTCCTTTCCCTTTTTTTTTTTTTTTTTTTGGTCATCTTAACTTGACAAGGCCAGAGGCAATAGCCATACTTGAATGTGATGAAATAATTTACTCTTTCACATCAATGTCTACAAATCTGACCTTGTCATACCCATAAATTCACTCCTGAATAAACCTGAATATATCAAACAGTCTTGGAACTGTTCTTATTTCTTCTAAGACACTTTCTCAAGTTAGCAGTTTTGATTTGTGCGGTTATAGTGTGTTCCTGAGGGTGTTCTCAGCAGTGTTTGGTGATAGGAGAAGGGGAAATGGCCACAAACTGATGCACAGAAAGTTCCGCACAAATTTGAATGGAAGCTTCATCACAGTAAGGGTAATGGAGCACTGAACAGGTCGTCCAGAGAGGTGGTGAAGTCTCCTTCTCTGGAGACATTCAAGACCTGCCTGGATACCTACCTATGCAACCTGGTCTAGGGAACCTGCTTTGGCAGGGGGGTTGGACTCAATGATCTCTAGAGGTCCCTTCCAACCCCTACAATTCTGTGATTCTGTAATTTAAGTCCAGATGTGAATGTGAAATAACCTAATTTCTGTTGCCCTATGCTAGATATTTACGTTCTCATAGTAAGACAGTAGTAAACACTTGTAATGAAAGCTACTAAAAAAAATCTTATACTTTAAAATGGAAGAGTATATATTAGTTACACAAAACTTTCTTCTGTTAACATTTTTCAACATAGTAATTTATTTTTATATATTTTAAAGTAGAAGGGTTCCAATGTAATGAATATACTGTTCACATTTGACCAGTATTTGTTATACTGACTTATAATCATAGAATCACCAAGTTTGGAAAAGACCTTTGAGATCATCCAATCCAACTGTTCACCTATTACCAATATTTCCCTCTAAACCATATCCCTCAGTACAGCATCTAAATGTTTCTTGAAAACCTCCAGGGATGGTGACTCCAGCACCTCCCTGGGCAGCCTGTTCCAGCACCTGATCCCTCTCTCAGAGAAATATTTTCTAATGACCAACTTGAATGTCCCCTGGTACAACTTGAGACCATTCCCTCTAGTCCTGTGACTAGTTACCCGAGAGAAAAGGTTGGCACCCGCCTCATCATGATCTCCCTTCAGATAATTGCAGAGAGCAATAATGTCACCTGTGAGCCTCCTCCAGACTGAAAAACTCCCAGCTCTCTCAGCTGTTCCTCATAAGGCTTGTGCTCCAGCCCCCTCACCATCTTCATTGCCCTTCTCTGAGCATGCTCTAGGCCCTAGACATCTTTCTTGTAGTGAAGGGTCCAAGACTGAACTCAGTATTCAAGATGCGGCTTTACCAGTGTTGAGTATTAAGGGATGAACATATCCTTGCTCCTGTTGGCAACATTATTTCTGATACAAACTAGGCTGCCATTGACCTTTATCACCTGAGTACACACTCTGCTGGCTCATGTTCAGCTGAGTGTCAACCAATGCCCCCAGACCTATTTCCTCTATACAGCCTTCTAGCTGATTTGCTCCAGGGCTATAGCACTGCCTGGGATTGCTGTGGCTATAACTTCATAGCCTTGTATTTACTAACTTAATAGGTTTAATATTTTTCCTTGTTTGAATTAACAGATAACCCTTTTGGCCAATCTTAGCTATCTAAATATAGCAGAAATTGAAAGCCGGATTGTATTAATGTTTTTTTTTTTTATTTACTCTATCTCACATTTCATAGTAGAAAACGATTCATCACATATGCTTTTCTTACTGCTAAATTACTGATCCCCATCAGTTCTAAGTGGTTTGGGAGGGAGATTAGTTTTAGAATATACACAAAATAACAGTGATACTAAAACTTTGAATGTTGATGCAAAGCATGGATATTATTAGGCAGATACATGCTCTTCCAGTAGAAGTTCAAATTAAAATAGGAAAAAATTCATTCTGACGCTGAAATACCTTAAAGCTACATGATCTTGTGTTGAATTTGCAATTACATAGCAACATGCAGAAATCATAGCTAACTGTGTTTTTGAAACCTATCAGTGTTTTGAAAATAAGGAAATTAAACTTTGAAGGGAAATTCCTTTATGAAAAAATATTTCTGTTAATTCATTGCAGATCCATTTTTTGGGTAGAGTGAATGGCTTCCTTCACTTATGAATCTTCATGCAGCTTTGGGTATCATATGCTCCTTCAACTACTTTGTACATTTTGTGTGTCAGGCTTGACTGTCTTTGGCTTTCATAACAATGCTCTTGCAGAATTTAGACCACTGAGCATCACTGACACATTTTAGTGTCAAGCCCTATAGTATGCAACACTTAGCTTTAGCATCACACTATAACATCACTAGTCTGATGTGATTCTCCTTGAATTTTAAGCTCTTTGAACTGAAACAAAGCAAAGCAAACACTCTGCATCTCAGAGCAGATCTCAACGTATAACAAAATAATGCTTAGTCTGGACAATCCTTTCTGAAAAATTTAGCCTGGTGGCCAAGAATAGCTATTTTATATAGGTTTCTTTAGAAATATGGACAGAGGATCTGCTGCTATTTCTGTAGTACACTCTTAGTCATGACCATGTTCTTTTCCCAGCCAAATAATCATTGCTTTAAACATGGAAGCCTGCACTTTTTCTGTCCCTCCTGATTTATTTTGTATTTCCTTCATCTTCGATTTGTTTCTCATCCCATGCCATGTGTTTTTTGGATCTGTTTCTTAAGGCACCAACCTGGCTATGAGGATTCCAGTAGGTTGCCATGTATAGAGGAGGTTATCATTGCCTCACTTTACACATTTGGAAGACTTTATGCAATATTGAAATTATGACCTTCCAAGAACATCCACAGCAAATTTTGTTATTAAAGAATCAGTGCAGAATCGAAGGTCAGCATCTTCCTATTTACCTACTATTCTGAGCTCATGCATCTTTCATCACTGTTGCTAATTATCAGCCTTACCATTATTCTGCCATTTATTTATTCTTATGAACAGTAATCAGAGTTTTGTCACAATGCCTGACTTTACGTATATATTTACACAAATTTTACAGTGTTTGCATATTCCCTGATGATTTTTCTTTTGCTTTCATTGCACTTTACACAGGTGAGACAGTTACTGAAGACTCAGGTGTATTCATAACTGTCAAAAATTACAGAAGACAGAGGTCAGGACAACTTTTTGGACTACCTATATTCAGTGCTCTTAGATAAAGACCAGGCTTTCTTTTCAAAATCAGCACCTCCGTTAACCACATTCCTATGAGGATGTTCCTTTTTTTTTTTTTCTTCTCCTTTTCCTAAAATAAATCTATATAAATAATTACTTTTTTTTTTTTTCAAATCTTACATGTCAAAACCTCTGATTTATTTAAATATCCAGCTAAAGAGAAACACAGAGTTTTACGTAACATGGTGAGATACACAAATCACTAAGAAATGAATATGTCATTCAGTCAAAATTAAAAGTCACTAATGTTATATTGGATCTTTAGATCTACATGTCATAATATGTTTTATTTCTCTTAACAGGCATTTTAATGCACACTTCAAAATTTGTTCTAAAAATAAATTGTTTAATTCAGACTCATCTGAAACCTGAACAGCTATACTATAAGCCTGGAATTATTTAATAGTAAGACAAAAAAATATATATGCTTACCACATAGTGATGAGAAGCAGTTCATTGCATTCAAAGTTACAATAAAAATATCTTAGACATCTCCACTGTCTGTGATAAGATAATCCTTTGAAAAAATATAATTGTAAAACTATTTTAGTTTCCATTGAAATCTTTTTCAAGATTTCCTTCAACTAGTATTTTTGCTGCACCAGGGATATTCTTTCACTGTCTTTAACATTTGTTTAACTTGCTGTTTTCAAATTCACCTTTGCCTTCTCCAAATCTTCACCTGCATGTTTCTTAATGACCCATCAATTGGGTCATTACCACAGTCGGGAGACTTTTCATTTTTGGCGTTGTCTCAATTTTCCCTCATTTTTCAGCTATGTGTTTTGGTTTATTGCTAACTTCAGTGAAGCACACTTTCTTTCCACACATTCTTTCAGATCATGGCCTTACAGTGTCATTGCTCAGCAGCTTCAGTACCCCTGGGTTCACTCTAGAAGGTTTCATGGGCCCGTGTACAACCAGTATGTTGAAATGTACACTATGCTTATTCACCAGTGAGGTTGTTTTCATTTCTCCAGACATTCCTATAGAAAAGGTGAATCCTTCCAGTAAATACAAAGACATAAAAGGCATTGAATACCTCAGCATTTTCCATTTCATAGAGTCACAGAATGGCATTGGTTTAAAAGGACATCAAGGATCATCTAGCTTCAACCTCCCTGCTGTGGATAGGGTTGCCAACCACTAGGCCTGGCTGCCCAGAGAGCCACATCCAGCTTTGCCTTGAATGCCTCCAAGGATGGGGCATCCACAACTTCTCTGAGCAGCCTGCTCCTGTGCTTCACCACCCTCTGAGTGAAAAACTTCCTCATAACATCTAACCTAAATCTCCCGTCTTTGTTCTTGTCATCAGTTCCTTTGTATCATTCATCAGCATTTCTTCTTGACTCAGAACAAGAGGTAGTGAGCTCAATCAGAAACACAGGGAATTTCATCTGCACGTGAGAAAAAATTTCACTATGACTGTGACAAAATACTGGAAGAGATTGCGCAGAGAGTTTGTGGACTCTCCTTTTGTAGAGATATTCAAAATCTGCCTGGATGCTGGGCAAAGAGCTGTAGGTGACCCTGCTTGCAGCAGGGTGCTGGGACTTCAATCATTTCAAGATATTCTTACTCCCTCTTTCTGCTGTTAAGAGTATCCAAGGGGATGTGACCTGCCCTACTGTGTTCTGGACATGTTTTTTAGGTATTGTTCCATGTCATTTGTGAATGATTTTACCAATGGAACAGTGGGACACACTACAAATTCCAGCATGAATACTAGTGATTCTGCTTTAGTGTGATGTCATGTTGCCTTATACTGATACTGTTTTGCTGAATGTAGAAAGACAATAGAATGGCAAGCTTTGTCATCTGGATTAGAATTCAAGGGCTCTACACCAAGGAATTCATTTATTTGTCTGTGTTGAGCACACACAAGCACAAATGCAAAAGGTTTTCATGCCATCAAAAGTCCAGAATGCCACTTCTTTTAATCTTCAGTTCATATCATTTGCTTTCAAAGACTAATACACTCCAGATATCTTTTAGATATTCTGTGTAAGGAATTTTTAATACCACATTACAAGTACTATATTAATACCATTTTTAATACCATATCAAATTACTTGAAGTTGATATGTTAAAAGTAATATTTATTCACCAAATAAAGATGATTATGGTGATGATGCTTATAATAATAATGATAATTGAATAAAATAAGAGTAAGAAGAATCTAATTCCCTCACTCCTTAATTAGAAATCTTACTATATAAACTTCAAGGAAACATATTCTTCTGGTAGCCTATGTTGCAGTATTTCCCTGATACATTGCCAGTAACATCATGTTTTGATTCTTCAGTTCTTCAAATGAAGCTTCTGAGCATATGTGCTATCTTCCTTGATATTGCAACTTGAGGCTTTTAGAATAGATCAGTGTCTGAAAACAAATTAAGGGACAAATGAGCAGAAATTTGTTTCCATATATAAGAAGAACATAGTCAGTAAAGTAACAATAAGAGAGAAGCTCCAACAAACACTGACAAAACTAAAATCCATGGAAGCACAGAGATTTCTAGTTTACTTTGATCACCATAGAATCATCTCAAATAAGGAAAAAAAAAAAAAAAGAAAAATATTCCATACAAAAGGAATGGTAAAATTTCCAGACTGATATTAGAAAAGGCCACCAGAGAACATCGAAAAGAGTCAGTGCAATGTAGTCAAAGGAATGATTGGAGAGGAAAAAATATGGTGAGTACAATCAATACAACAGTTTGTCTGTTTTTAAGAATTAGTAAGAACACAGTATGTTATTTTTTTTCAAGTTGTTCTCTTGAAATAGAAGAATTTATGAAAGATTGTTCAGAAGTAGCCTTCAGAGTAAGAGCTGAAAACATTTTGAAAGAAACAAAAGATCTTTGTAGTTTTTTGTTTTTTGTTTTTTTCCAAAAGTAGTGCTTCCCATTTATTTCCATGGAAACAACAACAGATAGAGAGATCACAGTATTTCTTTTTTGGTAGAAGAAATTCTCAGCTAAAAGCATTGTTTTTCAACAGTCACCATCATTATCTGCTTATTTTTCCAGCTATGAACAAGAGTCTGCACGATGTGCTCATAAAAATCTGCATAGCTGAACTGAACATGGTTTATCTTTCACGTCGCTGTCACCGCTGCTGAAATGAACCACCAACCACCTCACTATGCTTACATTCCCTGTTTGATCTACATGTTCAGTAAGCACTGATAAATGTCAGTGGATGCATTTTTTTTCTGCATGAGGGAATTCAGTGACACACCTTTACTTCATACTCACTTCCATGTCAGATGCCATTTTGTCAGACTGTCCCTCTGCTACCATCTGTCATGTGGCAACAACATTTAATGGAATATTGCCAGGAAAGTTCAAACCCCTACTGTCATACCACCACCATTCTCCTCTGACATAATGGGACAACATAAAAAAAATAGGAGGCATAACTTTCAGGGAAGTCCTGGTATGTGTTATTCACGAATATGGAAAAACTGAGACAAAGCTAACATTTTTTTGAATATGACACATCGGTCCTATCACTTGTTGAGTTCATCAAAAACAGAGTGTGGTTATCACCTAACCTAACCTAATTAATACAAATAAATGTATTTGTATATATAACATTAAAAATAAACACACATGCTTCTGTTCAGACTTGGTTCTTAGGAATGCCAATTCAATCCAAAAGGTAAATACAGAGTTTAAATAAGGACAGTACTGAACTCTGAATAACCTGTTATAGTTGAACTACTGAATCTTTTGCAGACAGAATGCATGTGAACTTCTATATCTGATCTTCAGCATTTTATATACAATAGTTGGGCTTCTTTTATGTTATCAGGCAGATCTACTCATTTTGTACAGTTTTTCAAAAATCTCACCCTGAAGGAAACAATGAAATTCTCTTTAAGAGAAAGGGAGACATACTTGCTTAAACGCAATAAGGGAGAAAACTCAAAATATAAGTACTAGACAAACACGAATGATTTCATGATGACAGATAAATACTATTATTCAGCATGAAAAAAACTCAACTGATTGTGCAGTGGAACATCTATAATCAAAAAGCAGAAATCTCTTTATTATCATTCTGAAGAAGGAGGATATGGCATTAATAAAAAGGGATGAGAAAATTAATCCTGAAATGATTCACATAAAATACTGCAGTGTGAATGTATTTTATGGCCTGCAATATGTCTGAGGTATTTCATAAGAGAAACATAAACTAAAAGACAGGCTGTAATGCTCATATAAAAAAATTGTGAGCAATAATGTTCTGGTTGTGGTGAAAATAGAAAAATGGAAAACAAAATCTGAAAGAAACATGAAAAACAAAATCTGTAAGAAGCAAGAGTTATATTAATGGATTGTATACCAATGAGAAATGATGCATGTTCTTTCCTTTAAACAAAGATTTAATAATTGAAATCATCATTTTGAGACTCCTGGTACTTACAAAGAAACAAAATGTACATTATTATTATTTTTTTTAATGAAATAAATTAGTACTAGTGTGCTCCTTACTCTGAAGGAGAAGCAGATTAGTGAATGTTGAAAAGAAATACACTTTGAGAAAGTCCTCCTTAAAGATGAAGTGCTAATCAGAGGTCTTAATTTCTTTCCCATCAGTCTGTTCATACTACCTGGCACTTCTCTTTTATTTGACTGTAAGATTCTTCCTTTTTACCATTACCCAGATTCAGTGCAAATTTTCAGAAGTGAAAGAAGCAATACACAGAATTACAAAGTAGTAGAAAATGCTTCAAACAGGATACACGTAATGAAAAAAAAGAGAAAAGACTTTTGAAAGCTAATCATTAGTTCAAAGAATTAAAAGTGACAATTTGACAATTGGCACACAAATATGTACTTTCAGAGGCTGAATTGAAAAAACAGTTATCATGTCATGACTTTTTGTACTGGTCTGCCTTTTGTTACATAAAATCATTTAAAATACTTCCGTTAAAGAAATATGCAACTTATTTCTCAGAAAATAAATATATTTTCTCTTGAGTTGTTTCCAACTGCAGTCATTTTTAACAACCAGTTCTTGGGGTGGGGTATAGACCAGTCCATCACCCAATGCAACTCACAAAAGCTACAGAAAAGTCATACATGAAAGAAAAAAAAATTATTATAAGTCTAACTAATATTGTAATGGTTAAATAAATAGTTAAATAAATATGGTTATCTCAGATTTAATCACTGTAGAAGAGAAAGGGAATTGTAATTTGAGATTACAGAAGACTCAGTAACACAATTTAAAATGTACTCCATATACTCCCTACTGTCTTCTCACAGGTAATATGCAACCTTACCGTATCAGTCCAGATCTTAAAGCAGGTTTTTTCTAAGGAGAAAAACAGTGACTGTGATATTTTCTTGGGAGGAATATACTGCAGTTGGTGGGAATTTATCCTTATTGTTTATGAAAAGTCTAATTACAATGTTGCTAAGTTTTTCCTCCTCGTGGTGATTCTGCTCAGGATCGTATCTATTTTTATTTATATAAACAAATCAGAAATGATCAGTTACTTGTCACTAACAAATGCTACTTTGTAAAGCAAATAAAAGCAGCTTTAGAGATAAGCTATTATGTTGAAAATCTACTACCTAATACCTAGCTAATACCTAGATTTTTTTATTATTATTATTAGTTTTATTTATAAACTAACGTAGTACTTGTGTCTAGTGCTTATAGACTTGGAGACTTCACTATTCTGTGAGCACATTTCCAGGGTTTTTGCTGGGCTTGCACTCTTATAGGAACCAGTTATCAGTGTCCCATTTTTCTTCAATAGCCTTCCTGTTGTTATCCCGGATACCATAATCAATGCTGTATTACTGTAACCTACTCAGACATGCATCTTTGTTCTAGGTATTGAATAGTTATTGTTGAAAAATAACAGTCCATTAAAACACATGTGTGTATATAGAAATTCACATACACACAGATCAAATGCATTGATCACTTGGAATTCCATAGGGGAGGATAAATTCAGCTATTAGGAAAGGATTGTGCACTGAGAGGGTGATCAGGCTCTGGAAAAAGCTCCCCAGGGCGGTGGTCACGGCACTAAGCCTGGCAGAGTTCAAGGAGTGTTTGAAGAATACAGATATATGGTTTGAAGTTTGGTTGAACTCACGTGGTAGAGCCAGAAGTATGATACAATGAGCCTTTTGAGCCCATTTCAACTCAGCATAGTCTATGATTCTTTATGAGTCTCAAAAGTGCAAATGATTCCATTCATTCCTCCCCTTTTGGAAAGAACTAACAGAAAATTTTAGCATGAGTAATGAATTTTCTCAGTCAATTTTTATTTAATTCACTGTTAAAGCAGCTGCATAGCTAGTTAAATAAACAATTCATCTTTTTTTTTTTTTTTTTGCATGTAGGAAATTATTTTTTCATAATATGATTGTTTATTATCCAACCAATTCCAACAGATTCAAGATTTATTCATAAGTATGAATAAATCAAGTTAAAGTTAAATCAATGGAAGATCCTCTGAAAGAAATATAATCATTAGTATCCTTCCAGATACAATAATACCTTTTTTTTCTTTTTCTTTCTTTTTTTTTCCTGGTTTGTTTCTTTGTTTTAATTGATGCTGTCTACCTCTTAAGGCATAGGTCAAAGTATCTTCTTTTATTTCCTTTTTATCTTTTTTCTTTTCTTTTCTTTTTCTCTCTCTCTCTTTTTTTTTTTTTTTTCTCCTGAGTAAAAAGCCCTTCAAATAATTGGTCATTTTTCAGATCATAAAATAAATCTGACAAACTACGGACATCTGAACAGGCATGTTTTCTGAGTTGTCTGAAGCATGAATCATTTCTGTTAGTCCTATGCCTTTGGAATTTGGCTTAGTTGACCTCTAGGCATTTCAGTGATTTCAACACAAAGATGAAAGAACTGCTATTTAGGTTTGTCATTTTAATCCTAGACTTTGAAATAAAAGATTACTTACATAAAACTTACTCTATATCAAGCTGTCTTAATAACACTGATCAATGAGTCATTCTGAGGACTAGTAAAATATGCAAAAATTCATACGACTCTTTAGATGGTATTTAACCTAGGTCCTCAAACTCTGGTATATGTTAGTGCTAAAACATTGAATGATATAAAATGAAACTTTTAATAATAAAGAAGAGTTGTTTTTTTTTCTCAATTTCTTAATGACAGTTTGTTTATCAAAGTGCAGTGTTTTATTTGCTGAAATCCATGGGGAATAATTCTAGTTTGTTTAAATTAATATCAAAATTTTATGCATTCCATAAAATGATTAATTAATAATGTTAAAATGCTCACAATAACATGCAATTCAGTGTATCTAATGAACTATATAGAAACAACACAACTGATGATCTTATGATAAGTAGCTTTCCTGTCCAGTCCCTAACTGTGTTGCTATGTTGTTGCATACAGAAAATTGTGTATGACGATTTATCTTGTATTTCATTATGCAGTCCAAATTAAATTGTTTTCTTCATTTTATATTTGTATCCATCTCTAAGAGCATATTCATACAGTAAGCCAAGAAATGTTTTCTTTATGTTTGTGTATTACTTTTCATGAAAAAAAAAGTGCACATGATGAAGCAATTATGCAGCTATTAATTACTCCTTTAAAAAATGTTAAGTTATTTATGATGAATTAGAATACTGAAATAAGAAAAATCATGATCTCTACAGGTAATCTGGACAGGTACAGTAGAAAATATTTTCCTAATAGGCATATTTTTTAAAAAATGTCTGTAATTAGACATTTACATTCTTTGACTTCCAGAAACATTCATACAATATATTATCAACCTAACTCACATAGCAACCTAGTCTAAAAATGCAACCACCTCACTGATTAGTGCTGCTTTCTTTACAGCACTTTCACTAGTAGAGGTTGACTGCTGAGCTAGCTCTCCTATTAAAGAAAAGCTGTAGCTTGATTTCTGAATATGATAGATTGGAATTCAAACCTTTCCAGACAATTACTTGCTAAACTGTACATAAAAATATATTTTCTATTTGGCTTACATTGTAAGTCAATATATAACAAATATGAATAGAATGTATTTTTTTTAATATTATTCAGATGTATTTTTATTGAGCTACATTCAGTAGTTTTTAATCCTTTATTTCTTTTGAAAGCAATACTAAAACAATAAATATATACAAAAAAGAAAAGGCAAACATAAAGACCAGCTAAGTAGTCTAAAAGCTTTCCTCATAATCATGTGAACCTTCTGTCAGAATCAGGCTAAGATATGGAAGTAGTTACAAATCTCTGAAGTATCTGGTTTATAAATAGCACCAGATTGTCTTACTCCTAAAAAATTTGTTTCAAACTATTAAGATGTTGGGATTTTGTTATACCGATTATATATGTACCTATTTTCCCTCATATCATTCTCAAAATATCTTATATTTTTCTCTCTTTGTGGCTAGAGAAACAACAGAATAATGGCAATGAAACCGATGAGCTCTCCTGTGCACACACACATACACATACAGACTGGAAATTTTATATTTCTATAAGCTATAGAACAACCAAAAATAGTACACCAGAGGTGGGATTCACCTCACTGAACTCCACTGTCCTCCAGTATAAAAATCCCCATCTGAGCTGGCAGTTTAGCCTTCCATTTAAATTGTCCTATTTTAGCTATCTATTTTAAGTTGAGATGAACTGAGCCCTGGTATACTCACCTGAAAACCAGTTACCTTGAAGAATTCATTACAGGTACACAGGGGACAAAGATGTAAAACTGAGGAAACACAGCTGAAAATTGGGTATGAAAAAATGAGGAATAAGTACATGAATTTTCCTAGCCTTCACAGAGCTAGAATGTCAGCTTTTCACAATGGCTGCTTCAGGCAGCATCTTAAGTTTCATGTAAAAAATTGAATTTAACCCCTTAACCTTTTAAATTTGTATTCTAATGCATACTTATGCTGTTTGTTGTAATCTATTAAATTTCATTGTTGGCTATGTTTCAATCTAGATTTATTTATTTTTATACAGGCAAATTAGAAATTATACTTCTTTTATTTTATGGGTAACTGGCGAATACAGGTGATATCGCAGTTTCCATGGTTTGCCCAGATTAACTGGGTTATTGGAGGAATACGGGAGATGTCCTGAGTGTCACAGAGACAAATCTTCAAAGTGCTGTTTTGTCCTCAATTTTTAATTCTCTTCTTAAATTTAATTTCCAGACATACATCCAGTTCTGGTTCAAGCTTCATCCATTTAATTTGTCTTTGAACCATTACAAAAGGTGAAACAATGTTATCTGAAGCATACTAACAGAAGTAAAGTCATCCTTAGTATGCAGTCCATCTCTGAAGCCTCATGTGATAGAAGAACACACATGGTCTCCATATGTTTGTGGCTATCCAATCAATCCTTTATCCACCCTTCAACTCGATATTTTTCCAATTTAGAGATAAAGATGTTGTGTGGGACTATGTCAAAGGCTTTGTGTGGGTGCTTCAACTGTTTGGCTTGATAGGGTCACACTGAGTGAAGAATTGTCTTGGAACAATGTTTTAGTTATTGATGAGTAGTAGGCATGCACCTGCGGTTGGGCCGGGAAACTCAACAGGGAAGAGTTACTGCCACGATGACATAGTGGCAGGATGCAAGGCTGTTACTAGTTGTTCTGGACCGCATGCAGCCGCAGGCCAGAGGCTGGACATGCCTGCCTTACAGCATTCCATGTAAATGACATTGGTCAGTCTTCCCTTATCAACTGTTCCAGTCATTCCTTCATAAAAGATTACTGAATTGATCAGGCATGATCTGCCCTTGGTGAAGCTTATTAGTTTTCTTGGATCACCTCCATGGCTTGCATGTGCCTTCCACGCTGCTTCCATAGAATCATAGGAGAATTGTTTGAGTTGGAAGACATCTTTAAAGGTCATCTAGTCCAACTCCCCTGCAATGAACAAAGACATAGACAGCCAGATCAGGTTGCTCAGAGCACCTTCCAGCTTGACCTTGAATATCTTCAGGAACAGTGCACTCACTACCTCTCTGGAAAACCTGTTCCAGTGCTTCACTTACAAAAAATGTTTTCCTAATATCCATTCTAAATCTCCTTTCTTTTACTTTGAAACCATTTCTCCTTGTCCTATCACAACAGATCCTGCTCAAGTGTCTGTGAAGGCTATTTCACTACCTTTTCAATTTATTTTTCCATTTTTATTCTATTTATTTTATTTATATTCTCAGTCTAAGAATAGATAGGGGAGGCTTTCTGGTATATAGACCCTGATGCTTCTCTTTTAATATGTGTAACATAAAAAACTTTAATAAAACCTTAAAAGAAGACAAGTAGAAAATCACTTTACTCCTATTCAACATTTTGTGTTCAGGAATGTGAATTTTACAAAGACTAATGCTAACTCATATTACTTGATCTGATGTTCATGTGCAGCCATGGGAGATTCCTGAGTGCCCATGAGGAAAGATCCCTGACCCAGGAAGAGTTAAAAAAATAGGTATTTTTCCTGTATTTATAATCAAGAGTGAGTGCTGTTGTGACTAGTTCACTAATTACAACCATTGCTTTGGATGGCATTCCCAAAACAAAAGTGGGAGTATACTATTAACTGTGTGAATGGAAATCAGCATTAGATTGAAACTGCTTTCTCCTTTTGCTCACCTTAGCATTTCTGAGCTACTAGGATTATTTTCTGTAAGTCTCATACAGTTTATTTGTTTATTGCTCTGACATTATACATCACTAGAAATATTTATTATTCTGGGGATTCTGATAGAGTAAAAATGAAATAAAATTTGCATTCTAACATGTAGATTGATCCAGTAATACAAGTTTAGACTTTAAACTTTTACCATGTTCTACATAGGCATACTGAGACAGCATATTTCTGTTGAAGATTAAATCAAGAAACCTGCAAATCCGTTGACATTCTTTAATTTCCCTGCATACTTATAAAGATATGGAACAACAATAAGCAATATTATTTAATTTTGGAAATTAAAATTTTCAACTACAATTCTTACCAGTACCATCTTTGAATAAATAAATAAATAAATAGATAAATAAATAAAAAAGGAACAAGTATATATAGTTTCTCAGGATCTGTTTCCAGAAATATGCATAAAGTAAAGTAATACATTATAATTAGTTCAATGCATCATTTTATGTATAACTGATTATTATCAATACAACATTCTGTAGGGATATTTTCCCCCTCTTCTTGCTCCTTTTGGTTTTTGAGATTTGCTATGTTCTTGTGCAGGCTGTACCATTTTTAGGACTGAAACAGTATGACATTATTTGTTTTCTACAGGTTGGAACACAATACACATGCACTAAGTTGACAAAGTTTTTAAGTTCTCTGCAGTGGCATTTAAAACAAAACATTATATGTGTTACTTCAGCACAAACGACTTCTTAAGGTCACAAAGGTAATGCAGTAATGACTTTTTAATAAGTAATTTTCATTAAAGGTGCAATGTAGCTGATCTTAATCTCACTTATGCTGAATTTGCATTTGTTCAGTTTTTTCTTTTACCACTGTTTAACATGAATAACATGACTGCCATATTTCTAATACAATTCACAGAATATCTATTAGCTATTTACAAAGAATGTCTTTTTCTGCCTAAAAAACTTCAAATTCTAACCAAATTTATTTATAATTCTAATTTTTATTTCTAAATCTAATTTGATATTAGAATAAATAAACCACTTTGGTTTTGTTATAAATTATCCTTTTCCATTCGAAGCTTAAAAGGAAGGTTTTTTGCACATTAAATATTTCAGAATTATTTGATTGTCTAGAGATTGATGATAATCTCATACCACATTGCATACCACTCTGATTTAAGATTCTCTTTGAGACGAATTATCTATCAGAGGCATTCAGAATGATGCTTGAGAAAGTTGTTTAGGACCAGAATGATCACTTTTTGCTGCCAGTTATTTTAAATCGTGAAAGCTGTAACTGATAAAATATAGTCTGTGTCAGAGTGGAAAAAAACATGTGTTCACTAAGGCTGCTTACTTTTAAATGTCTGAAAGATAAACCCTCAAATGCAAGGAAGAGGAACAGCTCCCTGAGTCTACAGAGAGATATAAATTGCAAGACTTAAAGAAAAAACAATCTGTCTTGAAATACAGAGATTTAAAGATGATATTATATCATTCTTCAAGATGGAAACAAAAATTGTACATGAAAATAGGGACATATCTGTAACTAAGTGAATTCAAGTGTGATAAAATTTGCTGTAGTGAACATGTGGAGAGAGCAGAAGGGAGAAATTTTTAGAAACTTTTGTTCATTGTAGTGCAGCAAAAAAGAAGTAGATTAATGTACAAAAATATACAATAAAAGAGAACACAAATGCAGATTGTATCTATATATTTTTACATTAAAAACATCCTAAGGCACCAAGATTAACCTCTTGTTCAGTATAATCTTCCATTCCCAAAGACTGTCTCTAGCCACCCAAGCATACTAAGTAGAATATTTTAAAGTTCATATAGACAAACATTCAGAGGTTAATGTACAATTGACCGTGCCCAGATGGACCAGCTACAGGCAGCCCCTAGGTAGTGTACGGATGAGAAGCAGTTAGCAGGGTTAGATCTGAACACATAGCAGGTGGAAATGCTTGAAACGTTTATTTCTATTGCTTTGAAAAATGCTGTTCAGCTGAGCACAACTGTGCAACTGTGCCAGAGTTTGTCATAACAGGACATAAACTAATTATATTTGCCATTCTTTGACTTTGAATTTAACTGAAATGGAGCTAACAGATTTTTTGTTCCTTTGGAAAAGAGAGATTTTGTTTTTTAATTTGTACACAATTCATCTGCAATACAAGAAAATACTTCCACACCAGCTAACTGATAATTACATTTAGTATTGTGAAATGCAAAGCTCGTACAATTTGAAGCATCATCAGCTAGTACCTGACTGGCCTAATAATTTTGTCTTCAAAAGAATTTACACTGACATCTGAAGACAATTTTAAATCACATTTTAAGATACAGTATGATGGTGTTTTTTCTGCTCTTTGTCAGTTTGTTATTCCTGGACTTCTTACTATCGCTGCTGCAATTTCAATTGACAGTAACGATGTATGTTTCTCATGGAGGAAACATGCAGTTCAGGAAGATGCATCACAGGTCAAGTCTCTAGTGCTTTTACTGTTCTCTAATTTTGGAAGCAGTCCAACAGAGAAATGAAATCAGTCATGATTAACTGAAGTACTGATCACTATTTTTTTAAGTTTAAGGTAGTCAGCATTTCAGCAGCTTCCTACGTTATAATGACATTTTCATAAGAGCAGTGGAAAACTGAAACTATTTCAAAACCAAGTATTACTGAGATTTATTTCACTTATTCATTTAAAAAGTAAAACATTTATGGAATAAAAACCTATCTCCAATACAAAAATCCCAGATAACATACAACAGCTTCAGCTGAAACTATTCTCATATTATCCTTCTCTCTGAAGGATATATAATATATCTTGACATTCTGTTCTTTTACAAGACACATTTTATAATAGTACTAATAATTACTAAAAATTAAAAAAAAATTGTTGCTATCAAATGGTCTAACCCTTACCAAATAATAAAAACAATTAAATATTAGAATATTAAAAATAATTTTAAAATAAAAATAAAATTTAAAAATGAATTTATCCTTATGAGTAATCACAAGAATGATTAACAAAGACATAGTCTTAGGCTTTCTATGGAAATAAATGGAGATACTGATTCTTGGTATACGGTGACACTCACTGTAACTGAAATGTCATAGTCCTCTACACGATGCCTTCCTTCAAGGATTTGGTCAGTTTTCCTGGCGTATAAAGCTTATTTTTCTATTTGGATAGAAACAGAGCCTTGTTGACTTGTTTGAGACTGTAATCTGCTTTAAGAATTCTGTCAGAGTAGGTATTTGGACAAATGTGCAGTGACCAACAGCAAACCACTCAGAATGCTACAGATTTTGCTATATATACAGTAACTTTGTGGAGGAGTTTATACAGTCCTCTCTTGGCACCTGAAGGAACAATTTAAAGTAATATTTAGTGGCACAACCCATGTATTTCTCAGGCAAAGAGAATGGTGATATAAAGCTACTGAGTGGTGCTCATTGTATGGATATCACAGGCAGAAACAACATTTGTAAGAGAACAATACATTTGATATAATATAGTAATTTAGCAAAGCTTAATTGTGGATAAAAAAGCAGTTTAATAAGATTTGAGATGACTGGATTTTCTGTTCAGAGTGTAGGGTTAAATACATTCATCCAGGAGAAGCTTCTGTTGAGTTGTGAAGGTCAGAGTTTACCCCCTTGCTTTCTGAACTCACTGAAACACAGCTGTGGCTGGATCCACTCCTGGTCCCATACTTGTTCAATGGTTTATATTGAACTAATTACGTGTACACTATCAATCTAAAAGATACAATACTAGCTATATCAAAGCTTAAGCAATTAGTTACTTACTGATGATCAGTATTGGCAAGGTGATCTGTGCAGTAGACCTAACATTGAGAGGCATCCCTGCTTAAAGAGAGGTCCTGTCATGCAGTTAGCTGCTATGCAGGAGAGCTCAAGGGGCTCTTGGGTTGCTCACTGTTTGTGAGGTAAGATGGTTGACTCATAGTCTTATTTTGGCTGTTGAACAGGTTGTCTGCCTTCAGTTCTCTCTGAACCCAGTTTTAGATTGATTAGTGGTCACTATCTGCTTTAGTGAGGCCTGCAGGGTCATCAGTACTAAGCTCACTATGTGTCTGAGCATGGCTTTGCGTAAGGTCGGGCTGAATGAGGAAGCTGGAGGGGGAAGCACACTGATACAGTGGGTAGAAGGGACAGAAGGTAGTGAAAGCCAGCACCACAGTTACGTTATGGTAGGCATGAAAGCAAAGATTTCAAAGAAGCAAAGAGCTGGAAATACTAACAGAGCTACTATAGTAGTGTCTTATTTGAGTAGAAGGAGAGCAAAAACAGTCTTGCTGAGTCATCAGAACAACCTTTTGTGTAATCTTAGACAAGCCTGAGTTTTGAAAATCTAAAAGTTAACGTTATGAAGCCTTTTCCACTTTCACTCCATGTTGGAGTGAAAACTGGATTTTATTTTCCTTGAATTAAAATTCTGCTGTTTACTAATGAGTCATGAATGCTGAAAAAAAAATTATAAATTTATTTTTCTTGTTCTCTCCATCTTTGTAATCTGTCCACATATTAACTGTCAGAACAGACTTAGCAATAACAGTATTTTTCAGGGAAATGCAGAAACTTGTACCATTAATTGTGATTCAGTTTTCATGGTATTCTTGGCATGGACAGGGAGGAAAAGCAGTAAGTTATAAAACAAGTAGTATATGTATCAAGGGCAGCTGCTTGGCAACTGACTATTTTTCTGTTGCTAAATCTTTCTGTAGGTGTAGGATGACAAAACTCATCGCTGAGATAGTAGAGAAGTATTAATGAAAAGGCAGCACAACCTAACCTAGGAAGTTTGAGAAGCATTGCAAAAAATCCTAGTACAACTTAGCAGCCTATTGCAAGGTCTTGCAGAACAGTTTCCACTGGTTCCTTGTATTCACATCTCAGACTGAGACATGTCATCTGAAATGAAAATATCTGCCTTACCTTTTTTCAGCCTCAAAGAAGAACCTGTTAACTACAGGAGAAGATGAGTGCAGAGATATCTTAGATTGCCATGATCTTCCTCCTCTCACAAAAGATGTGGCTTAAATTTCAGATGTTGTAGCTCAGTAAATTCATTCAAATATTTCAAATATAATCAAGGAAGAAGGTAAATTCTGTTGGTTTTTTTTTCAGCATTTTCCTGAAGCCAAATTATAATCATTTGTTGATAATTTCCTATTGACATTTCTGATATTTCAAATCACAATGTGGCACAGTTATGAAACTCATGCATTAAACATTTTAACTGGGTTTTGCTTATTTCGTTTTAGACAGATCAATTTGAAAATCAAATTTATAATGTCAACAGAGAATGTGATCAGTTTAGGAAATCTTTTTCTGCAAAAAGACGTCAATTTTAGTTTCTGTTAATTATTATGTAATTATTTATTATATAAACCACACATCAGCTTTTCCATAGTTTTCCTCAGAAAATGGTACCAGAATTCTGAATTGTTGACTTGCCCATCTCACCTGACTTTTTGATTGGTAGAGGGTGCAGATCTTCCAGCACAAAGATCTGTGCAAGTTCTGTTCTGTATATCAGTGCTAAAAATTAAAAGCAATTTGAGTCCTTCTAGTGCAAACTTTATTTGTATTTGTCTGACATTCCTAATACATATAATCAAAAGATAAATGAAGTTAAGAAATGTGTGATTCGCCTTACAAAAAAAAAAAAAAAGGATAGCTGTAAGTAAATGCATATGTCTGTGCTGAACACCTTATGCACCATTTATGCTCCCTTTTGAAGAAAGTGAATATCCATGAAGTCTTATCATATTTTTTTGTGAAAAAGAATCCTTTATTTTAATTTTAAAGTCTAGCACTAAGCAAAACTTCCTTAAAACTATATAAACAGAACATTCACAGTGAGGAATATTTAACCTTGAAATTATTTCATTATCAGCATATTGTCACAATTTGCTGAGTGTTTTCTTGTGCTGGTAAACCCACTCCTGTTTTCCATTTTCTGTGATATTTTTCTCTCACATGAGTAATGTCAGTGACAAAGTGATGAGCTACATGGCTCAATATCAAGTCTTGAAAATTTGTACTCCATGTCTGACAGCTTTTAATAGAAACTGGATTTAATCCATTTTTATGCACTAAAAAGAAAAAAAGAAACCCATTTTTGCTAGAGATAGCATTCACAAAAATGCTGTGTGAGCACTGTAGTTAACATTACTGGCCAGTGATTTCTTAATTTTAAATACAGAAGCAGCAGAAGCTCCAGTTTTGCCATTTGACCTAGAGTCATTACTCCTGGGGACAAAAATATAAAAAAATTCTGAGAGATCCTGAGCTATCTCAGTGTTATTCAACACATGATGTATTTTATGAAATTGTTAATAAGAGTACTAATAAAGAGAGTGACTTTCAAAAACTCAAACATATTGCAAGTTATGTAACTACAGCAATGACATCTTTTTTGCTAACTTCCAAATATTTTAATCTAAAAATTAACTGTGTTGGCTTATCCTTTCTGTAGCAGCTCACTCTGTCATGTGTGGTTTGTAAGAAATATATCTGGTACAAACGTCAGACAGAAGATGCAGCAAAGTCAAAGAATGAAAGACCTTTACAAACTAGATCTAATGGAAGTCAAGGAGCAAGGAATACATGGAAATTAATGATAAAATAACACAATCTGCTCAGAAATATATTTACATAACTAATGTTAAAAAGTATTAAAAAACAAACAAACAAAAAACAAAAAACCTAGAAACTGAATTCATCTTTGGCTGTTCTTGACAAAGAGAATTTTGCTGTTTCACAGTCAGGCAGCAATTCATATTCTTCCCCTCTTTCATAGTATCTATTTTGTCTCAACTATATGTTGATGTTCTGACTTAACAGAAACAAGGAACGCTAAAATGAACCCCAGAATCAACAGAAAAATTCAAATATCTCTATGTTGATATGCAGAATCTGATCAAATTCTACTTGAAGTTATTTTTCCTTCTTTGAATATGAAACCTCTACCTTACACAGGGTTAATGTGTTGGAACCTGTAACTGCTGATAATAATCAGAGCTTAGTTTACATACTCCCACTAGTCTCCTGCCTTTAAAAACTAACTGAACCAAAAGATTTTCCTCATTCACAGCATGTAATTTGTGACTGACAACAATATTCAACCAAAGTGCAAGGTATGACTATTCACCAAATGCCTCCAAAGAACTAGCTAGTGTTCAGTAAAATTACTTGGAGATCAGTTTAGAACAAATTAAAGATTTTTTTTTTTAACAAGCTAAGCAAACTTAAGTTTTGGAAGGAGGTCACATAGGAGGCAATGGAAGTAGATATTATCAGCAGCTCATAAAGGCATTAGATAAATCAATTGTAAATTGTAAATTGACATTAAAGGGACTATGCAGGAATATGCTTTCTACTAATCTTACAATTACAGATACTGAAAGGGTATAAGAGCAGAAGACTGCGGAAAGTAAGCAACCTTTCATACTTAATAGTGTCTCCTACAATCACTGCTGGAGACAGAACAGAGTGCAAACTAGACCACTCATTTGACAGCCTTGAGCGTATCTTAACCTCTTTTGGACAGTTTTTTTGTATTTTTGTTTTTTTCCTGAAGCAGGCAGTCATATTATCTTCATCCAAATACTTTCCCTTAGATTCCTGCTATGAAATCTTACAAAAAAATATCTACACAGGTATTACAATGTAGTGAAACAACAAAAGTTAAAAATGTAATTTACTGAAGAAAGATGCTGTCTGTTGGAATTTGAGAGAAAAAAAAAAAGAAAAACCAGAAACCCAAATATTGACCCACCATTGCTTGATAATTTTTTTAGGTAATATATTTGCCTAATGCAATAATTTTATTTATTTATTTATTTATTTAGCATGAATTTGTTGTTGTAGGTAAGAGGATTTAAACTTCTCAGTTATCTTCCCTTTCAGCCACTGACTCAAAGCATTTATAAGTATTTTCCCTGAAGAGTGAAATGAAGTAAAGATCAAGATGTAGACTGAAAAAAAGTACAGAAATTTGGTAGTGTCAAGATGTGACAATTGGAGAACAGAAAACTTGATTAGGTGTTCCTTCAACCCAAGTATTCTTTTTAGACTTAGGTAGTGTGAAAGACAGAAACTGTTTTTTACTTTCTTTTGTCTCAAAGCTTATGGCTGTAAAGATAAGCAGAAATAGGGGCAAATAGCCTTTCCGGGGGGGGGAGGGGGGGGGGTACGGCTTGGAGAAGCTGACCACCACAGAAAGACAATGCTCCTGCATGGCAAGAAAGGCAACATCCGCTGCTGGCTTATCTGTTAGGCCAGACATGTCACACAAACCAAGAGAAAAGAGAAATGGGGATAAAAGGCCTTCACTGAACCAAGGATTTTTGGGAGGTGAAGAGAAGAATTCCTGGAGAAGAGCTCCCAAAGAGAAAATCTTTGAGGAGAACTCCCGAAGACGGACCCTGAGGCCTGCTTGCTGCCATCTCCCATCTCCCCCGGTGACCAGACGAGTTCCTGAGACTGCGAACCTCGTTGGACCCACGGTGGTGATTATATCTCTCTTGCTTTCTATCAAAACTCCTTGCTTCTTAGACCTTTTCTATCACTCACCTTCCCTTCCCCATATCCCTAAGCAACTAGTAATTGTAATAAACTGGTTGGGCTAACATTTGACCCGTTGTGTCTTAATCTCGCCATCAGGTATACACATAATCAAAGAACCTCGTCTCCCTCCTTTATATTGGAGCGTGACAGGTAGCACATAAAATGGATAAGAATGAAGGTCAGATATTCTAACAGGCTTGTAAGTGTCTCAGACAGTTTATCTTCAAACCTCAGTTACAGTCATCATCTTTTTTACATTCAGAGAAATTATGGATATAAATCTGTATCCCATATAACATGTACCATGTAGTATATATAGTTATAAAATTCAGCAGTAGTAGAAATAATAGTAGAAATGCAGTATCTCACCTTCATCTCCTGCTAAAGCTTTTCTGTAGTGAGTATTCTGGTCTATTACTTTCCTTTTTATCTCATTATGTGTCGTTCCTTCACTTTCTACATCTTCAGTTTTCATTCTTTTTTACTCATTTAAATTCATTCATGACATAGCTTTCCTTCTCCATCTCCCATTTTCTGTCCCCAAACCAACTTATTCTGAACTGTGATTGTAGAAGCAAATAATTGTTCTCCTTATATTTTTTTTCCTCTTCAGTGTGTGGATGTTCCTAAGATAAGTTTAACACTGAAAAAATCTAACGTTTAACATTAATTATATTCAAGAAAAAAAAGAAAGGTATTCCAAACTGATATATATTTTGACATAAAAACTAATCTCATTTTTATTAGGCTTTAAAGCCACTTAACTATGTAATTAGTTAGCTCACTACATTTGTTTCTTAATTTAGGATTATTTGGTTAAAAATAGCATGAAACTGTAAAAGGATTAAGTATGAGTTAAGAACAGCTAAAGAATTTGTCATGGATTATGCTGCAGAAATACTCCTAGAAATGTACAGACTTGTACAGACACTATTTTTTTCTTCCTCTCTTCCGCTGTAGTAGAGCATATAAATATTACTGAACCTGTAAGGCTCCGTTCCTTTGATTCTAAACATTCACCGATGCCTGTTCTTTTAGTAATTTTCAAACCAAAAAGAAAATAAAATTTTCAATATCAGGATACAATTTCCTTCCTACAATTACCCAGTGTAATAGTAGTTCCTGCCTCTTTAGGAAGGTAAGTGCTCTTTTAGCTTGAAGTATCAAGAATGCTACAAGCTATCTGTTCCCTCTTTCTTTCTTTTTTATTTTTTTTCCTCCTCCTTAAACTTGTTTAGTATGTCAGTGTTTCTGTGTGTGGTGACAATGACCTAATCAATAGGTCCTTTAGGAAGTAAAATAGGCATGAAATGAAAGTGTCTTTATTATCACTTGGAATAAAAAAAAATATTTTTGAAGTGTCACACGTACAGATAGTCAACATTCAAGTTAATAAAGATTAAGTTTTTATTGGGTAAAAATTCTTTTAGCTATTGTACTTCACAGACAATGAAAGTGCTTAGGTGCTGTTCAGGATTTTTTCATTGTTTGCCCATAAACTAGAAAGAACAAACTTTCTAAAGTTATGCAAATAATGTAGTTATTTTTATTATAATAATGTTATATGAATACTAGCAGTAGTATTGCTTCTAGCACTACATTTATAAACTGAATTCTGCTACCTTTTCTGTTGAATCTGACTGGCTTACTCTTCTGTTTAAGGTATTATCATTGAATTTATTATTTTCTATTGTCTCTCTTATTTTATTTGCAGCCCAATTGTATGGACATTTGTTCAGATGCTCTGAACACTCCCAAAAACATAAGCTGTGAGGACTAAGCAAATCAGTTCTCTCTTCTTTCCTCAACTCTTCCCCTAAAATACATCTACACACAAATATGTAGTGCATGGTTATGTTTCTCATCTTCTGACTTCTTGAGTTCTACCACTTTTCAGCATATATATATATATATATATTTTTTTTTGAGCTTTAAGGTACTCCAGGATAGAATGTAGAGCATCCTAGAGCATGTAAACTTTGAATTGAATGCCTGTCCTCATGACATACATGACAACAGGACTAATAACAGTGGTTCTATCTCCCTTTTTTCATGCCACTCATAAATGTAACAGGAAAATCATGGAATTATAGAATCATATAATCATAGATCCAGGGGTATTAGTTGTCAGCCAGCTGAACACGAGCCAGCAGCATTTCCAGATGACCAAGAAGGCCAATGGCATCCTGACTTGTATTGGAAATATTGTAGCCAGCAGAACCAGGGAAGTGATTATCCTCCTGTACTCAGCTTTGGTGAGATCTCACCTTGTGTACTGTGTTCGGTTATGGGCCCCTTGATACAAGAAAAACATCAAGGGCCAGGATCATGTCCAGGGAAGGGCAGCAAAGCTGTTGAGGGTTCTTGACCACCAGTCTTATGAAGAGTGACTGAGAGAATAGGGATTGTTTCACCTGGAGAAGAGGAGGCTGAGGGAATCTCATCATTCTCTACAAACTCCTGAAAGGAGACTGCAGTGAGATGGGGGTTGGCCTAGTGATAGAACGAGAGGTAATGACTTCAAGTCATGCCAGAATATTTTCAGATTGGAAATTAGGAAAAACTTATTATCAGAAAGAATACTAAAGTATTAGAAAATGCTGTGTAGGGAGGTGGTTATTATCCCTGGAGGTTCTCAAGATAAGGGTAGATTCGTCATTAAATTCCTTGCAGTTTTGTGAATACAGACTTCTGAATGTGTACCTCTGAATTGCCACATTATGTGTTTATTGTAATTTCCTTTTTAAAATACAGAAAGTTAGGCTTTGGACAATAATGTATTCCCCTGATCATTTAGAGAATTTGATGCGGAAATGTTAAACTTGTAATTTTCAGATTCTCAAGCAAATATGTTAGATAAAAGAAAGTTGTACTCAGCAGACTTAGCTCACATTTTTGAGATAGTACTTTAAGAACTCCGTATCTACACTATATCTTCCAAAAAAAAAAAAAAAATCTCAGATTTGTTTTGAATTATCACAGTTTAGAAGAGGAGTTTGCAGTTTTAAGCAGTATTTGAAAACTGCATGTCAATTCATAGTAATCTGAATTGACATTTTCAAATTTGACAGCTGTAGCATTTATTTCATGCTGAAATAGTCAAAACTTTATTGAAATTGGTCACTCTTTGTACAGTTGTACTTAGAAACATTTCACTGATGTCACTATAATCCTAATATTTTAGGGAAGTATCATTTGTCTATGAAAGTTTGCTTTGGGGTAGAAGTTGACTGGAAATTGTATGCACATTTTTAGATTATATGAGCTTAAAGAAATTGTTGTCATTATACAGTTTTGGTTACTGCTGTGGTTTTTTTTCCCCTATGACTGGCAACTAAAAATAAGTTAATGCCTGAAATTTAGAAAACTGAAATGCAGTTGTGGTTCTGGGACCAAATATAAAACAAGGATGCAAATGGGGATCTCTCTTTTTGCAAATGAGTAAGCGTAAAAATATGTGCATTCTTTATTATGTATAGCTCCTGCTGTGTGAAGAATAGACTTAGCCCATCATGATCCTGAATGCAAATGTGACTGGTAAGAATATAAACAATAATCTCGATATTTTAGTCTTCACTTACAGCACTGTAAAAAAATCCCTATTCAGTGACATTTAGCACCGGTGCTTTAAAAATACCAGCAAGATAATGATGTTTAGAGTTAGCTATGGCAGAAATTCACAGTAGCAAAGAACTTGTTTCTATCATAATTATATTGAATCTGTGGCTTTCTAACACAACATTGTCCATGTGTTTTTTTATGCCAAAGTATCCCAGTTTTCTCAGAAGAGGTCAAAATATCTTCTAAATTCATGTCACGGTGAAAAGCTAACTAAATAAATAGATTGCAAGAAATAACTGGAATTGTGTAATGAGGCTTTTCCTAAAGTATCAGAAGCTTCTGCACTGATTTGTCCTCCAGACGTCAGCACCCTCAATGCCAAGTCCACATGTAGCCAACATGTTTTTAATGATTCTTTAAAATTACAAGTGGTGGAAGTAGACAGGAATACGAGTTAATACTTAACATTTGTGATTACATAAACCTGTACTATAATATACCATAACTGAATGTAGCTGTGATAATTTTCTTTTATGTCTTCAATAGTAGAGACATTATAAAGACCACTATGTCCAGGATTTGCTCAACAAACCATCAAAATCCACAAAATATATATAATCAGGATGCTTTTACAGATTGTAACACAGATTGAACAAACATATAATTAGAAAGCTATTAATTTTAGCAACACAGAACCACTGAATATTTCTGCGCTTAGGCACACTTAGCTGGACTTTATCTGCAAATGACCAGATAAATTGTGACAATTGTTCCAGCATGTTAAGCTCTGCTAAAAGTCATAGTGATAAAGGATTCAAATTATTCAGTATTTTCCACTGTCCATGAATGCATGTTTTATCAGTCTAAAGCTAGAGAAAAGATAATTTTTGCTATTGCTGTATCATTCAGCTCAGAGGAGGCCAGCCTGTTTTTGTTGTTTTCCGGATGGAAAGAGTGAAGAAATTTCTCACTGTATGTCCTCAATTCAGGACTATCAAGACAAACATTTCAGTCTATTATCAGCTCTGAATATAGAAGATTCCTATCAAACAGATGGGCAGAAGCCAAGCCTATTTCTTCCTGTATTAGTTTTACATTCAAGCTGAAATGAGTGATATCATGTAAAGGAGAGTTTGATCATATATCTGAAATCTCCTCTACATGTTTTAAGACCCCTGTCAATCTTGTGGAAGTCATAATTCTTAATTCATAGCACTATACAACACATGAAAGGGGATGATAAATTTCTATACATTACAACATAGTAACTGCTATAAAAGTTTTATTTAATTTAACTGTTTAGCTGTTACTGCTGTTAATCTCTTCAACCTGAAAAAGTAGCTGACCTCTTTATTCTAACCTTAATATAATCATAAGTAAATTACTTTTGTTAGGTATATCTAATGAACTGTTTCACAGAAGATACTGAGTTTACTGTGGATTAGCTTTGTCACATGGCTATAATAATATACTTGTCTATTTATCTGTATAAATTTGGGCCTGGAAGCCCTTTGAGTCACTTTGCATTGGAGAGAGAGCAAGTTATTAAATCCTGCTGGTCCAAAATAATCTGAATTATCTGAAGACTGAAAAGCATAGGAAAAGTTATTTTAGTACCCTATACTTAGAGCAGTACAATATCGATATAGAGATCAAGACTGTGTTCAGCCTTGTGAGAACAGAACGATCCTTTAAAGGAGGAAGCAGTATGGGCATATCTGAGCGATTCTGCTGGGTTCTGGAACTGTTTAAGAAGAATTATAATGTCAACTCAAAGACGGCTAGACTAGTCCTATACTTGCAGTGTGCTCACCATTTTTGGTACTAGCAGGCTGATTTCATTCATTGGCTATATTTCATACAGTGACTGTGACAAATTGACTTTAACCCAACTTGAATACAGTAATTCTGATTGTTTTCAGTGCTATGCAATGCTTACAGTTCGTGGTGATATTTAATATTGTGTTAAATATCTATGATAAACAATGAACATTAATAATATTGGAACTGCTGTAACAATCTTTTGTTTATAGTAAAATTTCAAATAAATAAATAAACAAATCAAAAGAATGTGTTGGAGGTGTTCAAGTCAAGACAGGATAGGACCCTGAGCAGCCTAATCTAGTGGATGGCGACCCTGCACATGACAGGGGGATTGGAAATAGTTGCTTTTTATGGTCCTCTCTATTTACCCTCTGCTCTCCAGTGGTCAAAAATGCCTATCAAAATATCTCTATAATGTTGTGTCTTTAAACATACATTCTGTAAGTTATTCTACTATAAAGTTGTAAAATGTTTATGAAAAATAGCTTTTTATAGATACAGTCTTTTTTTGAACAAGTGGTTTTAAGAAAATAACAACCAGATTTAACTCCTCCACAGTTTTAGAAAAAGGAAGGCACATTCAAAGGACTAGTCCCTCACCTATCATTATCAATGACTCATATTGCTATCAAAAGCAGAGTCGTATAGAAATTGCATTGTACAAACTGAAATAAACACATTAGAAAGAGAGTTGCAGTAAAGCAACTAGGCAAAAAGAAGAAAAAAATAAAGAAGAAAAATATCTTCTTGAGAACAAAGCAAACTAAGTGTACAGCATTGTATAGAGTAGCTGCAATGCTAAGAACTTTCATGTGACAGCACAAACTGCTCTCTGCTTTTTAAACATTTATATTATGCTTCAGAGTGATTATCATCTAGTTATTAGAGCTTCAGAAAAACATTTAAATGCTTCATCTCTCCCACTACCAGTAAATGCTCCAGAAATAGTAACAAATGAGAAATAATGTGTTATTTACTCAAAGTGAGCTTTAATGGCAGCAGGTTGTGAACACTGAGAATATGCTCCATGGAGTTACATTCACCAAGCACAATTCACTTGGCCAAAACCTTAAAATGATTGTGGATTTAAAGTAAAGAATGACACCCCTGAAAAACCAATTAACTCTTTTTTCCTTGCATATGTTTCTACCATATGGACAAGGATCATTTTTAGTTAATAGTTCGCTATGAAAATGAAGAGCTGGGATTTTTTTTTTTTCAGAGACAAAAAATCTGGCTAACCTCTGGTTTCATCACTAAGTCAAAGCTCATTTAGCAACTGTACTACCCCCAGAAAAAATAAAAGAAATGTTAATTTGAGGCAACAACAAGCCACCTTCTTCTGATCAGCAGAAAGTAGGGTAGAAACCTAGATTCAAGATAACGGTAGAAGGAAGGAAATAAAATTCCACAAGGTTTACCAACTGCTTTCTTAAAAGCATATAGAAGAGTCCTTTAACAGTAGGAACCATAACAATCAAAGAAGCCATAAAGCAGAATATGCAGAGACAAACCTAGCCAATAAAATCTAAGAGAGGACGTGTGAGAACAAACCTGAGTGAGGTCAATGAATGCTCTGTGCCAATGACTGGGGCAGGGTTACAGGTTGCAACGGTGTGTCTGATGCTGGCTGTTGTCAGGGGCAGTGCTTGTATCTGCACCTGGTGTGCATGGGGTGTGCATTCTCTTGCAAACCCCATGTGGGGCAGGGGAGTTGAAATTTGGGTAAGGTGCCAGACTAGCAGAAGGGTTGTGCTAGAGCTTGGACACCTATGTGTGTGCATGTGTGGGTGAGTCTGGTTGTGTGTGAGTCATGCCTTCACCAGGGACTTCTCCACCTGAGGGAAGAAGGACAGGGCAGAGCTGTCTGCACTGCTGTGATGTGTGAAGTCTTTTGGGAGCTGCTGAAGGCAGCATTAGATGGTCAGTAACTCACCCTGTCATTGCCCTGTGTGTCTGTGTGCATGAATGAATGTGTGTCCTGGTCTGCAGCTACTGTACTGCCACTGGAGGGGTTGACTCCGCTCTTAATATCCTTTAACAACTCTCTAGGAGTTAAATAAATGTACTGGAAGAAAACATCTTATTGTGCTACTTTCATTATTTAGTTTTGCTGACTCCACTGGAAAATTTACATTGCTACATCCTTTTTTCTGAGTTACTGTGAATAGAAGGGTTTAGATGGAAACAAATTTGTTAAGTTCCTTTTAGACTTGAGTCACAGATGAGGATCATGACATACCTTAATTGCTCTTTTGCTACTTATGGCTGAAAGACCAACTTACCTGTTAATTTAGCTGGGTATATAAGATACTGACAGTATAAAATTGCCAATTAATCCCTGTAAACATCAGATGAAAAAGAACAGAATTTCTCAATCAAACATTGCCACACTCAATTTTATTGCTTTTTTAACTTCACACTTAAGATTTCTCTCATTTGCACTCAGCATTTACTACTGCCTGTTTAAAAGAAGTTGCAAATCCTCTCTTTTGCGATTGCATCTGGGCATTTAAAACTATTCCAATAAACAGTCAGAAATAGAACAGAACTCATTATTGATAAGTAATCAGTATTTTATGTACAGACAGCATATTGGTCATTGATTCACTAAGCTCCTAGCACTATTAACATGTTATTTCCTGAACTTATTTGTTCATGAACACTTTCAGTGACTTCCAAAGACAGAATTGGTATTTTTTCAAGACATTTTGAACTTGGATAATTTATCAAACTGGAAGAAATGTTGTAAGCAAGAGACTTCTATCTATCTTCATTTTGTTTTTCTTTGGAATCTAGTAATCTTGAATGTTTTGATCAGACCTGGACTACATTCAAGGAATGCATTTTTTCAGAGTTTTTAATATAGACTCAGAATAATCTCTTTGTAAACGGATTTGCTCAATTTCAAATAAAACTGTAGTATTTGCTAGGAGTTTTGTCTGCAAGGAAAGGGTGATCTTGTTAAAACATGGACCTATATGATTATACATATACATAAATGACTCAAAAAATTGTAAAATCAACAGATGTGGAGTGTTCCAGGAGTGCTTTTAAGTACTACATAATGACTGGTTTCTAACTGTGTTGAATAGAAATTAAATACCACCAGTTGTCTTCACAGTGTAAAATATTAAATATCATTATTTTTAGACAGTAAAAGGCATTAGCTTGTCCTTACCTTACCAGTGGGATTATGAAGAAACTATGATTAGGAATTGCTGATGCTGAACTTTATAATCACCGATTTTGCAAAGTCCACTGTCCACTAAGCTGAGTAATGCACCTCACTGCTAAAATACAAACACCAGCTAGATGGATGCGTTCCAAAATGAGGTCCAATGAGACTGGTTGAAGGAAAACATGTCAAAGGTGAGTTTATTGAGACTATAGGCTGAACATGTAATACAGTGCCATATTTAGACACAAGATGATGCAATAAATGCAATAAAACAGTTTAATAAGACATTAAGATTGTACAGTTATGTACTTAGAAGTCAGGAAGCTAATATATTATATTCACTGAATTGATACATGTATACATGTAAGTATATAAAATATGTATATATCACTCCAAAAGTAATGCCTCCTATTTTTTTTTTCATGGAAACTATGACAGATACAAAGAGCACAACAACACTATTAGATAGATAAAATTCTCAGATACAAAAAACTACTTCTCAATATAGTCATCACCATTATCTTTTCATTTTCACCAGCAATGAGCAAGACCCTGCATGCTGAGCTTCTAGAAAAACTTCATGAACATCTGGAATGCAACTTGTCATTCACATTAGTGTTACCACCACTGAAATGCAGTACCTAGCACCTGGCTGTGCTAATATCCACTGTTTGCTCTCCATAAACATTCAACAAGCATCAGTGAATTTCAATGGGTGCAATTTTATCCACCTGGAGGAATTCATTTACACACTTTTTCTTCATGTGCATTTCTATGTCAGATGTCATTTTGTCAGACTGCCCCTCTGCTGCCATCTGGCAACAAAATTTAATGATATATTGGCATGAAGGTTCAACCTCTACTGCCTCTGACATTGTATGTCAACATAATAAGATAGGAGGCATTACATTTGGAGTAGCCCTTATACTTGCGTCACATAATACACAAGAATTTGGGTCATTAACATCATGTTTTAGTATTTGCTCAGGAATCATTGCAGTCCTATCTTAACTGTACCTATTTATGTTTTTTCTATTTCTCTAACAGTTTCTATCAGAATACAAGCTGTAGTAAGGCTGAAATTTGTCTCTTATCTCCTATGAAGCAAGTGAATAGGAAGAAAATTGAGGATGGGCATTGAGATGTTAGACACGACTTCTTATATGTGCCTGACATAATAGCTATGAGAAAACAGGAAGGTCAAGCTGTTTAAAAAGGACAGTGAATTAATTCACAACTACATTTTAGAAGAGGTATTCAGTATTACAAAGGTAAAAGATAAAATATTTGATTCTGGGAAAATAATTTTAAATATGTATACTTTATGTAATATGTATGTACATACATATTATACACTCTTTCCTATTGCATTGTAGTTTTAAGTTTCTGTAAGAGTTTTAATCTCCTTCTGAAACATTTTCCTTGTTCTGGCACTGGTGTTACTGAGGTCATGCTGGGATCTGTATCAGGTAAATAATTTTTCTGATAATTAACCTTGACCCAACCCCTTCCCCAATATCAGATTTTCTCAGCAGCGTATTTTTAGACTGAACTGTGTCTGTGGAACCTAGAGGCTCATAGCTGAATGCTCACAATCACAGTTTAGCTTACACATTTGCGGTGAACAACTTCTACTATACCATTAAATTCAAATTAAGAAAATCATCTTCACTTTATCAAGTAAATGTAGTGTGTGGGAGAAACAATAGTGGAGTGTAAAAAGAAAAACTGTTAGACATTACAGCTAACTGCATAAATACATTGCATAAAATAATGCCAGTTTTGTTCTTGGTTGACCTGGACTCATATATTAACAGTTTTCATCCTTTCTTTACAACTCCCTTGTCTGCAGTAGAAAAACATAAAAGAATAAAAAAAATACTCCTTCTTATAAAGTAAGAAAGTGCTCTGTGTATACTAAATGTAGGCAGAACTGAACTGAACAGTGAAAAGTCAGCCATGAAGCTATAATAAATCTTAGCAACAACTGTCTTTTGTATACACAGAGATCTGGAACAAACAAGAACTATCCACATTTTCTTTTCAACACAGCATGTAGCAGGTCTGTGAACTCATAAGTCAAGATTAGTTTCTGAGAAGTAGAAGTCATCATTATCAAGTCAAGAATAAAACTTCAAAATGCATCTAGATTTTCTTCTCTCCTTATATAAGTGCATCAGTATCACAGTGATCTGTGCTTAGTGTCTTGGGATCCCAGTCCTGGATCACTCTGTTGTAGTTATATTGTGTTACCTCTGAAATCTCAGTCAGAGTGGACTGGACAGCTGATCCAAAATGATCAAAGGGATATTCCATACCATACAGTGTTGTGCTGAACAATAAAACTGGTGGATTTGGACAAGGAGGACAGCTGATAGTTGGAATGTGGCTGGACATTGAACAGTGGGTGCTAAGAAACTGCATTGTGCATAATTTGCTTTGATTAATATTTTTGAGGTTGTTGAAGATATAGGTTTTTGTTGTTGTTGTTGTTAAATTACTCTTTCTTCCTTTAAAAAAAAATTCTTTCTTTCTTTCTTATTGAACTATCCTTATGCCAATCTACAGGTTCCCTTCAGTTTTCTCCCCCCATCACACTGTGGGTGTTGTCATTGAGGAAATGGCTGTGTGGCGTTCAGTTGTCTGCTGAGCTAAACCAGTTAAACACATACTATTATCTGTCTCTTGGCAGACAAAAACTTGAGATTACTCAGGATCTCATGAACCCTGAAAATGATATAGTCTAAAGCACTCATCTCTTGGTTAACACCAGAAATACAGGAACCACTTAAAAATTCCCACATCCAGTATTTTTCCAGAGGTTTGAGACTTTGTGGTGTAAGCCTGCTGTAGATCTCAAAATTATTTGACTAAAAATAATCGTGTAGGATGTCATCCTCCACAATGGAGATGTCCAAAAGTTATGTTATTGAGCTTAGTTCCTCTGATGCTACTCATCAAAACTTCTATGGGTAGAAATAAACTTCCATAAATGCAATAAAAAATGGAAAATTTATAAGCAATTACAAGATAACTTACTAGTCTAGTAATAATCTAGTATAAAACTAATCCAAACTTACACCAGTCTAATATAAAGCTAATCCAAGCGTTCAAATTACTTAAAGTACTGACTGCTGAAAGATGTGATACAGCATAAAATAGGGTATTTGATAATCTGTACATATTTCTATTTCCAGTTTTCCATTTCAGTCTTCCTACTCAGCCATCGTTACAAAATAAATAATGGGACAAATAAATGTCTAGATTTATATCCTTTAGTGTGAGGTTTGTACTATCACTTGAGTACACATGTCAAGACATTCTCTTACCTTATTTTACAGTTTATTTTTATATCTGCTTTGGTAAAATAATGTAACAAGGAAAAAGAAATGGATGAATTCACTATAGACATTTGCTCAATAAAGACGCTCATCTCTGGTTGTCTCTGTTTGATCTTAAAAATAAAATATTAATCATATTTAGAAACAGAAACAAAGCAAATAAATATCAAAGCAGTGTGTATCAGCACGTAACTTTTATTTAGCATATTGTAGGAGATGTAAAATGTATTATTTTCTGAAAAATTTCAAAGTTTTTCTCAGCTTCTTCAGAATTTCAGATTATCATATTTTGATGAAAAAGCATTAACTTCCACTTTCAAATTCTTCACATTAAAAATAAATAAATCTTAAAAAGCCATAGGAGTTAATATTGCAAATATATAGGGAAGGCAGTGTCTCAACTAGTTGTTAAAATTAAGTTGCAGAAAATAGAGGAACTAGACAGTATGCCAGGAAATTAAAAGATATATGATAAAATAACACACTTGAAATCCAGGTCTGAGAAATGATGTAATGTAGTTTTGTAATCTTTTCCAAGTTAAACAATACATTGACATACATAACTTTAATTATTGTGAAAGACAACAATTGTTTCATGTCTCAAAGCTTGCTTTCTGAGGCATTTTTTTGTGATAAGATTCTGCCTTATCTAAGAGGGGAGTGGTGGGTGTCACACAGCAACACTTTGTGGACAGTTTTACGTTTGAAAGAACTTCTTTGGATGTGTTTGCCTTTGAGAGTGCTGAGGAGCATTTACTGGCAGAAGATCTGGGCTATGACTGGATAACTAGTAGGGGAAATTGGGGGATGATACCATTGTATCCTGTGAAGACAAGATACAATTTGGACATCTCCCTGCTCCCTTTTATCTGCTGGCAATGCCTAGAAAATGGGAACAAAGGAGTTCCTGTGGAGATCCAAAAGCAAAGAGCTGAGTCAACAACTTTCGACTTATAAATAAGTTTGTACCTTCATTAAGAAAATAGTGGAGAGGAAAAAGAAGGCATTTTCATCCACCAAACAACACAACCTCCGACGACTCATCACTACTGGAGATCAGCATCTGAACTACGAACCTTGCTGAACCCACAGTGGTGACTATCTCTCTCTTGTTTTCTACAAAGACTCCTTGCTTTTTTATTTCTTATCTCTTTTCTATTGCCCATCTTCCTTTCCCCATATTCCTAAGCAACTAGGATTTGTAATAAACTGGTCTGGCTAACATTTGACAAGTTGTGTCTTAATCTCATTGTTGGGTATACATGTATTAAAATGAACCTCTTCCCCCTCCTATAAACTGGAGTGTGACAGTTATGAACTTCATACATTCACAAACACGCGTGGGAGCACTCACACGAAATAGACAATCTCCTCTCCCATGAAAACGGCTAAAAACTGAATTTAGTAGGAAGACAGAACAGCCTGATTAGCAGGCACAAGTATATTGACCTTCAGTCTGTTTACAAGTTATTGACCTTTCTTATCTCCTTGTCTCTCTATTTCCATGCTTATTCTTCCCATAAAGCACCTAGGTCCCTTTCTTTCCATACCTTTGATTCCTTCGCTAAATATATGCTTTCTGCAAGCCAAAGAAGTTCTTCTTTTACATTCTATGAGTTCCATAGACCTCAATAAGGCAATAACCCTCCTCAGCTTGAAAAGTAATAAAGAGATGCTGCTGTTGACTTCAGAAATTTCACTTCCCAAACCACGAGGCTGAGAACTTCCTGATGGGAAGAAGTTGCTCATTTTTCTGATTAGATTATTTTAATTGTTCTGCTTGTCACTTCTATCCTTTCTTGCGTGTGCAGAAACAAGCCTTTTCTGACATAATGTAATGATCTCCAGAAATTAGATACAGAGGTTTTAGTGAACAGATTGGTGGTGGATCCCACATTGTCTACATGATAGCCATTTAACTATAATAAGCTGAGTACCAATCCTTAGCACAGGAACCTAGATGAAGTTTTTCCTCAACTGCTTTCTGAAACTTCAGCTTGTAAATCTCATGCGATTGGACTACAGTAGACAAAGCAGCTTATAGAATTCCTACTGATGTAAATTTACTTTGAAATAATCAGTTGATTTGATTCTAGTCCTAGTGTCCACAGTTTGTACAGCTGCGTAGGCACTGTATGATCAGTTATCACACAATTCAGGGAAGTCCTTTGAAAAATGTATCATGTTATATATATTGCTATGCAACAACTGACTGCAATAATTTTCCACTACATTTTTTCTGCACTGCTATATTTAAAAAATTCACTAAACAGTATTCAATGAAAATGTTATATTGTCAATTTTTAACACGTAATTATAATGAATACAATCTTCCAAGCTCTTATACTTCAGTAAGTGCACTGATCCCATTTAGAAAAGTTTCATCAACATTGACCCTGTTAACCTAAAGAAGACTGACTGCACTGAGAAAGCAGTTCAAACATTTCCTTTTTTTTCATCTTTTTTCTTTAAATACTCACTGAAATCCACAAAATTTGGCCCACAAGTTCTATATTTGGCCTCTGTAAGTTCCATATTTCCTGTTACTGAATCTAGCTGAATGCATTTCTTTTTACTTCTGATAATGAACTGAGATTTAAAACAGAAGCTCTGACACATCTGAGCTTCAGTAGTTTAACGGAAGCTTTTGATCAAAATCAGGTCAAGTAGATGAGAGAGACATGATCAGTAGGTCCTTTTTCTTATTTTTCATGTTTGTGTCTATCATGTATGAGAAATGCTGGGGAAGGAGTTCATGCTCATCAAGTGCCTTCTGTGAGATCATGCATGATGAATTTAGAATGTGTACCTCTGGGACTAAATTTGAATGCATAATGTGCTGCTTATAGCTATAACATCCAAACTGAAATATTCACCACTTTCTTGTTTATAAAGCTGTGCCACATGTTCCACACTACTGCCTGTGATATGAAAAGAAAAATAAAAAGGTTATATTGCACATGACTTGAAACACTGCAGTAAAACCTCCAGGCAGAAAAAATGTTATCAAGGCACCAAGGAGCAAAGTGGTAGCAGATTCAAAGTGCAGACTGATCAATACTCAAAGGAAGAAATAAAAGGAAAACTGCATACTGATTATCCTTTCTGTCACAAATGTAAGAAAAAATCTTCAAAATAATTTAAGACATAATATGGTACATCAGGAATCTTACTCTATATTATGTAAAAAGGAAAACGCTTGCAGAAGGACTAGTCAAAAGAATATTGTAATATACTATGTCATTTAGAAAATAATATAAAATATTTACTATTTATTTTTTACTGCAACTCAAAAGATTAATGAAAATAGAAACAAACAACATGTAAGAAAAATATTTTATTTCATTTTAGTTAGCCAACTAAAGGAACAGGCTGTTCTGTACATTTTTTTCACTAAATGAATAGTCACCTACATTACAGAATTGTTCTGTGAGGAAAATTCTGTCAATCTGAAAGCTAGAAATTGATGTTTCCCAGTGTATAGGCTGGGTCTTATTATGTAAATAAAATCTGCTGAAAACATCTCACTTTGTCTTAATTTGAATTTAAAAAAGAAAAAGGCAAATAAATAACAGACTCCATTTTTTTTCTAGAATTCCAACACTGTGAATTCTTCAACACAGAGGAGAAGTATATTATTTATTTCCACAAAGGGACAGAGTTCAAAAGCATCACATTTGATATTCTCACTTGTAGCTCAGCTATTTGTGGCTCAATTCAATTGTGTAATCATAGGTCTTTAATGGCTCTTCACACATACCAGAATAACCCTTTGGCACTTTGCTGCTGATCACCTCTTAAGAACTATGCATTTTTAAGGGAAAAAATGGAGCTGTCACTGTCTTTTCTAAAATAGAGAAAAAGGATTTCACAGTAACACAGAAAAAAAGGAAAATCCAAATTGTTGTTACTTGTAATGCTTTCACTGGCACCACTCTGATAGCACATCTTAGAAAATAACAGGTTAATCTTCTGAGATCTGTGTATCTTATTCATACAGAAAGGCACTGGTATTGTCTGCCATAATAGCATTCTTTAAATACGGAAGGAAGAAAAGCAACATATAATAGCTAGGTACTCAGTGGTTCACAGAGAGAATACTCTCCGTACTTACCAGTCAGTGTATGTGAAGTTCTAATTATTCCCAACTTGTGGCATTTTTTGTTTTTTTTTTGTTGTTGTAATAGTTTTGTTGTTGTTACTTTTTGGGATTTTTGCCCCCTGTGGTCAGGATTCTTCTTCAAAGAGAAATTTATAACAGTGCATTTGTTTATGGCAAAGTGTTTCACATTGCTTCCGTTTCATAGATTCATAGATTCATAGATGCATTAGGTTGGAAAGGACCTACAAGATCATCTAGTCCAACCATCCTCCTACCACCATCCCTACCCACTAAGCTACTAAATCAAATCCCTTAGCACCTCATCTAAACGCTTCTTGAACAGCACTAGGGATGGTTCCTCAACCACCTCCCTAGGCAGGCCATTCCAGTGCCTGACCACTCTTTCAGAGAAAAAATTTTTCCTCAAATCTAATCTAAATCTTCCCCGACGCAAATTGTGGCCATTCCCTCTCGTCCTCTCATTAGTTATCTGGGAGAAAAGGCTGATCCCCTCCTCACCACAGCCCCCCTTCATTTAACCTAGCAGACATCTAAACACAGCTCTGCTTACCTCCCCAGTGGGATAGAGAAGAATATTGAAAATTATAATAACTTACAGAATGAGATAAGGATAGTTTAAGAAGAAAACAAACAAACAATAATAATAATGCAATAATATAAAAAAAAAAAAAACAAAAAAAACAAGGCACGTGATATATAATGCAATTGATCACAACCTGCTGACCAATTCCTAGCCACACTCTGAGCAGGGCATCCCCATATTCCAGCCAACTTACCCCTCATTTATTGCTGAGAATGACATCATATGATATGGGATATTCCTCTGTTCAGTTTGGATCAGCTTTCATGGATGTGTCTCATCCTATCTCCTTGTGCATCCTCCACTTGTAAGGCTGTATTAGAAGAGGAACAGTCCTTTCCTTTTGCACTTTTTTGTAACAACTAAAACATCTGTGTGTTATCAACGTTACTTCCATCCTAAATTAAAAGCTCAACATCATATTAGGTACAGAAGGAAGGTTGAGGAGCAAAAGGATCTGAGGGTGTGAGTTCACACATGGCTGAAAATGAACCAGTAGTATGCCCAGATGGCACAGAAGGCCAATAACATCCTGGCTAGAATCAGAAGCAGTCTAGCCAACAGGACCAGGGATGAGATTAAGCCCTAGTCCTCAGCCCTAGTGAGGTCACACCTCAATTGCTGTGTTCAGTTTTGGGCCCATACTGCAAGAAAGACATGGAAGTCCAGGAGTATGTACAGAGAAGGGCAACAAAGCTGTTAAGAGTATGGAGCACAAGCCTTAAGAAGGTAGGTGCCATATTTGATAAATCTGTTGGAATTTGTCGTAAATCAAGTCGACAGAATGCTAGAAAGGTGCAGCGAACATTGCGTGGCAAGATTTTTTAGGGATCTCTTCTGAGGAGTCCACATTAGAGCTTAATGTTTAATGTCATGAGTCATCTTGGAAGAGAAAAAAGGCTGATGCAATGGGTTACATATTAGCTAAATCTCAGTGAAGTTATGCTAAGCATAAACTGGATATTTCCTGTGTATGGTAATATGCGTATCATCAGAATGTCAACATCCAGTTTTCAAAAGAAATGAACATTGAAAGTAAGCGGCTCAGCATTATCTCATTTCAAAGGAACAAAATTCTTAAGTGTACATACTGCTGACGCATCTGTGATATAGTTGTTGCTGCCTTCACAGCTTTGTCTCCTTTTGCTTGATTTAGCCATATTAGACGCTGTGTAGCTCAAGTCTGCTATATTATAATTAGCGTATCTTCCATTTCTTTTCTGTAAGCATGGCACTAATATATCTGTAGTTTTTCCACAGCAGGGAAAAGGACTGGAAACCATGAATAGTTCCTTCTGTTCTACCTAACTCCTACTGCAATATTTCTTCCCCGGCAAAATGTTGGAACAAAACAGAGCATGGGGAAATCAGTCTGCAATCAATAGATATTAGGAGAGGAATTACCCTGTACAGGGATAGTGTTCCTCATGCCCAAAGGACTACCTTTGGGGAGATTTTCACGTTTCTATGCAATAGTTTCCAGTAAGATATTAAAAATCCCCAGGGGAAATTTCTGAGCTCCTAGATAAAAGTTCAAAATATTTCTTCAGAAAGAGAGAAAGCAAGAGAGAGAGTGTCAGTAAAAAAGAGAAAGACATCTACCCACTCTCAGTACTCTAAATTGTTCTAATTCATTTTCTAATAGCCTTTACAGTGTTTTGATATTAGGTGGCATTAAGACATCAAAAACTTGAAAGATTCAGAATATTTTGGATCTCATATACTCTAAATGCAGAATTTCTGGTCGTAGGCAAAATAGCTGATGTTTGATAAGGACTGATAAAAAAAGGTTAAATATAGAGAAATTTTTAAGTGTTTACATGGTTATGATTATGTCGAAGTGTGTAATTTACATTACTACTGTCGGAAAAATGAATATCTCATCCACAGCGAATAAAATATTGTAAGAGAATGAAAAAAATAAATGTTATTTTTTCCTAGGTTTATTTGATCACAGCTTGTCACGCTCCAATATAAAGGAGGGAGACGAGGTTCTTTAAGATTATGTGTATACCCAGCGTGAGATTAAGAAACAACGGTTCAAATGTTGGTCCGACCAGTTTATTACCAGTATTGACCACGGACATGGGGAAGGGGAAGGCGGACACTGTTAAGGGTGATGGGGAAGGGAAGGTGAGCGATAGGAAAGATAGGAAAGAAGCAAGGATTTGTACAACGCAGGGATAGTCACCAGTCAGGATCCTAGGGGCGGTGAGCGGATTGACGGTCCGAGGCAGAAGGGCAGGGGTGGCAGAAGCGGGGAGAACAGCAGCAGCGACGGGCAGCCTTGAGCAGCAAGCAGTCGGCTGGAGAAACAGCGAGGGGTCAGCACCGGAGAAGCAGCGAGGGAGGCAACCCCGAGAGGGGCAGCAGTGACCAGTGACCAGCTCGTGAGGTCTCTCCTAAGAGAAGGCCTCTCCAGGCAGCAGCAGTGATCAGCTCGGGAAGTCTCTCCGAAGAGAAAACTCCCATACAGGTAGCAGAGAAAACCCCCAACTTCGTGGCTGCAGGACCCCTATATTTATCTTCCAGATTCCTCCAGTCTACGTGACAAATCCCGTGCAAGCTTGTCAGGCAAGCGTCTCCTGAGATGGCTATCTCCCCACGGAGATGAGTACCACACAGAAGAGTGTTCAGCGGCCATCGAGCTGCCGCTTATCTCTATTTCGTTGCCCCAGGACGTGCCCATCTGCTTGTCCCTTAAACAAAAGATTTCACAACCTTGTCCAGGACTAACTTGGACATGTTCGGACATGTTCATCAGAAAACTTTGAGTCAATGGTATTAGACTAGTCTCTTACGCAGCTGAATTACAGAAGATTATTGAAATAAATAATACAATTGAATAATCAGTACCACTGAGATTTGTAGAAAGATGACAGGTGATGTAGGTGTGTAAAGAAAGCAACAGTGTTTGTAGATACTTATGAAGTTGTAAATGAAGTGCAATTTCATTCAACAAAAGGTAAAAATCAACAAGATTTATTTATCCTAGTATAAAATTGAATTAGGATTAATCAGAAAGCTAAAACTCAGATTCTGATGTCAAATTAATGTTGCAAATATCTGTCTGTTGCCACCTCTAAGAGTAGGGATGTTCTGTGTTGGAGCTCTTCTAGTTCAAATATTAGTTAGTCTTCACACCAAAAAGTAAGAAAATTTGTAATATCTGATGTTGAAATTTTGAACTGAGAGTAGAACATACATCTGTAGCTTATATTACCTGGAGAAAAAGACTGAGATTTTCTCTCAGTCTTTCAAATTAAGGAGTTTAATTTCATATGGAAAATGGATCATTATTTCTCTATGCAAACAAATATTTTCAAATTCGGATTGTGATTTCTTAGTAAAAAATTTCTCTATATTTTTTTATTATTATTATTAATCTTGAAGTGCTATACTTTCTTTTTAAGGAAAACATGAAGAATAAATCATTAGGAAAAAAATAGTATATGAACTTAAGAAAAAGAATTTAATGTTTTCTTATGTTCTTCAAGAGTAAAATAAGTCCAATAAGAAGTGAAATTGTTTATTGCTGATTTAACTGCTGCTTAGCTTAAATATGCTCTTTACAACAGGCATATTTTATGTAACTGATAGAAATCTTGTCTTCTGTTTTTTACAGACCACTATGCAACATGTTCACAGCAGTCTCTTCAGTTCTTAAAACCTCGGTCTGTGAAAGCATCAGCTGATTCAGAAGAAAATGACTAAATGGGAAAATTATTTACAGAAACAAACAAAAAATCCTGAAAACTAAATTAGTATCTGATGAAAAGTTCAGGATTTGGGTGTGATCAGATTTATCAGGTCTACATAATTGATTGTAGAATCATCTACTGGAGATGAATTTCAAAGATACATTCCCTGTAGTTTCTGAGATGTGCTTCACAGCTTTATTCCAGTGAAAAATTAGAGAGAAGAAAGTAATAAGGATACATTTCTTTGTCTTTCCTCACCTATAATGAATGGAGTCATCAGCCTGAGTGAGATCTGACGCTAACGTTTCAATGCTGAATTTTAGAAACTGAAAGATAGAAATGGATGGGGAAAGTTTAAAACAGAACAAAACAAGCAAGCAAACAAACAAATAAACAACAAAAAATGTAGTATTCTGCCTCTGATATCTGCCACTAAAGAGATGTTTTATTGAGAAATTCTATAAATTCAGTGGATGACAAAAATATAAAATCTCAGAGTTCCCTGATAAAAAGTTTAAAAAGCCTTATTTACTTGAGCTTCAAAATATTATCTAATATAATATCTATGAAAAAAGTCAATCAAATTTTCTAAATTTCACATTTCCCTCTGATAAATCAGAGAGAATTCATGAATTTACACCGATTAATCATTATGTTGTGTTTGTTTTCTTTTTCTCTGAATTGACACATCAGCCCTCACCTATTAGAAATTTTGTAAGTCTCAGCAGTGTTTCCTAATGATGTACTGAGCCTAAGGTTTTACATGAAGCTTAAAATGAGGTGTTTTATATATACATATAAGTTACCAGCTTGAGTATATATATATGTACACTTCAGGATTTTTTTAATGCAGTTTCATACAGATGTCACTATGAGCCTCAGTAATGATGTTTCTCTTTTCTCTTTTGAAGAAGTTCTTATAGGAATTTGTCAGCATCAACTCAGAAATAATCCATATGATCCTTCAGAACAATCCTGCCTTTGAAGTGTACTGTTTTCTCTAAATTAGTCAGTGTTTACAGATGCCAAGTTTTTCTTCAATTTTGTGTATCAGGACACATATTTCTATCATACAATGAAGTTAGCTGTGGTCTGTTGCTTGTCTAGTTTATTTTTAATTTAGATTTTCAATTTTGCAAAGATAACACGGTCATATATTAAAATTGCAGGACTGAGACATGAAATTAAAAGCTTAATTACTTGCTGTAAAAGGAGAAGAAAAGCTTCTGGATTTGACTGCATGCAGGGATACTACATACAGAAAAAAAAAAAAGAAAAAAAAAGAGACGGAGCTCTAAAAAGCAAATGACAGGTCACAGATCAAATCAGTATGTTTGAAATCGCTTCTTCCCGTAGTGTACTTTCATCTCTCAAGACCTGTTTAAGCATACTAGCAATTAATTTGTATTTATCTTCACAGGAGAGTTCATGATCCATTTCTGTGATCATTATTCATTTATGAGATGTATGTCAACAGGTTATCAAGCACAAAGCGCAATGTTAATGGTAGCTAATAAATTCTTAGAATTTACATGTTATTATGTTATTCTTAGAATTAACATGTTTACCTTACCACAGTGTGTACTTTTGTTCAATAAACTTGAAGTAGTCTGACATTGCACATTTTCAAAATTTGATTGATTTGTTAAGACCATATTTAATTGAAAGGAACCAACTAGGATTCTGGAGCTCCCAACACAAGGACATGGTGTAGTTGAAGCAAGTTCAGAGGGAGGCCACGAGAATGATCAAAGGGCTGGAGCACCTCCCCAGTGAGGACCTGGAGAAAAGATTTTGAGGAGACCTTATAGCGTCCTTCCAGTACCTGAAGGGAGCCTACAGGAAGGGGAGGGACTTTTTATTAGGGCAGGTAGCAACAAGGTGATGGGAAAGAGGGTAGATTTAAGCTAGGTATCAGAAAGAAATTCTTTACTGGAACAGGCTGCCCAGAGATGTTGTGGATGTCCTCTTTCTGGAGGCATTCAAAGACAGTCTGGATGAGCAACCAGGTCTAGGGGGAAGTGTCTCTGCCTATAGCAAGGGAGTGGAACTAGATGATCGTAAAAGTCCCTTCTAACCCAAACCATTGTATGATTTTATGATTCTGTGATCACTGAGTCCATTGCTAGTTCCAGAATCATTCTAAAATCAAACTCTATGCCTAAGAGTGTATGGTTCAAACACTACTTAAACTCTGGTAGCTTGGTGCCATCATCACTGTTCTGGGGAGCCTGCTTCAGTGTCCAAACACTCATGGTGGCAAGAGAACTATTACATATCACCATAAAGTGACTGGAAAGAAAAGACTGCATCTTTATGGAAAGCAGTTCATTTTTCCACCAAAGAGGACACCACTGCAAAATATGTTCTTAACAAAAGGAATTCTTTGTTTGAAAACATAATTCTTGGTCTTCTTTTTTTATCAGTTATAATGATCAGATTCCTGGATGTACCAATAGATCCTACCTTCCCTTGTCATCATCACCTGAGAAAAGACGTCTCCATGGAGACTTTATTGTGATCTTTCAGTACTTAAAGGGATCTTATAAACAGGAGGGAGACAAACATTTTACATGATCTGATAGAGCAAGAAGAATAAATTAAAAAAAAAAAAAGAGGAGAGATTTAGATTAGATATTTGAAGGAATTGTTTTAATTGGAGGGTAATGAGATACTAGAATAGGTTGCTCAGAGAAGTTATGGATGTCCCATTCTTGGGGTTGTCCAAGGCAAGACTGGATGGGACCTTAGGCAGTCATTATTCTATTAGCATTAGTTTAGATGTTGCTGAGCTATGAGTTTGTGCCTGAGGCCAGGACAGATTGTTCAGTGAGAAAGAGCTGTTGTCATGATGGCATGAGGCAGGGCGTTCCATCCTCCCTATCATAGTCTGAGTTGACAACCAGTAGATCTACTTGCATATGGCCCCATCCAACCAGGTCTTGAATTTCTCCAGAGATTAAGCTTCCAATACTTACTTCTCTGAGCAGTCTATTTCAGTGCTTCACCACACTCTGAATAAAGAACTTCTTTCTAATATGTAACCTAAATTTTCTCTCTTTTAGTTTAAAACCATTCACCCTTGCCCTGCCACTATGAAACTGATCAGAATTTGGTCCCCTTCCTGCTTTTAAAGCTGTCTTCAAGTATGGGAAGGTCACAATGAGGTCCCTACAGAGCCCATCTTTTCTTCAAACTAAACAAGCCCAATGCCCTCAAACATTTTTCAGAGAAGTGTTCCAGCCCTTCAGTCATCCTTCTGGCCTTCTGGAATCTCTCCAACAGTTTTGCACCCTTTAGGTACTGGGGGCCCCAGGCTTGCACACAGTAATTCAGATGGAGCCTCGTGAGGATAGAGGGGGACAGTCAAATCCCTTGCCCTGCTGGCCACTCCTCCCTCGTCTTAGCCCAGGACAAGGTCATCCTTCCAGGCTGCAAGAGCACATACTGCTGTCTCCAGCTTTTCATTCACCAGGACCCCCAGATCCTTCTCCACAGGGCTACTCTCAATAAGTTCTTCTCCCAGCCTGTATACACAGCTGGGATTGCTGCTGCCAGAGCACACCACGTACTTGGCCTTTTTGCACCTCATTAAGTTCTCATGGACCCATTTTTCAATTCTGTCCAGGTTCCTCTGGGTGGCATCACTTTCTTCTGACATATCAACTGGAACACTCAGCTTGGTGTCATCAGATAATTTGCTGAGGAAACACTCAGTCTCATCATCTATACAGACCCTGGGGAACACCACACACCACTGGCCTCTGGATATTGAACCACAACACTGGCTGCAAACATCCAACCAACTCTTTATTCAGTGAATTATCCAGCTTTGAAATCCATATTTCTTCAATTTAGATATAAGAATGCAGTATGGGACCATGTCACAGTCCTTGCACAAGTCCAGGAGAATGTGGTTAATTGCCCTTCATCTACTGATGCCATCACTCCACTGCAGAAGGCCACCAGATGGTCAGCTATGATCTGCCCTTGGTGAAACTGTGCTTACTCAGATCATATCCTATTCTCACATGTACCTTAATGTACCTTCCAGAAGGGCCCAGTTTCTGATCTTCCCAGGCACAGAGGTGAGGCTCAATGGCCTGCAATTCTGCATGTCTTCTTTTCTCACTTTCTAAGAAATGAGTATATTGTTTTTTTTTTTCCAGTCAATGGAGACTTTTCCAGACAGCCATGACTTTTCAAATATGATGCAGAAGAGCCTGGCAACCATATCAGCTCCTTCAGGACCCTGGAATGAATTCGTTCATCCCCTTAATTTGTGTACATTCAGACTCATGACACAGTCTCAAATTTGCTCTGCTCTTACAATGGGAGACATTGTTCTCCTCCAGCCCATGCCTTGAGGTTCACGGGCATGAGCCAGGTGGGAAGCCTGACTGCCAGTGAAGATCAAGGGAAAGAATTTGTTTAGTACCTGAACCTGCTCTATGTCTGTTGAAGCCAGGTCTCCATTTTTGTCTATAAGAGAGATTACACACTTCTTAGTCTGCCTTCTTTGAGCACAGTACCTATAGAGCCCTTTCACATTATTTTTCACATTCCTTGTCAAGTTTAGTTCCATCCGAGCCTTGGCTTTCCTGTTCCCATCTCTGCATAACTGGACAGCATTCCTGTATTTTTCCCAGGCCACATGTTCTTGCTTCCACTGCCTGTACGTGTCCTTATCTCTCAGTCTGACCAGCTGGTCTTTGCTCAGCCATGCCGATTTCCTGCATTATCTCCATTTTCTATACTGGGCAATGAAGGGATTTTTTGCACTCAGAAATGTGACCTTAAAGAGCTGCAGCTCTGTTCTATTCCTATGTCCATAAGGGCAATTTCCCAGGTTATCTCATCCAATAAATCTTTAAATAGCTGGAAGTTCACTATCCTGCAGTTCAGAGTCCTGACTTTAGTCTTTGACAGGCCTATGTTCCTCTAGATCATAAACTTGACCAGGGCATGGTCACTATGGCCCAGACTGCCTCCAGTCTTAACTTCTTAAATTATTTCTTCTTCATTACTGAGTACAAATCCATTAATGCTTCACCTCTGGTTAGTCTGCTCAGTACCTGGACGAGGAAGTTGTCCCCAGTGGACTCCAGGAGTCTCCTTGATCTCTTACAGCACACTGTATTGGTTTTCCGTCTGACGTCCAGGTGGTTAAAATCCCCCATCAGGATGCAAGCCTGTCTGTACAACAATTCTTGCAGCTGAGGCAAGAAGACCTCATCAACTGGCTCCCCTTGATAAGGCAACCTGTATTAGACTCAGACCATCAGATGTCCTTTAGTGGTCTGGTCCCTAATTTTAACCTACAAACTTTCAACCAAGTCATGACTGCTTCTCAGAGGCAGTTTTGCACAATCTATCCACTTCTCAACATAGATAACAACTCCCCACCCCTCATAGTTTCCCTATCCCTTCTAAACAGTTTGTAGTTGTAGTATAGCAGTGGTTCCTAGATTTCACTATAAAGGCAATATACTCTTGGGGTAAGAAGAAATGCATGTATAAAACAATTTTAAGTACAGCTGAAAGAGAAATTAATGCAAATAAAAATAATTCCATAAACAACAAGGCTCACCAGATCACCAAATCTGGGAGAGTAAGTATGAGGGCTGCTCCTAAAAGTAATGCCTTCTATTTCATTATATTGCTCCACAGTGTTAGAGGCAGATGTCAGTCATATGGCAATAGGTGCTGTACCTTCCTTCCTGACAATGTTGTTACATTTTGTTGCTATGTGATAGTTGGCAGCAGAGTAGTCTGATAAAATGGAATCTGACATAGAAGTGTGTATGAAGCAAAGGTGTGTCACCAAATTCCTCGTTGTGGAAAAAATTGTATCCATTGACATTCATTGATACTTGCTGATTATTCATGGAGATCAAACAGCAGATATGAGCACAGTGATGCAGTGAGTGGTGTGTTTCAGTAGTGGTGACAGCAACAGTGGATCACTTCCTTTGCTGAAGTTGGTTATGGTGTCAGCATGCAGGCTCCTGCTCATGAGTAGCAAAAATGCATAGCTTATGGTGGTAACTATAGATTGTAGGTGAGAATTTTCTGTATCAAATAGTGTTATAGCGCTCTTTGTATCTGTTGTAGTTCCCATGGGAATAAACACATTCAGAGTGACCTATGCACATTGTGTTCATCTAATACGGTGTAGATTGTCCTGAATAGTCTGTGAACAGTTCCCTGCTCAAAGTACTTCAGTTTCTTTTACTTCATCAAAAGCAATTTGGTGCAATTGAACAATCCTGATGTTTGAAGTGTATAGATCGTTGACAGTGATGGTATCTTTCATCAATTTCAGAAATATCTTGATTACAATAGTACTAGCAAAAAGCAAAATCTAACACAGTGAGAAAAAAAGGCATAATTTCAAATTATCTTCCTTGAAAGGAATGCAAAAGAGAGAAAGTACCTGTCTAAACTGTCAAAACTAATAAAAACAACTTTTCTATTTGCTACAGCTGTCTTTCAGGACAGTCTGTGAACAACAGCGATAGTTATTTGAATGTACTTCATGCCTCTGACTGTATTGTCACTTGCATGACTAGAAAGAAATATTTAGGCTCAGACTCAGAACTCCTCCTAACTATAATCAGAGAGCAGGTCTCCACCAGCTGGCCTCCCAGAGAAGATGAATTTCCCCCTCTCCTGGAACTGGAAGGTCATGTCTCCCAAAGCCACAACACATGTGAAATAGCTGGACCTCCTAGAAGCACAGCACACAGGAAACACTACCAGCGCTGTTCATAAGCATCAGACAGATTGCTGCATGATGCCATGATATAGAATACTGATAAAATCAGGACATCCATATAGCAAACAATGTAAAAGGATTTTCACCCACCCAAATAGAGATCTATAATATAGGACAAACTAAAAAAAAAAATTAGAGTTGTAAGTATGTGCTCATTGTATCTGAATTTCTAAGACCTTAGATATGAATTTTATATAAAAACCTAAATTTAAATAAAAATGTTTCTATATGGAACTAAACACTACTTTTTATGGAAATAATGAAAGGAAGAACAATTTGAGATAGTATGATGTGGAGACCTTGTGTGTTTGGCTGTACAGTCTGACAAGGGAAAAACTAAACCAATTTTTCTGAGCTCCCACCTATGTTTTATTGAATTTAATCACAGAATCACAGAATTGACCTCTAGAGATCATCTAGTCCAACCCCATTCCCAAAGCAGGTTTCCTAGACCAGGTTGCACAGGTACATGTCCAGGTGGGTCTTGAACATCTCCAGTGAAAAAGACTCCACAACCCCGCTGGGCAGCCTGTTCCATTGCCCCATCACCCTTAATGTGAAGAAGTTCCCACATATTTTCTTACAGAATTCAAGCTGTGAACTTAGTTACATCTTTCAAACTAGTTACTGAGAAGTCCTGTAACAGTAAATCCAACTGAATATTTTCTGCATTGCAAAACCTAAGACAATTTCACCATTCTTTCATTTCGCTTTCTCAGCTCTATGCTTCTACAAATGTACTGGCTTTCACAGATGGTGTAACTGTTGGAGTTATACTGTAACCAATTTAGTGAAATAGACTACATAAAAAAAAAGGAGAAATTATGCATATTTTCGTTTCTAGAACAGAAAATGGACACAAGACTTTATTAGCAGTCAGATTGTTCTGATTGTTATTATTTTGCCTCAGTTATCTCTGTGGTACAATGGGAACTACTAGTACAAAAATCTCCCCCTGTAGTGTTTTAGTAAAGGAGGCAGCAAGTAAAAGAAGCACACGTTGACCCAAAATTGTTCACATTGCTAATTAATTTTCAGGGAGATGAAGCAAGTATGTGAATAGATCCTCTGAGAAATGCTCATATTCAGTATTCCAGTCTCACATGGAATTAGCTGTGAATCACAATTTATTTCATTTTTTGCAGTAGTGAGCAACCTTGAGAAAAGACATAATGGATAGGAGCAACTGAACCATTTATTTTTGCCCGCTTCCCTTCTCTAATTCTCGCCTCTGTTTCCTCATTGGTTGAGTACTCCAGGGTTCACAGTCTATCTGAAGCTCCTAATTCCCTTAGTAAATGTTCCACCCCTGTTTACTGCGTGGTTAGCCCCTACCTGTTCTCTACCTAATCTTGTTAGTTTTACCTATTATGGAATGCTAGGATAACTTCTCATAGTTAACTTTTTTCTCTAGCTATCATTCAAATCACAGATCGAGTTTGTACCAGTACATCTCCTGACATTACTCAGAAATGTGGCTTTTCTATTCTGCAAACAGGAATTTCTCTTGTATCAGAGCTTCATGGCACCTCTTTGGACCTCTCTGGAGTCATGACATTTTATTTTTATGCAAACATGATATTTCTTTCCCCTTACTCCATTTTTTTAATTGTTTCACCTAAACCTAGACAACCTCATCAACATTTCTTATTGAATTTTATCATGTTTATTGGATTGGTTTTTAAATTTAAATGGACAAGTCAGACATTGATCTGGGGAGAAGCTTAAAACATAAATATTAAGTAGTACAATGTAGTGATAAATTAATAAATACTATGAATAAGCACAGTGGTAAGGAAAGTGAAAGAAGCAACAACATTGTAAAGAGTGATTGGAGGAGACAAGAAGAGGAATAAAAAAGTATATAATGAAACTGAGGTGGAGATATTGCAAAAGAGATACGGGAGCAAAGCACTGGTCAGGGAAGTCCCTAGCAGATGCAAGCTGGCAGGCTCCTCCCTGTAACTCTTCCCACTTAGTTCAATGGAAAATCTTTCATTGCACAGCAATCCATCTTCCAACTGGCATCCACACACTGCAAAGCATTCTTGCATAAACTTTCCCTGCTTCATTTGTACTATCACACAAATAAATTTCAGCAAACTTTGGGGAGAAATCATCTCATCCTACATTCACCTTCATCCTATAATCATCTCAGATAGGACTGTTTTATCTTTCGCTGGTGATTCACACACAAGTAAACAAAATCTCATGATCATCCTGTAAGGAAAACTAAACATAGATACTTCAAGACATAACTATGCTGTTGTCATCTTGGTGTGGAGATCATTTTAAAACATGACAAAAAGGAAAAGGAATAACTATGGTGCAACATGACCAAAGTCATGTATAGAAGATAGCAATATTGTCTGAGTAAATATATTTATTTTGGCTCATTATATAAATGTTTAATTGAGAAATGCAAAAAGGATTCAATTCATATGGTCTAATATTACAATTACTTAAAATGCTGTGTTATGCATATTCAAAAAGTGATTAAAGAGTTTTTACTGATGAGACTTGGCCTCAGTCAGTTAGTGTGATCTTTATAACAACTGGAGTGGATTGTTTCTCTACTTGGTGTCCACACCAAGTGGTCACCTACTTCTTTTTATTCTTGTGAAACAGACATACAAGACTGCAATTCTTAGTAAGTTTTTTATGTTTCATGTAAAAAGGAGGTCAAGTATACTGAAGAATTTATTAACTATGTCTGATTCTGAACTATTTCTCTCTATCCTTTCCCTTCAACCATAATAAGTCCTATTTGCTGTTAATACATTGTTAAAAGCACTGGAAAATAAGAGGTAGGCTTGTACTGATTACTTTCAATAGACGGGCAATCATGATATTTTTCTATATGAATTTTTAGTAATTAATATCCATGGCATGAGATAGATAAAACAAAATGCCATATTCACAGAATTATAGAATAGACTTGGTTGAAAAGGACCTCAAAGATCATCTAGCTTCTACCTCCCTGCCATGGGCAGGGTTGCCAAACACTAGACCAGGCTGCCCAGAGCCACCTTCAGCCTTGCCTTGAATGCTTCCAGGGATAGGGCATCTACAACCTCTCTGGACAACATTTCAGTCCATCACCATTCTCTGAATGAAAAACTTCCTCCAAACATCTAACATAAATCTCCCCTGTTTTAGTTTAAAACCATTCCCCCTTGTTCTATCACTATCAACCCATGTAAACAGTTGTTCTCCTGCCTGTTTACACAGTCCCTTCAAGGACTGGAAGTCTGTAACAAGGTCTCTCTGGTTCCTTTTCCTCTTCAAGCTAAACAAGCCCAGTTACCTCAACCTTTCTTCATAGGAGAGATGCTGCAGCCCTATAATCGTTTTAGTAGCCCTTCTCTGGACCTGTTCCAAGATCTCTGTGTCTTTCCTGTTCTGAGAGCCCCAGGACTGGACACAGTAATCCATATGGGGCCTTATCAACGACAATAATTGTTTTTTCTCATGTCTCAAATCTTGCTCTCTTAGGCATTTTTTGTGATAAGACTCTGGCTTATCTAGGAGGCTAGTGGTCAGTGTCACGTGGCTGGCACTCAACAGAGCAACACAACCTCTGACGACTCATCACTACTGAAAATCAATATCCGAATTACAAGCCACATTGGAATCCCAGTGGTGACTATTTCTCTCTTGCTTCCTACAGAGATTCTTTGCTTTTCTTTCCTAGTTTTTCTATCATCCATCTTCCTTTCCCCATCTCCCTAAGCTTTTAGAATTTGTAGTAAACTGGTTGGACTAACATTTGACCCACAGTGTTTTGATCTCACTGTTGGGTACACATATCAAAAGCACCTCCTCTCCCTCCTATTAATTGGAGTGAGGCAGGCCTCACAAGAGCTGAGTAGAGGGGGACAATCACCTCTCTCTCCCTGCTGGCCATATCTTTTTTAATGAAGCCCAGAATATAATTGGCCTTCTGGGCTGAAAGCACACACTGTTGGCTCACGTCCAGCTTCTTGTCCACCAGAACCTGCAAGTCCTTCTCTGCAGGGTTACTCTCCAGGAGTTCTTCCCCCAGTCTGTATAAATACCTGGGGTTGTCCCAGCCCAAGTGTAACACATTTTACTTGGCCTTGTTGAAAAGAATTCTGGAACAGGATAGAAGAAAAAGAGTGCTTGGTTTCTTTGAACTTTGTTATCCCAAATCTTTAATTCAGAGACAAGATATAATGATTTCATATACTTGCACAACATGTGAGAAAAGGTAGCCGAATAACCTCCAATTTAACCTGATTGTGTTAGGGCTTATCATAATAAAAATTCCCATGGACATTTTATTGATCCTTTCTCCATTCTACAAGGTGGGAGGGGAGGAAGGGAAGTAAGAATCCACGTTTGTGTTTCACCTATCTCTCAACAAGGATGCTACTCTGAGTCAATTATGTTTGCTTTAGTTATCGTTAGCAAAAACTAAAACATTGTAAACTTGAACCTGCTATACTTCGCAGGTTTCAGAAACTCTACAGGTCTACTTATTTAGAGGTGAATTTGTAAGTCAACAATTGTCATGGTGTTATGACTTTTTGTTATCTCTATTCCACATCATAACATCATGTGAAACACTGGAAGTTAGAGTTAATACTTCAAGTCCATGAACTGATGAACTTCCAGGCACCTGGCTCTCAGAAGAGAACTACTTACCCCAGAGGACTTTGCGTTCCTGTTTTCCATCCAGAGGGAAAGATAAAACTGCACACAAGTCCTGGAGTCTTCCTCTTGCTGTTCAACTCAGCAGTGGAGGTTTCCTAGCCATCTTGACTTCAGCTTTAGCATAAGTCCTTTGGTTTTGAACACTCTTTCTCTTCAGTTCCAATTATATTGTGTTATTTTGTATTCTGATAACTTATTTAGTAAATTAGTTTTCCTCCTCAAATCATTGCTATTGTTTTGTGTTTAGGCCCATCTCCCTACCCTCTCCATATTCCTCCTTCCACTTTCTTGGGGTGTGGGTCCATTGGTCCCCCACAGAACTGGACTAAACTGGACCATAAACCATTGACAACAATGTACTTCATAAATGCAAGCCTTTCCATACAGTTACTTACTTACTTTAAGGCAAAAGACAGAATTATCATTGAGCTTTCTGTCTGATGTTTTAATCTGTGTTTGCCTTAACATTCAAAATCCTTCTACTTCTACTACTATTATACAGACACCTCTGCAGTGCTTACTCATCGTCAGAAGACGTGAGCTGAAGATCTGTAAGAGGAATTTTCTCTAGCTTTAACATTCCCAATGTGCCAATTTCTAACTACTTTTATGGTTTTATGTTTGCCAAGGAGACATACCCGCTCGTAATACTTTTCTTTTCCAATCTTCTGCTGTCATGTTTTGTTTTAATGCATTCATCCTTTAAAATAAGTTACAAGCAGCACATTCAGAGAACTGAAAAGAATAAGCAGACTTTAAAATAATTGCATTTTCTATGACAGGCTTCAATGTCTTCTGTATTCACACCTATCCATAATGAAGATATCTAAATAATGACTATTAAGCAAGTCCTTCTTCTACTATTCATATTCTTTTTGTCACTATAAATCAATATACATACATTTACATTATTTTTCAGCTATGCAAATTAAGCAGAAATTAAGAAAAGCAAATAGTCAGTACAAAAGTTCAACATTTTATATTTCTGTAGAGGACTTGTACATTCCAGGCTCACTGGCCTGAAAAAAGTGGGGGGAGGAGGGTGTCAATGGTTTATGGGTCACTTTGTCCCAGCTCTGTGCTTAATGGGGCAGGGGGATCCACAGGTCCACACCCCGGGTAAGGCGAAAGGGGAAAGGGGGAAAGAGGAAAGAATAGGGAGATAGGCCTAAAAAAAAAAAAAAAAAAAAAAAAAAAAGTGGCAAAGATCAGAGAAGGAAAACTAATTTACTAAATATGATATCAGAATATCAGAATACAAGGTAACACAGTATAATACAATATAATTGGAACTGAGGTTAATAAATCCAACAAAATGCAAGAGAGAGAATGTCGAAAACTAAAGGCCTTAGTCTAAAGCTAGGGAGCACACACTGCCAGGACGAGCAGCAAAAAAAGAGGGAGTCTTGAAACTTGTCTGCTCTTTTGTGTTTCCCTCTGAACAGAAAACAGGAACGCAAAGTCCTCTGGAGCATGTAGTTCTTCTCTTCTGAGAACAAGGTACCCAGAAGTTCATCAGCCCATAGAAATGGAGCATTAACTCTAACTCCCAGTGCACTATATAATATTATGATGTGGTATACTGATAACAGAAGTCATAAAACCATGACAGCTGGATATGGATTAAATATTTACTTTATTGATCTCTGCATGCCTCTCACCTGATCCCCCCAAGTAAACTTCTCAATTATGGACCATGTGTACCTTTTAAGAATCTGCGTTCTGGGAAGAGCCATGCAGAATATTAGTAGAAAAAAGGTGAAAACAAAACAAGGCAAAACAAAGTAAAATAAACAAACACAAAAAGCAACCAAATCAGACCTCCTTTCTACTGTGAGAACATAGCATCTTTGCTAAGTACAGTTGAATGTCCAAAATGGTATAACCGGTCTGACTGTTAATATTTGAAGGTATCTACAAATCCTTCTGGACATATTTTATTGCTTAAACCTAGGCTACCTAGCATCTGTAAAGAGACATTTAACTGGTTCTTCTAGTCTCCTCCCTTCTTCATTCTTCTATCTACCAGATTTTCTGAAAACTTCAGTGCCCATTAAAGTTGCATACATGGAGGCAACTGAATTAAGCCATCTTTGTGAGGTAACCCCAGACATGTATACAGACTAGGGGAACAACTCATTGAGAATATCTCTGCTGAAAAGGACTTAGGGATCCTGGTTGATGAAAAACTTAACAGAAGCCAACAGAGTGTGTCTGTAGCCTGGAAGTAGTCTGTGATCAGCAAGACAAGAGAGGTGATTATTCCCATCTATTCTACCCTTGTGAGACCACAGTGTTCAAGTCTGGGGACACTAATACAGGATGCAGAGCTGTTGGAGAGGGTCCAGAAGAGGGCTACAAAGAAGATCGAAGGACTGGAGCATCTCTCCTATGAAGACAGGCTGACGAATATGGGCTTGTTCAACCTGGAAAATGGAAGAATTAGGGAAGACCTCATTGTGGCCTTCCAGTATCTAAAGGAAGTTTATAAACATGAGAAGAATCACTTACTTAATTACTTACTTTCTTATTTATAATATGTGAAGATCATAGAATCACAGAATGGCCTGGGTAGAAAAAGACATCAAAGAACATCTAATTTCAACCCCTCTGCCATGGACAGGGCTACCAATCACATCTAGCCTTGTCTTGAATGCCTCCCCAGATGGGGTATCCACAACCCATACAGTTGGCCCTATGGGCTGCAAGAGCACACTGTTGGCTCATGTCCAACTTCTTGTCCACCAGGACAGTAAAGTCCTTCTCTTCAAGGCTGCCCTTCAGGAGTTCTTCCCCCAGTCTGTATAAACACCTGGGATTGCCTTGGCCCAAGTGCAACACCTTCCACTTGATTCTGTTAAACCTCATTAGGTTCACAGGGGCCCACATTCTCCAGCTTGTCCAGCACCCTTTGGATGGCTTCCCATCCCTCCAGTGTATCAGCTATACTGCTCAGCTTGGTGTCATCTGCAAACTTGCTGAGGGTGCACTAGATTTCATAATCTATGAAACTGAAAAAGATGTTGAAGAGTATCGGTCCCAACTCTGTCCCTCTGGGAATGGCCTTTATGACTGGCCTTCACCCAGACATATAACCGTTGATCACAACCTTTTGGCTGCCACCAACCAACCGGTTTTAATCCATCAAATAGTCCTCCCTTCAAATCCATACCTCTCTAATTTATTGAGAAGGATGTGATGAGGCACCATGAAAAAGGCTTTGCATAGTCAAGGTAGATGACATCCATTGCCCTTCCCCAGTCCAGCAGTGCTGTCACTCTGTTTTAAAAGGCCACCAGATTCTTCAGGCAAGATCTTCCCTTGGTGAAGCCATGCCGGCTGTCTTGGATCATCTGTTCATCTCATACGTTCCTTAACATGGTATCCAGAAGGATCTGCTTCATGATCTTCCCACGCACAGAGGTGAGTCTTACTGGCCTGTAGTTCCCCCCATCATCCTTTCTCCCTTTCTTAAAAATGGGAGTAATGTTTCCTTTTTTCCAGTAATCAGGGTTTTCACCCAGTAGCCATGATTTTTCAAATATGATGGAAAGCCGCTTGGATAGATAGATAGTGATAGGACAAGGTGGAATGGTTTTCAACTGAAGGAAGGGAGATTTAAGGTTAGTTGTCAGGGGAATGCTTTTTGAGGTGAGATGCTGGAACAGGCTGCCCAGAGTGGTTGTGGATGCCTTGCCCCTGGATCCCCTTAGGATGGGGACCTAGCCAATCTGTTCTAGTACTTGATCCAGTGGCTTGCAACTCTGCCTATAGCAGGGAGGTTGGAACTTTATGAACCTTGAGGTCCCTTACAACCCAAGCCATTCTACGACTACTTGTAGTTAATCCCAGGAGCATCTGTTTCTCTTTGAGGCCAGTACTGACAATTTCCCATTGGAAATGAAGAAAAATTGTGACATATAAATTTCTCTCCAGTGACTTTATCAAACAACTCTGAAAAGATACATGTAAAGAGGTAATAAAAAAATAAGAAATGTACTGTAATAGATACAAATAGTTTTGCATAATGTTTATAGTTACACAAAAAAAGAGAACCATTTGTTACTTATAAAATTGTATGAAAGTAATATAAAAAGGAAATCAAAATGAAATAATAGATATCTATACTTTAGTTAAAAAATATTATTATTATTATTAAAAAGTTAGCCACATCCTTGAGAAAATGCACACACATTAGTGGATGCTTGCAAGAACAGAAAATTTAATTTACTTTCAGCACACATAGTGTTTATTATATATTTTTTCTAAATGCATTCTTAGATAAATGATGCATCATAAATATGAGTAAGGCAGAAAATCTATTGGGTGTACTATATCTTGATGGAGGTCACTTCTAAGACTTTTCAGAAAAAAATCAGTTCTCCTATTGTGCTAGTAAAAAAAGTAGTGACTACTATGGTGAGGAACTTAGGAAGACTTTGAAGGAAAATCTTTGTGTCACAGTATATTTATAATTTATATTCACAGATGGCAAGATATGTAGTGTGACAAGTAGAAATAATCACTCTGTCATATTGCCTAAACCTATTCTCATAGATATGATGTTCAAAATATATTTTTCAGCATTGTAAGAATACAAAGGCATATTCTTTCTTTCTTTCTTTCTTTCTTTTTTTTTTTTAAATAAAAACCTACTTACCCTTGAAGATAAACTTTCCATCTGTTTTGCATTACATATTCATCTTGCATTAGGAACTGAACTTTCCTGTCTGATTCTCCTTCTCAAGTCAGGAATTTATTATTCAAAGAAATACTTGCTTTTCAGTCCTATAAATATTGTTCTGCCTTAGATTGCTCCACCAGGGGCTGTCATTCACTAACAGAAAGGAGAACTCTCCTTCAGAGTGGTGACCTCTGCACTTGAAAATACTTAGAACATGTTCTTTACTACTGCAAGCCCCTTGCAAGACATGAATAGAAAATATTTTGCATTCCATAATTTTCCTTTAATACAAAAGCAGTGAGTTTTTAAAAGCTCCTCATACCGTTACTTTCAGAATCTGTTATAACTCTGCTTTTTTTTTTTTTTTCTGAAGGTTGTAACAATGCCTAATTTTGCTTTTTCATTTTTTTTTCCTTGAAATCTTATTTCTCACTAATTCATTTTCTTTCAATCATACCACAACAGCTACAATAGTAAAAGCCTTAGAATCTAATTTGAGACACATTAATTCTCTTCTGTCTATTTAGCAAGACAAAGAGACATCTGATATTAAGTGGAGTAGTTATTATCCAATATGATATAATAGAACACATGACGAACAAAAAAAAAATTCAGATTTACCAGAGAATCAAAAGATTCACAAATTATTCACATTTAATCTATATTACTCTGATAATTTTGAAATTCTTTGATTTCAGGTAAGATAAATTATGTAAAAGTTGAAATTGTAGGGGAAAGATAATTATTAGCATAAATTATACACACAACAATAGGCACACTTAAATACTTGCAATTTACATTAAGTTTCATGAAAAATAAATGAACAGGTTTTCAGGATGATCAGTCAATGATCAAACCTTCTCTGGAGTTATCTACCAATGGATACAGAATTCAAGAAATATTCCCAGTTATAATATTTGTGGGAGATGTGCAACATGAAAAGGTTTAGTTTTTAGCTACTGTAGAGAAAGAGTAAAATACTGTCACATCAGTTAATATCTAGCTAGTTAAAAGGTGAAATAAATAGACATATGTAGATTTCAATATTAACACAGTGGTTTACATACATAAATCAAAGTACTCTCCCAAGTTCCCCACATTTCAAACGTGGATATCTACATTAAGACAAAGTATTTCTTGCTTATGTTTCTGTTTGTTGTTTGTATTACATGTTAACTCAATAAACTTACTACTGATAACTACTAAATCATGCTAGTAGACATTGCTCTAATAACTGTTCTCATTCATTCATTTCTAATTCATGTCTAGTGATGACAAGACACTCATCAAGAGCCTTTAAGTACTGAAAAGTAGTTGTATGTAAGCACTGTGTCACCATTTTATGATTTTGTTACTGATATTCCTACCATAACATCATGTAGTACACTGGGAGTTAAAGAGTTAATGCTCCACTTCTATGTATTGTTGACAGTTCCAGATAGAACTTTCTCAGAAGAGAAAAAGAACTACATGTCCCAGAAGACTTCACTGTTCCATTTCCACTTTCCATTTACTGGGAAAGTTAAAACTGTTTGTGAGTCACAAGTCTGCCCTGCCCTGCCCTTCCTTCTTTTTTCTGGTTGTCTCTGTGGTGCTTGCTCCTTAGCCATCTTGCCTTCAGTGTTTGAGTAACTCCTTCAGTTTTGGACACTCTCTCCCTCATTTTATTTGATCTATTATCCTCAGTTCCAATTGTTTTGTATTATACTGTGTTATCTTGTATTCATATTTAAGAAATTAGTTTTCTCCAATTAGCAGATTACATAGTAATTTTAAACTTTTCATGATAGCACATTCTTTGTAAGGAAAATTCTATTTTTTTAACCTTTTATTTCCCCACATTTTCTGAAATGTCAAGATTCATAAGCTAGTGATATTTTTAGCTTCTTATGATTTGTGACAGTAATACAGTCTAAAGTGATAACTACAAGATGCTTGCTCTTCTATCTGCTTGATCTTCCTTATTTGAAAATATCTCTGCTGCTCATTTCATTGTTTTATTAAATTCTTAATGATTTGTTGTGTAAATCTTTTTTCAATTATGCTATTTCACTGCATAAAAATCCCATTTTATTTTCTATTATTGATAATTTTATTTAAATAAAAACACGAAATTTTTGCCCCTTTGATTTAGTGGTATTTGTTATATTAAGACAACATTTCATTTGAATTATCTTTAGCCTTACAAGTCTGGGAAAGATATATAAGTATACAAAAGAATTATTTTCTATATTATTTATTCAGTTAGTTTCTCATATAAAAATACACATATTTGAAAATGTAAAAAAATGATTAAGACAATCTTTAACACTGGAAAACAAACAAATAGACAAAAAAAATAGGAATGATGCAAGACACAAAGAAGTTCTGAGTAAAGAACAATAATATGGATGGATCACAGAAGGCTTAGTAATTCTTGTTCATCCGGTTGTGTGGGAACAAAGAATTCAACATAGCATTTGAAAATACGTTGCAATGGAAGAAATGGTGAATTAATAGAATAGGTTAACTGGGGAGTTTGTGTGGGATCTGTGGAGATCAAGTCTGCAGAAACATCTTTGAAAGATATCAGTAGTGACAATTTTTTCCTGAGAAAAAAATAAGAAAGCATCCAGATCCATAGGAGGATGAAGATGGAATGAGAAACTAATAATAGTGTGAGACCAGGGAGATCTGAGCTTCTCATTCAAGATGCACACTTCAGTTTCACCTGAACTAGTTATATCTAAACTCAAAGAATGAGCTGTATGGACTCTTTCTTCTACCTTTTTCTCCGCCATGTAATGCTTTGGAAAATTTAGAAGGGATTTATATACTGTTCTGTCATAAAGAGCTGGGGGAATGGGAGTTCCAAGAGAGATGTGTAGTCAAATAATGCTGAGTTTAGGGAAAGAATGTGCTTCCAAGCAGATTCCCATAAGAAAAGCTTACTGAACTGGTAGGAAAGATTTCTAGCGTGAATGTCAGCATGAACCATTCTAATGTTCCTGTCTTTTTGCTTCCTGAAATAGGTATTAAATAAATAATTTTCTTCACAGGATGCCTACAAGTACCGTGGTAGCTGCCAGGTTGAAAAAAAAAAATGAGTGCACAGTTTGAGTCACTGAGCTCCAACAGAGATCTTTGCCGCTGCAAAAACACATGCAATACAAGTTGTACAGAGCTATTTCATGCGAATTTCCACCAAGAGGAGTAGATAAGTCCAGGAAACATGTTTATACAATTTGTGTTCCCCAGCGGAGAAAATTCTTTCTATCTTTACTGCATCATCAAGATGTTTCAAAAAACTTGGACTGGATACACAAGACTACAGGTCAAGTAGTGAAAGCACAAAATAACAAGCATAAGCATTCTGCAAGTATAGAAAATAGCAACAGCTTTAGATTTCTGTAGAGGATTTGCATTTCTATTATCATCCAGTGAGCCAAACTGCACAATGAGCTTGGCAAATATGTTGACTTTTAAGTGACAGGAAAACAGAAGGCACCTGTTGTAATCTCCAAATATTTATTTGTATTTTTGATCCACTTGTTTCTTTCCTGAAATATACTGATCCTATGTGTCCTGTTGTAGAGGGATGAAAATTAAATTATGTTTCTATTACAGGTAAAACCAATGTGTAATAGAAGCTACTCTGTGATAATATTATCTTTTGAGCTAAAGGTTAAGTAGCTCTGCATTTAATTACTGATATTTGCTAGTAAAAGGAAAAATACCACTAGTCACACTGAGCTTAGTTGCTTAGAATCCACTGAACATTATAAAACAGACTGATATAAGAAAATGTGTACTCGTAGATGACAATTTATTACGTATGTGATCATCTTCATTAACAAAAATGTTTAATGAAGGAAGAAAAGGAGACAGGTTCCCATTTCCCACTCTTTCCTCTAAAGGAAATGAAGTGTATATATATATATACACAATGAAGTGTGTATATATATATATATATATTTATGAATTCTTCAGAAAGATGAGTGCCCTTTCGTACAAAATTGAATAATTAGATTATGAAACTAATAAGTAGGAAGCTATGTGGGCTGCTCCAAAAGAAGTGTCTCCTATTTCATTATGTTGGCCCATGAAGTCAGAGGTAGATGCCAGTGGTATGGCAGTAGGTGTTGAATCTTCCCACCAATATTCTGTTATGTGTTCTTGCTATGCAACAGATGGCAGCAGAGGGAAAGTTTGATAAAATGGTGTCTGACATGGAAGTGCATGTGAATTGCATCCTTTGACATTCATTGATACTTGCTGAACACTTATGAAGACCAAACAGCGGGTGCACAATGAAGCTGTGTGTGGTGCCTTTCAGCAGTGATGACAGCAACAGTGGGTCACTTTGGCTGGTGCTGGTTTTTCTGACCACAGCATGCAGACTTTTGTTCATCACTGGAAAATGGTGACTATGTTGAACAACAGTGTCTTGTAGCTGAAAATTTGAAAGTATTATTGTATTCTTTGTATCTGTTGTATTTTCTATGGAAATAGAGAAGAGGCATTTATTTTGGCGCAACTTACATATTTCCCCTTGTTTCCCTGTGTCTGTTCAGTTTCCTTAAAAAGGTATTGCTCAGTTTCATCCAAGCTGCTATAACTTGAGCAATAGGACTTCCTCATTCTCAAGTAAATTCTACAATTACTAAACTATGCTTTTGAATTGACAGTGACTGAATTACTCTGCCCATATAAGTTCTTTTTTCTCTAAGGATTTCAGAGCAGAAAGTAGCCTGAAAGCATGGCCAAGGAGGCAAAAATCAGAAGCCACCCATTATAATTGTTCCCTTACACCATCAGATCAGCAGAGTTCATTGCATGCAGGCACATGGAGAAAGATAAGACCTTAAAGACCTTTAATGGAAAAAGATAAGACCTTAAAGGAGATAGATGGAAGTTCTACTTATTTCTCTAAATCTCTCTCTGTTTCATCTCTCCTCTTCTGTGTGGGCAATTTGTATTGTGTTTTATGGTCCTAAGTCTAATAACTCTCTGGAATGTTTGATGAGTTAAGTGGACAACACTGTATTCTTCTACCTATTTTTCATTATCATGTGATTCCTATCATCATGATATTATGATTTCTGTTATTGGAATTCCACATCAGAAAATCATGTAGTGCTTTAGGAGTTAAAGAGTGAATGCTCCAGTTCCGTGGATCATCAATGGTTCCAGGTATACCTGTCTCAGAAGAGAAGAACCACGTATACCCAGAGGACTTTGTGTTGCTTTGCATTTTTATTTTTGTTTGTTTTGTTTTTGTTTGTTTTCCATAAAACTGTTCACATGCACAAGATACAGGCTCTTTCCCTTCTGGATTGATCCAGCAGTGGCTGCTCCCTAGCCATCTCTACTTCGGCTTTAGTGTAAGGCCTTCAGCTTTCAGACACTCTCGTTTTATTTGTTTTATTAGCTTCAGTTCCAGTCGTATTATATTGTGTTATTTTGCATTCTGATTTCTTATTTAGTTAATTAGTTTTCCTCTTCATATTGTTGCTGTTGTTTTTGTTTTTAGGCCCATCTCCCTTTTCCATTTTTCCTTTTTCCATTCCCCTTTCCAAGGGCATGGGTGTGTGAGTCCTCCCTCCCCAGTCATCACAGAACTGGGCTGAACTAACCCGTAAACCATTGACGCCTGCATATCCAATTATTTTACAGAAGCATCAGAACATTTCTTTACTTGTATAATGTAGTATATTATAGTACAGTAAAGTAGATAAGCTTCAAAAACTGTTTTTTCCTAAGTGACAGATTATGTTCTCTCTCTCTCTCTCTGTAATATAATTGTATATATAGCATTTAACATTTACTGAAGATCTTATTCTTAACATTACTGGACTTCTATTTACAACTTTACTTTAAATTTTGTGCTACTTGTCATTGAAATCCCCACTTCTTGTTATGTAAATTCATACACCTTTAATCATTAGTCATAAATAAAAGTGACCTGAAAATGTTATATTTGGCTTTTTTTCCCTATTCCTGGGTCAGAGCTAAGACTGGGGTAAAACTTGACATTATGAGGTAGATGATTTACATTGGAGAACAACAGGAATAAAACTATTTTGGATCTTGAAATTTGTGAAATATAAAAAATATATGTTAGAAAGATGGACAGATTCTAGATCTGCCTTAAAAGCCTTAATGTAATTATATCGAGTAGACTTTGGTTCTATTACTGAACATGTTGTCAAAATGAGAAAATAAAAATGACAGGAAAAAAAAGAACATCAAAATATTTAGAGCAAAGAAAACTGTGATATAATAAGTAGCAAGGCTTGGATGAGAGAGAGGAAGAGAATTTATACTCTTGTGTATAACTTAGTGACTTAGTTTTACCTAAGTGTGCAGTTTTGCCATATATTGCCAGTTTATTTCTCTGAACCATTGTTATGTGAAGAGGGCTCATTATGCCCCCAGCCTAGGATATCCTGTTTATACTTGCATTCAGCTTCATCTCAGACTTCTGTTCCCAAAAGCTGTAGTGAATCTTAGGGGTCTATCTGTTAACAACTTAGCTCTCATTGGTTTAAAAAATGCTTGTCCCTCACAGAAGGTTATAATGTGCTTTGTCTAATCTCATGAATACAGAAAGTACCTAAATACAGTCAGTTAACATTTACTAATGAGAGATGAGCATTGATACTATAGTTGCTATCGTATAAATACTAAACATGAAACAGTATGATCTTCATCGTAATAAGCTTGTTTAATAGCTCAGGCTATCATATTTACCAGAAAGCCTTTGATTCTCATTTTCAGATGCCTGTAATGACCATACAGGTTTGCAAAAGCTGTATTTTCTTCTGAATTTTTGAATCCTATCCATGTCCTGGATATTTGCCACTTCACAAATTTGCCAGCCTGTGGAACAGATGGAACTCGCAAGAAACAGGCTCTTTTCTTTGCCCACTAGAGATGAGCTATGGGGAGCAATAACAGGATTAGGGGTGAGGCAAGGGTCTCAGCTGAAGTGCATCTACACCAATGCACTCAGCATGAGCAACAAACAAGAAAAGCTAGAAGCCATTGTGCAGCAGGAAAAATATGACCTAGTTGCCATTAAGGAAATATGGTATGGAGTGCTGCAGTGGATGGCTACAAGATCTTCAGAATGGATAAACAAGGAAGGAGGGGTGGTGGCGTGACTCTGTTTTAGAGAGGGCTTTGATGTTACTGAGCATTGGGCTGGGAATGATAAGGTTGAGTCTCTGTGGGTAAGGACCAGAGGCAGGGCTGACGAGGCAGACATTCTGGTGGGAGTGTGTTATGGACCACCTAAACAGGATGAAGAGACAGGTGAGGTGTTCTACAAGCAATCGGCAAAAGCTGCACAACTGCTAGCCATTGTCCTCATGAAGGACATATGCTGGGAATGCAACACAGCACAGAAGAAGCAGTCTAGGAGGTTTCTAGAGTGTATGGAAGATAACTTCCTTCTGCAGCTGGTGAGAACCTACCAGAGGAGTTGCCCCACTAGGCCTTCTGCTCACAAACAGAGAAGGTCTGGTGGGAGATGTGGAGGTCGGGAGCTGTCTTGGACAGAGTGACCATGAAATGGTAGAGTTCTCGATTCCCAGTGGAGCCAAGAGTGGGGACAGAAAAACTGTTACCTTGGACTTCTGGAGGGCGAACTTTGAATTGTTCAGAAGATTATTAGGGAGTGATCTCTGGGATTCAGTCTTGGAGGGTAACGGTGTCCAGGACTGCTGGTTGTTCTTCAGGAAGGAAGCTTTAAAGACACAGGAGCAGGCTATCCACCTGTCATGGTGTAATCCATGACAGGTACACAAGGAAAAAGAAGGGAGAGAGGGAATAAACACATGGAAAAAGAAGGGAGAGAAAGAAAGAAAACAAACAAACAACAAAAAAAAACCTTCAACGTTGGTGGCACTACAGCCACCTGAGCAGAGCCGTGTGCTCTGGTGTGTGGAGGTGAAAGAGGGAATGGTACAGTGATAACAAATGGGTCTGAAAAAAAACAACAACAACGGCAATGATTTGTGGAGGAACGGTAATTTACTAAATCCAACAAAATTAAACAAACTGGGAGAGAGGTAACCAACACGTGAGAGCTTACTAGTAAAACTACAGGGGAAACACATGTTCTTTATTTCCGCTGCAGAACCAAGAGTGATCATGCCAGCAAGAGAGGTTGGTGTCAATTCTGGAGCTCCACCCCTCTTCCACTCCCTGCCAGAGCACTGATTCTTTAACTCCCAACATGATGCTTTGATGTGGAATACAGTCATCAAAACCACAACATTCCACCCCTTATTCCACATCATCACAAAACAATAATTAACATGCATTACACACAAACTTATCTATTTACATGTATATACATGGAATTACTGACTGCACTCCCCCAGCGTCAAATTCCCATGTGGTACACATTGAACATCCCATTCTTCTGTGCAAAAATGGTTCCACTGAGTGGTTTGCCCTTTCCAGAGGATGGAAGAACTTTTCCCAACATGCTCTTCATGTGTACCACAGGGACCTTAGGTAGGAAGCTGGATTGTGTAGGACCATCTCGATCGACCAATTCGCTAGTGTTGACCAACCAGGTGGCTTCTGCCAAATGCTTCTTCCAGTGCTTAAATGTTCCACCACCCATTGCTTTCAACAAGGTTTTTAACAACCCGTTGTAGAGCTCAATCTTACCAGAAACTGGTGCATGGTAGGGGATATGATAAATCCATTCAATGCCGTGTTCTTTGGCCCAAATATCCACAAATTAATTTTTGAAATGAATCCCATTATCGGACTCCATTCTTTCTGTTGCCACAGTGTTTGCTTCTCCAAACCTAAGATGGTGTTTTGGGCGGTAGCATGGTGTACTGGATATATTTCAAGCCACCCAGTGGTCGCCTCCACTATGGTAAGCACATAACGTTTACCATCACAAGTTTGTGGCAAAGTAATGTAATCAACCTGCCATGCCTCCCCATATTTATACTTTTGCCACTGCCCTTCCTACCAGGGAGGTTTCATTCTCTCGGCTTGTATCAGAAATAGCGTTGCCACCAGGAACAGAGAAATAATTTTCCTCCTGTACTCAACACTGATGAGACTGCACCTCAAGCACTGTGCTCAGTTTTGAGCCCCTCACTGCAAGAAAGACATTGAGGTCCTGGAGTGTCTCCAGAGAAGGGCAATGAAGTTGCTGAGGGATCTGTAGCACAGACTTTATGAGGAATGACTAAGGGAGCTGGCATTGTTCAGCGCAGAGGAGGATGAGGGAAGACCTTATTGCTCTCTATAACTACCTGAAGGGAGGTTGTAGTGATCTGGGTGGTCAGCCTCTTCTCTCCTGTAACTAGTGATAGGACTAGAGGGAATGCCCTTAAGTTGCACTAGGGGAGATTCAGACTGGATGTTAGGAAATGCTTCTTCTCCAATAGAGTGGTCAGGCACTGGAATGGGCAGTCCAGGGAGGTGGTGGAGTCACTGACCCTGGAGGTGTGCAAGGAACATTTAGACATTTTGTTGAGAAACATGGTTTAGTGAGAATCATTGGTGATAGGTGGTTGGTTGGACTGGATAATCTTATATGTCTTATAACTGACTCCGTAATACATTTTTATAAGCTTTACCTTTTGTACAATCTTCACTTAAACTATTGTTTATCACTTATGTTGTCAATAGAGGAGTAGATGTGGGAATTAAGTATTTTTATTTTGTTAATCTATCTGCAGAAGTTTTGAAGATTCTGTTAATGTACACTTCCTTATAACTCCTAAAATACAAAATCCCAATCAATAGTCTGTCCTTGGGTGTTAGTCATAAAGTACATACTGAAAGATAAGCAAAAAAAAAAAATATCTACAGTTTTAAAGCTGGGAAGAATAAAATGGCTAATCACTTTCTTTTCTTCTTTTTTTTTTTTAGACCACCCACACAAGATCTAAAGACAGATGTGAAGTTCAACTATAATATAAAATGCCTGTAAGCTTTTGAGATGAGTTTAAAAAACAAGTGAGCACAGTTAGGAAGTTCCTTTGTAATATTTCTGTCTGTTTTATTGCTATAATTACATTAGTCAAACATTCAATTCATTGAATTTACTTGAATGACTTGAATGCATACTTATGAAGGAAAAATATGATTTTGAAATTTTTGCTTAACTCTTTTTGGGTCCTTTCTAGCAGCATATTGATTAATAAAGTGATAATATGCTGTCTGTTTCCTCTCCTCTCCTCTCCTCTCCTCTCCTCTCCTCTCCTCTCCTCTCCTCTCCTCTCCTCTCCTCTCCTCTCCTCTCCTCTCCTCTCCTCTCCTCTCCTCTCCTCTCCTCTCCTCTCCTCTCCTCTCCTCTCCTCTCCTCTCCTCTCCTCTCCTCTCCTCTCCTCTCCTCTCCTCTCCTCTCCTCTCCTCTCCTCTCCTCTCCTCTCCTTCTCCCCCTCCCCCTCCCTCTCCCTCTCCCCCTCCCCCTCCCTCCTAATAATTTCTCCTCAGGTAATGGCTGTACAGATAGTCATTCTGGTATGATAGGGGATTTGATATGTAGACGTACACTGCTATTGGTATTCATTCTCCAACTGTGTTGGAAATATTTTTATCCTTGCGTATATGAACCTGTACAGCTCCTAGTTCTGGAAATTCCGACTGAAACTGGATTCTGTTATTCTGCAGTTCCATTACTGTACCATCATTCTCAAATATCAAGCCTTCAGTGTGCTAAACTTTCACTGCTATTTTCTTGATTGGGCACTGTACACGTAATGCCATTACCTCATTTAAAAATAATGCAACTTATATTAGCAGGTTTGATATATATTCTATTATTAGGGCACAGTCTTCAAAGTCATTTATAACCTTAAGCTTGGCTACATGTTCATGACACACTCATTGCCATGGCTGACAGTTTTTATGCCTTTTATGGCCTAATAAACAGCCAGACTGTAGCTTGTCTATATATATGCTGTTGAATATATACATATTATAAATGTTTTTGTCTAACCCTTTATATATCTTCTTTCATTCTCTATTATAATTTCCCTCTCTATCATTACAGACAAAATTATATATGTAAAGGATTAGACAAATGTTCTATCAGATATTATTTACCCCTTTCTGCAATTGTAGCCTTCAGTCTAGTTGGTTAAGTCCTGCTTCACGTCGCCTTGCTTGCACTGACCTCACAGGTTTTATCTACAGTAAACTATAATGATGTCTTGAGGCAAATCCTTACATCTTGAAGTGAAGCTACTGAATTTCTTTTACTTTTGAAAACAGTGTATTATTTGCATGTTACAACATATGCTTATTTTCTGGACATCACACCCTTCTGAGATGCTGGTGTCCGGTGAGGAGATGTGCTGAATTTTCTAGAAGCTGAGAATATCTTGTGGGGGAAGAAATAATATATTACAGATCTGGAAAATGAAGATGGATCTGGGAAGCATAGCTGACCTTCAGGACCAAGGAGGAAAAGAGAGAGCAAATAGATGAATAATAGAATCAAGAATAATAGAATGAATAGATGAATAGATGAAGGTGACCTTTCCCATTTTGTAAATGATGGTGATTTTACACATTTTGTAAACAGAGGGAGGCTTATTGTTGCTGATACCACAGGTTGAAATTGATGCTCCCTTATAATAAGTGATACATCAGGACTGATCTTGTAAGTTATAAGAAAATAATACTGAAGATCATTTGGCATACCTCTGCTGGGATCATAGTGTATAGTCTTAGAAAGGAGTAGCCAGCTGACTTTGTTGAAAGGACAGTGATGCTATCAATTTCCTCATATGCTTTTTTTTTTTCTTGTGAAATTCTTCATCTTGTTTCTCTCTCATTCTTTGGTTTGTAACAACATAAAAAGCAAAAACATGATGGTTTTGTGGGAGGGACTAACCAGTAAGGCTTAGTGGATGAGTAGCACATAGGGGACATGTATGGGAGTTTTCTAAGTGAGTAGACAACTCACACTAACAAAACTGAACTCTGTATAAATTAGTTTTCCTAGGACATGTGTTTCTGAATTTTTGCTTTGTTTTCTTCTCAATATTTATTTATTCTTTAACAAGGCAAAATGTTCTAAAAACAAGTAAAGCCACTAATTTCTACTTTACGTAGAATTTTGCAGGAATATTAAATTGGCATTCTTCGATAACTGAGAAAGATTCTGTATTCTTAGTTGATCTTAATACAGTTGAAATACTCTGGTGAGCGCTAAAAGCAAGTGCAGGGATTTTTATTTTATTTTCATCGTATACAAGACCTTAGAAAGGCTAATTTGAAAATGGTAGGTCCAAAATGGTTCCAGGAACATTTCTAGATCCTCATGTCATAATTACTCAGCTAGAAATCAAAAGATGTTTACTTCCAAACTCAAAAATCTCACAGAATCATTAGCTATTATGAGTCAATTAGTGTTTGATTACATTCAAATGAGTAAATAAATAATAATACAAAATCATCAAGTAATAGCTATTGTTAGTCTATCATTTCATCAACTGACTACTTCATCCTTTGACATTGTTAGACAAGTTTAAGACAGCTTTCTGAAAGCTCACAATTGTTTACTCCATCAAAAACTTTCCAATGATTGCTTTTATATTAGCTTAATGTTTTTATAGTTCAGCATTGCACTCTTAATTACAAGTAAGACCACAGCCATCAAAATATAGAAGATAGAACTACACAAAATAATCTGTTTACAGATAGATCACATTATTTTAAAGTGACGAAAGTGACAGGAATCATACTGTGAGACTGTCACATACATTTTATTAGAAAGAAAATTTTAAGATTGGATTCAATTTTCTACCAATGCATAACATAAATCACATGCACAAACATATCAAATTTTGAGACAATTTTTGCTGAGAAAGCAACAGTGAACTTCCAGTGAGAGCTGGGTAATAATAATAAATATATTTATTATTTGCTATTTCATAGTGCTTTCATCAGAGGCTCTCAAGTCAAGCAAACAGCCAAAACAAAAATCCACAAAAACAACCAACCAATCACAAACAAACAAACAAACAAAAAAACAGCAACAGCAACAACAAATGCTGTTGACTAATACTACTTTTAGGAATGTTTTATATTTTATTGCAGACATAGAAATCATGGTTGAAAAAACCCATATTTTTTAAAGACTTGTATTGGAAGTGTGTAATAAAATGAACAAAATCCAGAATATCTGAGTGAAGTATTAGCCTTTTGCTGCACGGTGTGAAAACTCTGTAAAATTGGATTAGTGTTGCGATTTTGTGATTTTTGCTGTCAATATTCCACATCAGAATACCATGTTGGGAGTTAAAGAGTTAATGTTCTGGCAGGGAGCTGAATAGGTGTGGATAAACACAGGTATGTTTCCCTTGCAGCTCTCTCCCTTTTCTCGTGTTCTTGTCACAGACTTAGACCTAAAGATAACGACTCCATGACAATTAGATAAAAATTCTGCATCCCAGTTATAAAAATTGTGTTTTCAACGAAAACTTTTTAGAACAAAGACTCTTTTCTGTTAAAATTACTGAATGCATATCACAAAGTAGAAATTAAATCTTTATTAGTGGTTGATTTTCAAACAGAAATTTGACTGATATGAAGTTCTTACAGAAGTAGAATGGTTCAATAACATTTTAGCAAGCTGAATGTTTTTTTTGCTTTTTGTTTTTATTTTTTAAGAAATCGTTTTGGAAAATTTCTTCTATGGTGTCTCAGGATGACAATTGTGCACTTTATCTGATCAAATAATTTCATTTCTGCAAGGTCAGAACTCTGGGTATTGTCAAAGTCCAATTGTTATTACAAATATGAATTCAGAAAATGGATTCAATAGGTTATTGCATTTCTGTTTTGCAGTCATAAATATACACTAAATATTTGTCCTTAGCGTATTGATATGCAGCGTTAATGTGGTAAAATTGCTGATAAAGACGATTCTGATGAAGAATATAAGAAATGTAAGATAAAGATCTCAGTTCTGATAAAAATAATAGCTTGAACTATACATGTCAATTTGTAAGTGGATAACCATTTTGTGGACACTTTATAGGCAACGTTCATAAGTACACATACATTGCAGACCACTAACTAACATCTTTGTTTCCATAAGAAATACAGTGCCTTGTATAACACAGCCTTCTATGACTTCTTTCCTCTTTTCATAAAAGTAATCTAAGAATTGTATTTGTTAATGAACATTCTTTTTAGGTTTACACAGAAATTTCAGATTAGAATGAAAACTAGTCTATTACTGCGCTCATCCATTAAAAATCTCACATATCTAGAAAAAGCACAACCAGAATGGATTTTAGAAGTAAATAACAGAAGGAGTCTATTTCACTTTGTTACTCATTTCCTTTGTTTTATCTTGAAAATTATTGGATTTTTTTTTCAATAAGATTAATGCTGGTCATTGCTGCAATAAAAATTTGAGCTATTGAAAACTGTAAACCATGTTTATCATTTCTCTTGATATTTTTTAGCATGGCCCATAAATGTCTTAATTTCATGTTGAACACATCCAGTTTTAGGTATGCAGTTCTGCCACTGAGGAAAAATGCATGTGTGAATAACTTAATAAATATTCAACTATTTCCTAAAATATGAACTTTCATTAAAAATGCATTTTGAAAATGTTTAACTTTTTCATTATACGTTTTCGTTTTCTTCTAATTTAAAACAACACAGAAAAGGAATGAAGAAAGAGCATGAATGTGAATTGATTTATAGAAATACCTCTAAAAATCTACAAAGAATTCTTACATTATAATTAGCAAGAATTCTCTAAATTTTAATTCTGTTTCCCTGAAATGATAATATGTATTTCAACTATTACATCAACTTATTTTGTCAGTAAGAATCACAGAATTGTAGGGGTTGGAGTGGACCTCTGGAGATTAATAAGTCCAACCCCTCTGCCAAAGCAGCTCCCTAGACCAGGTTGCACAGGTAGGCACCCAGGTGGGTCTTGAACGCCTCCGGAGAAGGAGACTTCACAACCTCTCTGGGCAAGAAACATTTTTGTAACTGAAAATACTTAAAACACAGGCTCTCAAATGATTAGGTAAGGACTTACATAACATTGCTATGTCTGTATACATTTTTATGTTAACATGTTTAAGCTGCTATTCAAGACATGCTTTCTTTTTCACATAGCTCAAATATATATCTAGCTATATATACCTATATTTATCGTCAATATCTACATATTGGAAAAAGTGTGCAGAAGAGCAGCAAAGACTATCAAGGATGGTGACAAAAATTAAATAAGACAGATGAGTAATGAAAGAAAAAACTTGACAACTTCGAAATTTTGAATGGCATAGAGAAGACAGTTGTTTACTGTCGTTTTTCAAAACACAAATTAGGAAACATTGAATGAAACCAACAGATGGTAGTTTCAGAATAAGCATACGGAGGTGGCACTTTATAAAATTCATACTTCCATTGCATAACTTCTTGCCACAGCATACAAATGATTTTAAAAAGCTCAACAGACGTTGAAGAGATGATAGACAAGTCTGAATAAAATAAATCTATCTAGAAGTCCTAAATCCTTAGGATGATTTATTTGTCAGGTTTTTCACATGCAAATTGTTGAAGGCTGGGAAATTACATGTGAAAAGTATCATCAAGAGCTCACCCTACCCTACAAGTATGTTCCTATCTTTCTACTACTGTGTCATTTTGGAGCTGGTCCTTTGAGATAGATGGGCCTCTGGATTGATCTTTTATGTCCACACTTACACTATGGTATTTTGTTCTCTTGTGCTCTGAAATTTTGATATTCCATAATCCATACCACTGTCAGAGAAAAGACTGCAGTAATCTCAGGAACGTAAAGAGGAAGTATCACTGTTTTGAGGTCTTGTTTTCAGTCATTTTCAGAAGATGGTTTCAGATATTTAAAACTTTCTGGAAATTAAATTTATGATTTGAAATAAATTTTTAGGTTTATGAATTAAATTCAAGATGTAGTTCATTTACAGTTCTAAAAGATTTTGCCTCAATATCTCTAATATTCACAATTATAAAATTATAAAATTATCATACTTGTACATATTATTAAGAAAAATATTTTAAAACTAATAAAAATAACAATCATTAAAATAATTAAAATATTTAAAATTCAAATGTCATACATTGTATGTGCTCAGAAATAAAAAAAATAATAAAAATTATTTAAAATACAGAAAATAATTACATAATCTTAGAATCCTTAGAGTTGGAAAGAACATTTAAAGGTCACCTAGTCAAACTCTCCTGCAATAGGTAGGTACATGGATAGGCAGCAAGATCAGGTTGCCCAGAGCTTACCTTGGAAATCTCACCTTGAAAGTCTCAAGGGATGGGGCATCAACCAGACCTCTGGCCAATCTGTTCCAGTGCCTCACCACTCTCACTGTAAAAGACTTTTACATTATATTCCCAGTTCTATCTTCTTTAAGCTTGAAGCCATTTTTCCTTGTTCTAGCATCACAGACCCTGATAAAGTGTCTGTCCCCTTCTTCCTGTAGCTCCCTTTCAGATACTGAAATCTGGCTACTGATACTGCTATCAGGTCACCTCAGAGCCTTCTCTTCTTCTGGCAGAACAGTTCCAGCTCTTTCAGCCTGCCCTTATAGGAGAGGTGTTCCATCCTTTGGCTGTGCTCCACTGGCTGTGCTCCAACAGGCTCATGTCTCTTCTGTACTGGACTTTGCAGTACTCCAGGTGAGGCCTCACCAGTCTGGAGTATAGGGGCAGGATCATGTTTTTTGATCTTCTTGCCATGCTTCTTTTGATGCAGCCCAGGATATGGTTTGGTTCCTGGGCTGCGAGGGTACACTGTTGGCTCATGTCTAGCTTCCCATCCACTATTATCCCCAGGTCCTTCTTGGCAGGGCTGCACTCAATCCTTTTATTCCTCAGTTTTATTGGTAATGGGAGGTGCCTTAACCCCGGTGTTACATCTTGCATTTGGATTTGTTGAATCTCATGTGCATCAACTGGCCCTACTGCTCAGTTCTGTCTAGGTCCCTCTAAATGGCATCCCATTCCTCTGGTCTGTCACCCCACAGCTTGGTGTCATCTGTAAATTTGCTGAAGGTACACTCACCCCCACTGTCCATGACATTTATTAAGATGATTGAAGAGTATCAGTCAGAGCACTGACCCCTGAAGACTCAGTGCTCCCTTTAAGTAGGGATGACTCATGGAATTTCAAGCCAGTTAGTCCCACATCTATGCTGGAGAAGATCATGGAGTGTGTCCTCCTAGCTGATGTGTTAAGGCACATGAGACAAAGAGGTGATACAAGACAGACAGCATGGCTTCACCAAGGGCAAATCTTCTTTGATGTAGTGATGGCATCTCTGGTCAGAGGAAGGGTGATGGATGTCTTCTACCTGGACTTCTGCAAAACCTTTGACGTGATCCCTCATCACATCCTTCTCTCTAAATTAAAGAGGTGTGGATTTGAAGGATGGACTGTTAGATGGGTTAAGAACTGGTTGTCTGGTCGCAGACACAGGGTTGTATTCAACAATTCTATGTCTAGGTGGAGGTGATGTCCCCAAAGGGTAAGTCTTGAGACCGATGCTCTTCAACATCTTTATCAATGACATAGATGACGGAATCAAGTGTGCACTCAGCAAGTTTGCAGACAACACCAAGCACAGCGGTGCAGTCGATACATTGGAGGGAAGGGAAGCATCCATAGGCACCTGGACAGGCTGGAGAAGTAGACCTGTATGAACCTAATGAGGTTCAATAAAACAAAGTGGAAAGTGTTGCACTTGGGCTGAGGCAGTTCCAGATATTTATACAGACTGAGGGAGAACTCCTGGAGAGCAGCCCTGCAGAGAAGGACTTGAGGGTCCTGGTGGACAAGAAGCTGAACACAAACAAGCAGCTTCAACTTGCAGCCAGCCCATAGGGCCAACTACATCCTGAGCTGCATTAAAAAGTGGTGGCCAGCAGGGAGAGGGAGGTGATTGTTCCCCTGTACTCAGCTCTTGTGAGGCACCATCTAGAGTTCTTCATCCAGATCTGGGGCCCCCAGCACCAGAAAGACACAGAGATATTGGGAGGGCTACGAAGATGATCAGAGTTCTGGAGTATTGCTCCTGTGAAGAAATGTAGAGGAAAATGGGCTTGTTTAGCTTGGAGAAGGGAATGCCCTGGAGCGACCTTATTGTAGGCTTCCAGTACTTCAAATGAGCAACAGAAGGGTTGATAAACAGGAGGGGGAATTACTGTTTTAATGGCTTGATAGTGATAGACAAGGGGGAATGGTTTTAAACTAAAACAGGGGAGATTTAGGTTAGATGCCTGGAGGAAGTTTTTCATTCAGAGGTTGGTAATGCACTGAAACAGGTTGCCCAGGGAGGTTGTGGATGCCCCATCCCTGGAAGCATTCAAGGCAAGGCTGGATGCGGTTCTGGGAAGTCTGGTCTTGTGGTTGGCAACTCTGCCCATGGCAGGGCGTTAATCTAGATGATCTTTGAGGTCCTTTTCAATCCCGACCATTCTATGATCTTGATTCTGTGATGATGATTCTCTGATGACGCCACTCATGTCTGATCTCCACCCAGATTTTGAGCCAGTAATATTTCCCAACCACTTCTGAGCTAGAAATCACTAAATCCATCTTGTAGCTGAGGAAAAAAGACTCACAGATACACTGGCTTGGAATTAATTAACACAAAAAAATGCAGCAAAACTAAGAAATGGAAATTTTCAAGCATGTCTCCTTCTTTATTTTGTTTTTAGTAATAAACATAGTAGTAATAAGAATAATACAGCAAACAGAAGAAAAAGAGAAAAACTTTTAATAAAGTAGAAAAATTGAGATCACTCTTACAGTGGATATTAGATTGCAGTGATAACTTTAACAATTTAAAAAACTTAAGAATGCTTTAATTTGTAGTTATAACTGCGCAATAAATTATCTTTTATTGCTATTGTTGAAATTATTTTATAACAGAAAAGATAGCAAATGTGAATGTTTTACAATAAAAGTTTAATTCTCCAACACTTCTAAAAATCTGCTCAGATATTTTTATATAAAATTATATATATATTATAGATATATAATTCAACTATATATATATTTCTATAATTCAACTAGTACTTTTTATATATATATACTGATATATAATATATATATATGATATATATATATATAATTCAACGAGTACTTATATATATATATATATTTTTTTTTGTGCTCTTAGATATATAAGCTAGTATGTGAAAGTCAAGTCTTCTTAATCTCCTTCTATATTCCCAGGATGCTCAGAAAAATTAATTTGCATTTCAGTGACATCCCTGACCTCAGAATTCATACCAGGGGTTATTTCAGACAATAGGGATAATTTTATTTTAAAAGCTTTCTAGATATTTTTTATTATTTGTGTTCATTAAATAACTCTGAATGTAATTTTGTAATGATCATATAATGGCTAGGTTGGAAGGGACCTCAAAGATCATCTGGTTCCAATTTCCCTGCTGTAGTCAGGGTTGCAATCCATTAGATCAAGCTTCTCAAGCCCTCATCTAACCTGGTTTGAACATCTTCAGGGATAGGGCATCCACAGCTTCTCTGTGCAACATGTGACAATGCTTCACCACCTTCTGAGAAAGCATACACTTTTTTTTTTTCCTAATATCTAACATACATTTCCCCTCTTTTAGTTTGAAGATAGTTTCCCTTCTCCTATCACTATCAGAAAGTGCAAAGTCAGTTGCCCTCCTTGTAAGCAATCTTCAAGTATTGTAAGGTCCCGGTGACATCTCCCTGAAACTTCTCCAAACTATACAAGCCCAGTTCCCTTAGCACATGGAGAGGTGTTTCAGCCCTGTAATCATCCCTATGGTCCTTCTCTGGACCCTTTCCAGCTGCTCCACGTCCTTCCTGTTTCAGAGGCCCTAGGCCTGAATGCAGTACCCCAGATGGGGCCTCACAAGGGCAGTGTAGAAGGGGGCAGTCATCACCTTTGCCATGCTGGCTGCCCCTCTTTTGATGTGGCACAGCATAATATTCACTTTTTGTGCTACAAGGGCACACTGTTAGCTCATGTCAAGCTTTTCATACACCAGTACCCCAGGTCTTACTCCACAGAGCTGCTCTCAGTGAGTTTTTCTCCCAGGTTGTACACATATCAGGAATTGCCCCCAAGTTGGGATTCATGAACTAAATTAAACTGCATTAAAGTTAGGTAGATAATTAAAATATAAATTAGTTGTTTATATTACAAATTGAACCATTTACAACATCTGAGTATAATTCATCTTACTTGTCTTAGACATCTACCTGAGGAACAGATTCACTTAATTGTAGATTTAATTACTTGTCTCCATTGATTATTGAAGAACTTTGATGACTAGACATTATAGATGAGATTAATTTATTTTAACTTCCATAGTTAGCATCTGCTGTAGTATATGTTTGAGGAAATCTCTGGCAACTCCCTTGAAGTGAGCTGAGTGAAATCAGCACTTTCATAGAAATCTCACTTGAAAATGTAAACATTTGTTTTAAAATGAGAGAAATCAGAACACATCCTCTACTTATTATAAAGAAGTTCTAGATAGTCATCTCAAATGTAGATGTCTTCATTGTGAATTTATAATTAATTCTTCTAAATCCTGTTTCAGATGACATTTTTCCTCTGTACGAAGTAAATTAAATTCTGCTCACATTACCAAACTGGTAAAGGTAACACATTTAAAAGTATACAACTTAAAACCAATGTATTTCAACCAGACTAATTTTATTAGTGCCTGTTAAAAACTGGTAAATTAAATATACTACAGAATTTCTAATTTAAATCAATTTTTTTATCTGTGTACACTAAATGTTCTTCAATTCTGTTCACATCAGTGCAAGAATGCCACACATGAAATCTAGTTTACTTTTCTAATTTTTATCATAGAAATTGTAATTCTTCAATATTACTATTTTTTTTAGTATCTTTTGCTCTTTTAGATCTTTTCTTTCAAACAGACTACACACTCCTTTTTGGACACGTTGCTGTGACTATCTTACGTATTTGGATAGTTATCAGAGAGGACAATAAATAAGATAATTCTTGCTAGAGAAGTATAGAAAGATCAGCAAGAAAGAAAGAAACTGACACTAGGAAAAGGAACATTTATTAAAATGAGAAGGAGAAGAAATAAAAATGAATATATTAAATGTGGAAAAACAAAACAAACAACAGGACTCATGAGAAATTATTACAAGAGGCAATTCACATAATGTATGGAATTCCCTGTCCTTATGTTGAATATTGGGAATTATGATGCAAGTAAAATCACTAGTAATACTGTTAAACATGATTTTTGATGCAAGTACATGTCAGTAAATACAATTAAAATAAAAAATCAACTTCCAAATCAACCAACCAGGCCAACAAACCTGTGCATTTAAGAAATTACCTTTTCTTTAAAGTTTTAGAAATATGTGTCTCTATATTCAAATAAATCTGTAAAATCATGGAGAGAGGGGTTATTAAATGCCAGGCATAGAACATTGTATTAATTTCTTCGATTTATGCCTTAAATTTATCATCAAAACTGCAAGACATCTTACTTTTATTAAAAGATTCAGCTTTCAGATGAAGACGAATTACTGTATATCCAGTAGAGACAGAAAATTGATTAAATGTAAATAAGAGTCTTATGATGAAGCATGATAGTCTGACTTAAAAATATTCCGCAGGATTTTTTTTTCAGCTTCATTCTTTGTAAGAGTGATTTTGTCTTTTCTGTCATCAGAAATTGAAGGTTTTACAGCGTTTAGTCATTCTGAGATAATTTTATTTAAATAAACTTACAATTATCTTTCACTTTAGAGATAACTGGAGATTACTACCATGTAACTTTCTACTTTCCTCTTGATATTGTATAGGAATAGAGAATTTAACAGTTTTCCCTGTAACTTTGAAATTCGCTATCAATCATTTTGTAGACACTGAAGAAGAAAAGAGAAAACACATTTTTCAGAAATATCCTTCTGTTTGGTCCCTGTGTTAGTAACGTTTCCATTACCCACTTTGAAAATGAGATGAAATGCACAAGTGACAATTTTATGGGTTACAGCAATTTAAAGGAAGGAAGTGGTATGTTTTGGGGCAGGGTTGCTATTCCAAATCACCTTGGCAAACTGTAGGATGAAGGTCCACTTATTAAGCTCATTAAGCTACATCAAATGTAAAATACTGTGAGAGGCAAAGTAATGTCATGCCTCTCTGAATAAAATGTTGCTTCATGGAAAATGACATAGGATTCCTCATGCAAGAACAGGAAACACTTCATATATCAGTAGGTCAAGACACATAACACAGTGTGTCTTCACAGTATGAACATTAACTAGGTTTAATGAGCAAAATGTATTTTGTCCTGTTCTGGACCTCCCCATGCAGAGAAGGTAGCAGTGAACAGTAGAGAATTCAAGTGAGGAACAACAAGGCAGTCAGGGGTCTGGAGCATAGGATGTACAAAGAAAATCTGTGAGAGCTGAGCTTGTCAAGACTGGAAAAGGGAAAGCAACAAATTAATATGGAGTGACATTTATCAAAAACAGCAAGAAGATAAGAGGAAACAAATCAAAGTCATGAGAGGGGAAATTCCTTCTGAATACAAAAATACATTCTTCACAGTGATACGCTAAATATGGCTTGCTTAAAGAGCTCAGAGAATTTCTAATTTTGAAGATGTTTAAAACTTTCCTACATAAGCTGCTCCTGCTTTGAGCAAGAGGTATGATTAGGTGACCTATGGAGTTCCCTGTCAACCTCTTTTTTTCTATGGTTGTACAATTCTTTCCATTGTTAGTCACCCTTTTTTTCTTTTTTTTTCATTCTTTAATAAATTAACCATTTTGACAGTCTTATCCATAGGTTCTGGTGTGAATATTTGTAATTGTTAATATACATGTACATTGTACATACATATATAAAATACATACAAGAAATTAAATCAGTACAGTGTCACATAAATCTCACTAAGTTTAAATTAATTTTTAGTAACTGAATCAAATGAAGAGTTTAAGTTACTCATGAATTTGATCTACATGTTGAATTTTCGTTTTTTTTTTTCCTGAATTTGAAAATATAGTAATGTATAGTGACACAGAGAATGGAATCCAACCTTTTAAGGACGTGGGAATGAAGAAACCCTCTACTGGCACGTGTAAACTGAAAAATGATAATGACTCTCATCAACAACCATAGAAGTTATTTTCCTCCAGATGTGACTTCTTGGTGTGGACTTCCAGAGTACAATTAGCTTTATCTAATTTGAGACATACAAATTCAGTCAGATGAAGTTCATTCTAAAGATGCCTATTTCATTTTAAAAACTGAATTTATCCATTTAGGTCAGCTGCAATCATATTAGAACAACTATTAGATGTCTCTCATCAAGCGAGATTCAGCTCATAGTGTGTAGTACTTTGCAAATTATCATAATGTGAATCTGTCTGTATCAAAATAAAATGATCTCAATAGCTAACCAGCTACTGTGTTAAAAGCAAAAACAAACAAACAAAAAACCTACCCTTTGAAAAAATGACAATCAAAGAATATTCATTATTGGATATTAGACATTTCTCAAAGAAATTTGAGTGGTTTTTCAGAAGCCATCTCTAATTTCACAATTAAGTGAAAGTAGAGTTGTAAGGTTAGAAAAGGTTAGAAAAAGGTTAGAAAAAAAAAAAAAGTTGTAAGGTTAGACAAGTAGTAAAGAGTGTGAGAATCTGGTTCCTGCTTGAAATAAAGGATTGATGGTATTATCATTTCATTACCCTCCTACTTGATCATTGTTCGGCTTTCTTTTCTTTTTTTTTCATATGAGTCTATGCTGTTGTTTTTCAAAAAATAGTGCATTGATAAAATAGTACGCTAAGTAAAAAACTGTATTCCTCAAAATGATTAAAGATTTTTGAGAGAAAGTATGAATTTGATTATGAGAAGGATTTCACATATTTGGGAAATTAGTTCAATGTAATATTTTTTAAAGAAGTCATCTGCCTTAAGGAATATATTATTACTAAAATTTACAGTATCTATATGGATTTTGTTTAATTCAATATAAAATCACAATGTTAGAAAATTCAGTTTATGCAAAATTTCCACAGTCTCTTCTATTAGACTGGGACAAAAAAAATATTTCAGTAAGTTTCAAAAGCCCATACAGTTGTTGTTATACTTAGTTGTTCCCATGTTAGATATGCATGCATTGCAGATCTCCTTAAATATCTTCATTCTTTTCTTTATCATCATAAATCCTGTAGTTGGTCAAAATTATTAAAATACATATATCCTCTATTATATTCTATAATAATAATATATTGTTGATACACACAGCTGAGTTTTTAATCAATGCCTTGTTCCAGACAAACCAGGTACATACAGTAGACATTATACCAAACTCCATCATATTCTTTCTTCAAGATCCCACCTTCTCTTGCCAAGGCCTGAGTCCTACAGTTGTTAATAAATCTGTGTCGGTTGTTACAAGCTGAGCACTGCTTCCACTCCTGCTTTCTATCTGTATCTCCACACATAGAGTCATGCTTGATCACATAAAAATCAAAAGAACATGAATAAGTTGCTATGGACTCACGTCAGAGATAATTAAAATTATCATCTACTCCTAAAATCAGTATAGTTCAATATCATTAACAAACACTTCTGAGGATCATGTCAAGTACACATTTTAAGGAAAAAAAAAAAAAAAACACTGCTATGCAATGATGAAATATAAAGTTATTAATTTTTCAGTTATCTTGAATTGTAACAGATGTTACTTTTTAACTTTATTTTACCATGTAGGTGAAAAAAAAAATTCTTATTGAATTTAAACCTCCTTATGAAATAAGAAATAAGTGACTGTGCTGACAACTTATATGCTGAGTCTCTGGCTGATTCTATTACAAATTTTCAAGTTATTATTAACCCCTGAGAACATCAGATTCTGGTAGAAATTAAGAGAGTACCTAAGCAATAGAACTGCTGACACCTTTCTATAATAACAGCATACCTAGCTGTAACATTAATTCAAACTGACCTCAGCTGCCATGTAAGACGGTTGCTAAGGAGACCTGTTCCTTGCAAAATCTTCTTTCTAACTTTTGGTAAAAGAATAAATATTTTTCAACTGTTTCAGTGATTTCACCTGTATTAGTGATCAGAAAGGTATTTTAAGTTGTCCTCCCTGAATTGTCTTCACACCAATAAAAGTTTCTGAGAGAGAGAGACAAATAGAATGAGAGATAGAGGATGAATTTTCAGACCATAGGTCATATAATCAGTCATTTGGGACATTGTCATCTTAGAAGAAAGATAAATGAAATTCTGAAAATTTTCTATTGAAAATTTTCTTCAAGTCTTGGATAACCAGTTACACTTTTGTTTTGAGAGTGTTCTATAGTATTTAAAAAATTTACATGTAGATGAATTTGCAAATATACCTGCAAGTTGAAGAGACCATAGTAGAAATCTAGATAAAAAATTATGCCAACATTTGGTTGTATTTTGTATGTCATTTACCTTTTGTGAACACACGAACACAGAGAACTGCCTTGCACCTTCAAAATTCTTTTTTAAGTGTCATCTTTGTTATTTTGTCATTCTTGAAAGAAGGTGACCACAGCATTTACAGTATCTTCCATACTCACTCTTTATATGTAAGTCACTTTAAGTAATACCCCCTATTTATTTCCATGGAAACTATAACTACAAAGAGCACAAGAACACTGTGTGGTAGAGCAAGTTCTCAGATACGAAATGCATTTTTTCAACATAATCAACATCATTTTCCAATTTCCACAGATGAGGTGATCCAGACAATCTTCATTTTATTGTGTGACGGCTGTACATGACTGTCTGGAATGTGGCTGATCTTTCATGCTGCTGCTCCCACTGCTGATACACGCTGCTCATCATTTGACTGTGCTAATGGCCACTGTTTGGGCTCAATAAGTGTTCACCAAATGTTGATGAATGTAACGAATGTTAATAGGTGTAATTTTTTTCTTCATGGAGAAATTCAATGACACACCCTTGCTTTGTAGGCACTTCTATGTCAGATGCTACTTTGTCAGACTTCCTAGTGACAAAATTTAGCAGAATACTGTTGGAAGGTTCAATCTCTACTGCCATATAACCATCATTTTACTCTGATTTTTTGGACCAACAAAATAAACTAGGAGGCATCACTTACTGAGAGGCTTTCATATATATTTTCCAAAGCAAATACTGAAATTTAACATGCAGTGGTAGAAGCACATTACTTTTACATGAGTAAATTCTATTCTGCTTAGGCTTGTACTTATACTTTTAAAGATGCCTTTTAAGTTGTCTCTCCTGAATTGTGTTCAACTCCTCAGCTGTATTGCCTCTACACCAATGCACAAAGACTAGGAAGCAAACAGGAGGAGTTGAAAGCTGTAATACTACTAGAAAACCATGAAATAGTTCTAATCACTGAAATCTGGTGGGATGATTCCCAGTAGCTATTGATGGCTACAAGAATCTATATCCCTGACTATATTCTTATTTTTGAAATGAGCAATGACATGAAAAAAAGTTGTGCTGTCTCCAGTAATAAGTATATGTACTGAAACTATACTTCCAACCAGAAATACAGAATAGCAGAATTGTAGGGGTTGGAAGGAACCTCTAGGGATCATAATTTTTTAAAGAAAATCACAGGCTGACAAGAGGAAGAATTGATGTTGATTCCTCAGGGTGGAGTAACACACAATCTATCACAAGTAGAATGACTGTACTAAATTCTCTTTCTATTCTTTAACCCCAGTCCAAGCAAATTGATTACTATCAGACAGATATTTCTGCCATATATTTAGAAAGCCTGGACAATCTCTGTCCTTTTCTTTCTATATCATTTTCAAAACTACATAAAAAAGATCTAATTAAAAGTATTTAAGTGAATACCTACTTTTAGGAAAAAAAGAAAGAACTATTAAGGATAGCACGCTATAGAATTGTACAATAATGTGATGAAGATAGGGACAGCTATCTGTTTTTTTGTTTTTTTTCCTTTTTTTTCCTGTGCTTAGTGTAAAATTGTGTAGTTAGAAGTTAAGTGAAATGGCAAAAGCTAATGTAAGTTCATAACTCTTAAGAATGCAATCTAACAGATGAGACAGAGGTTTTTAATGTGAGTTATGCAGTGCAGGGCAAGGATATCCAAATATATTAAAGTTCACTATTTCAATGAGTTTATTCCAGTTTAGACAAAAATATAAGCAGATAAATAGAGTTGTTAATTTGAATCAGAGCATCTTCTACGACTCTTGGAAACAGTCCTAATGGGATTTTTTCACATGAAGCCAAGAAAGAATAAAAGAGTCCATTTTGATAAACATTAGTCCATAGTCAAAGTCATGTATTTATCTCTTTCGATTAAATTTGAGTTTCAAAGTTTTAATATTCTTTAGAAGAGTGAGCAAAGTAATATAACAGTATTATCTAGAAATCTACATTCAGTAAATGTGCAAATAGAACATACACTATAAGATCAACTTACATTTAGTTACAGATATTTGCTACTGAAGAAGGTAGAAAAAAAAACTTATTAAAAGTTAGATGCAGTAAAGAGATCAAAATTCATATTAAATCACTTTCAAAATATCTCTGTCAGAATAACAAATCATATGCCATGTGCATCATAAATATATGCAACACATATTCTTCTACGTTCTTTTCCACTATTACTGAAATACATCAGAGTTATATTCATTAACTCAGATAGACCTGTTGATCCAGTTTATAACCAATATCAAGATTAAGCTTTTATGAATAATTTTTTTTTCCACCATTAATTATTGGAGGGAAATGAATACATTTTCAATTTCTGGAACTGAAAATAAGTGAAAGTATTGTAATGACAATTGAATGCTCAATAGTGTAGACAAGTTGTTTTTTTGTGGGTTTTTTTTTCCTCTCTTTTTTGGTTTTAAACAAATCAGAAAGCAAATAATGGGTGTTAAAAGATAGCATATGTGCATGATGTGTAAAATTCTGATATATTTGTTTGAACTATTTTGACCTATAATAATTTAGAAAGTATGATTATGAATTAAGCCCTCATTTGTAGTTGTCTGGGAAAGTCTTTAGTAATGTAAGAACTGATCTGATATAGAATTGGACCTTTAAAGACAAAAATCACAAAAAAGTTCAACTCATACTCTGAAGGACCTGTGCTGATACCTATCTCAATTAAAGTACTGGGTACTTAAACATATTTTTTTCCTAAAAGCTGATAGGTAAGCAAGTCTGCTCCAATCCTCATGAAAGGTCAGCCATGTTCAGGTATGTTTAGGAAGAAATATGAAAAGCAGAACTAATGTACGTGTTTCTGGGTATCCTAACCACGTTAAAGCTATTTCTCTGAAAAAGACAGATATAGTGAATGTAGTTATTTAATAGTGGAGTCACTTAACTGGTTGATCAAACTCAAACTCAGTTTGAGTTAACTGACATGTATTATAGAGGCTAAGGTAAGTATTAAGAATTGAATTCTCTGAAGGAGGATGGTAATGAAAGTGTTCAGGTTACTGTTAAATATTATTTAAATTGTGGATTAAATTGATTTTTTTGAATGGTTAATAAAATATAATTGACTCACATAACATGTTGTTGCTCCAATTTCTTCACCCTCTAAATGAAGAATAAGCAGTATTTCACACTCTTTGTGTGAAATAACAGCTGGAATAGTATTAGAGAGAAGACAGGTAAAGGTGACGTTGTAGTGGGAATCTGCTACAGGTCACCTGAACTAATAATTGAATGAGACTCTTTATAAACAGGTAGGAGCAGTCTCATGTTCTCAGGCCATGGTCCTCTGGGAGACTTCAACTACTTCATAACTGTTGGAGTGGCAATACCGAAGAGCATAAGGAATTAAGGAGTTTCATGGAATACACTGATGTTAATTTCTTCAAGTGACAGAAGAGCCAAAGAGAAATCCTTCGATGGTCTTCACAGCCCTCCTCTGTACCTGCTCCAACAACTCCACATCCTTCCTGTGCTGGGGGTCCCATGCCTAGACACAGTAGTCCAGAATGGCATCATCTCAAAAGTCAAGCACAGTCAACTGTCAAGAATATGTATTTTCTCTAGGGATTAATTATGTTTAGTAAATCACTGCCAGGATGAAGCATAATAATACATCCAATCTCTAGTACCTCATTCGGTACTGTATGCACACTAAATTTGCCAAGATCCATTATCTTAACATAAATATTTGTTATTATTATTATTGTACAATTGACATATAATTTTTATTATTCACGCTTTTTCTTTACAAACCTAGCAGTATCCTTTCCTGCTAATGATATTTAGGAACAAGTTGAAGAAGTAATGAATAATCTTGCCTATATATAAAAAAGACTCAGAACAAGAATTCGTCATTTATTTGGAGGAACTAAATCCTGATGACCTATGTAGTAAATTGTTTCTTAATGTTTTTGAAGTGTATTTTACACTGTTTTGCTTTATTCTTCCTTTCACCCTTAATTCACATAATATTCTGTGTGTTAAAAAGGAAACATAAGAAAATCTTAGTGACATTCTGTAATTCGAGACATATTGGCTACATTCTCTTTTATTTTGAGACCTGGTTTGGAAAAAAAATACATATTTCAATGAATCCTGTAGTAAGAGGAGAGAAGTTTTGATTCTTGTGCATCTGAAAAACAATAAAATCATATGGAATATTGTCAACGGTTTACCGGGCTGGATCGGCCTGGTTCCGTGACGATTGGTGTGGGGGACCCGCAGACCCACGCCCCAGGAAAGGGGAAGGGGGAAAGGGAAAAGGGAAAAGGGAGATGGGCCTGGAAACCAAACAGCGGCAACGATCTGAGGAGGAAAGCTAATTTACTAAATAAGATATCAGAAAGCAAAATAACACAATATAATACAATATAATTGGAATTGAAGCTAATAAATCAAATAAAATGAGCAAGAGAGAGAGTGTCCGATAAACCGAAGGCCTTACGCTAACGCTGAAGGCGAGACGGCAGCGAGCACCCACTGCTGAGTCGATCCCGAAGGAAAGAGAGTGTCCCGTGACCGCAGAGGGTTTTTATCTTTTCCCTCTGAGCGGAAAATACGTAAAAATGCAAAGCATCGCAAAGTCCTCTGGGGAATGTAGTTCTTCTCTTCTGAGACAGGTATACTCGGAAATATCAATGATCTATGGAGTTGGAGTATTAACTCTTTAACTCTTAATGCACTACATGTTGTTATGATGTGGAATACCAATACCAGAAATCATAAAACCATGACAAATATTCAGAAAAGGCTTATTATTTTTTAAGTTCAGGTTTAGAGAGTTCACATGAAAATTAATTAAACATTGATTTTATCTGATTAATACATAATTATGGTTTTTGTTTGTTTGTTTGTTTTTTTGTGGTTCCACGCATTAATAACTGTTTGTAATACATTGTTTTAAGATTACTAGCTTTCTCTTTGGTTCTCTGCATAAGTAGTTGAATATTAAGCAGTCTTTTATTTAATGTGAAGTTTCTTCCATTATTTTTTCTTCATTAATATTCTGTTGCATTAGCAACATTATAAGTAATATAATATACGAAGGAATCATATTTCTATTTTCTAAAATTTTATTTAATACCCACATTTTTATTGTATTTGTCTATTTCTGATCATAGCTGTTTAATTTTTCATTAATAGTCAACAATTTTGATGCTTCTTTTTTTTTTTTTTCAGTATTAAATCTCCCTACTCAGAGCTATCTCAAAAGGCAGAAAGTATAAAAGTAATTTATAGTGAAATTCATCTCATCTATTTTTGCTGCTAATGAGATACTAGTCCAAGTGAAAGTTAATCATATGGATTCCCTTTATAGTTAATTAGAGAAATCTACAATTTCAAGTGCAGTCCTAAAATAGATGTGTAATGTAGATGCAATGAATCCTCCTTTATGTGTTTCCATTTGTTCATTTGTTTCCAATGATAAACAAGTCAAATCATTACAAGCACTTTAGGCTTTATCAATGTACTTGAAATACAGTCTTTTCTAGAAGTCAGTAAAGAAATCAGTACTTCTAGAGACTGAGTTACCCAACCAATATTAAGACATTTACTATAGTATAGAATGAAGTATCCGGAGATATCTTTTCCCCCTTATTAGATGTAAATGGATCTTCAATACTGTTAATTTATAGTTAAATAGCCCTAAGATATCTGTAGGTATGTGATATACAAGTATTAGCATTTCATACATGCTTACAGATAATTTTATTTATTTGTTTGATTGTTTATTTTTGGATATGCATTGTCTCAATGAAATTGAAGAGTGATAGCATATGGAAAAATTCAAATCATAGCCTGAGAAGGCAGCTGTAACTAAGTATTCTTTCTTTCTGTGAATGACCTTGCTTATCCTTAGGCTTTATTGTCTTCTGTTGTTATATATATATGGCCACATTACTAAGGGGTAGCATGGACATCTTACTGGCCAGTCACCACCAGTATCTGTTGGGAGAAGTCCCAAAGTATACACTATACCAGTCATCTATCCCTGGTAACATGAGTACTTCTCTACTGAACTTATGAATATTAACTTGTTTCTGTGAACTTTCTCCAGGATCTGTAAACGTTATGCAGAAATGCTGGTGCTTTTGTATAACAGGCAGCCAATGAGAAAAATTTTCCCCCATAATGGGACCATAATAATTTGGACATCTTTCATAGAGTGCTATATCCTCATTTACTCAATAATGTATCCATGGATTCATCTTTATCCGGAAAAAATTAGAATCAAATAATTCAAATTTGAACACATGAAAAAATATTTTTGTTTTCATTCCGAACGATGGTAGAGGTCTTTGCTTTACAGTGTATGCTTTGTCTCTTCACTCTATTTGTGTGCTATTTTAACTTAAAACTTTTTCTAAATCCCTTTCTGCCAGCAGGTCTTGTAAAAGTTCTCAGGTGCAATATATTTATATTTAAATGGATATTTTAAATAAATCTAGTTCTCCAGAAGTTAATAAGTTTCATAGAAAAATGTTTTGTAAATAAATCCAGATTCTGTTTATTGTTATTACAAATGATGTGGGTAGTTTGTTGGCTAATTGACTTTAAAAAATGTCAGTTGAATGCAGTATGTAACTTTTCTAATTCCACAGTAGAAAAGATATGCCGTCACAATTAATGTGTGTATACATATGCACGAGTTGAATCTCCATTAGCATCTTCTTCATTACATAAGTCTTTGAGATTTTTTTTTTAACTGCAGAGTTCAAAACAGTTTTGAAGCATGTTATATTATGCACCTATTCACCAGAACAGAATACAATTACAAGATGAGTAAATAGTGCTATTTGTTGGAAAAGATTTTGTAGTCATCTGATAAACATGAAACAGAGCCAACAAGTAGACATCTCAAATTCATTCCTATCTAATATTTCAACTGATGAACTATAGACTACACTCTGGAAATATTTAAAACAAAAGAACAATGACAAAAAATGTAACTAAAAATTTAGATTTTCAAAAACATGTTACATAGAAATTGTTACACAGACAATTACAAAATGTTTCCTTGGCATTTAGCTATTTATCATTTAAGCATGGTATACCATTGTTTTATTCTGACAGCCAAACAGAAATAAAGAAAAATACTGTACACCTCAAATTGAAACCTTTGATTTATGACCATATTAATTACATTATTTTGAACATCAACAAGTTTTATAGTTAGCTCAATAACTTCTAATCTTTGAACTACAATCTTTTATTTTCATCATTTACATATGGAGTGTACAAAATGATAATGACAAATCATTTAAATTGCAAAATAATTTCAAAAGAGCGTGTGTTTCCTGTTTTTCTAATTTTTATATATGCTTTAATTTTTACCGAGTCAGTAAGTGAGCATATTTATCTCCAGGAATGCATTTATTGACAATTAAAAACAAGAATACATCAAGATTGTAGAGAAAATTCTATTTGAGATCCTTAGCTCATAAAATACTATTAAATATATCCTTTTATTCCATCCAGGATTCATTTGCTCAAATTAGATGTTCAAAAGTGTTTTAAATTAAATCTGTGCCTTTTAATTTTTTTTCTTTTTGCTTCCTAATAATCCCTTTGTTTCCAACTGGTAACCATCCACATTCACACATCTATGCATTTATACATTTCTGCAGCTCTTGAGTATGTAGTTCTCTCTTGACAGAAAACTGGGTTATTTGGTTTTTCCAGATTCTTCTATAAATAAGTTTCTATTTGCCTAAATCCAAATCTGCCCTCATTATCTGTATATTTTGGTTTGTTTGTTTGTCTTTAACTTATCCTTTCATGCTAAAAGGTTGGAGCTGAACTGAACCTGCTAGATATCTTCAGCCCCCATTATAAAAATGTCAGTTTGATACAGGCTTACCCCAAAATTTTGGCTAGAATTTGTTTTTCCAAAGAAATGAGAAATAGCAACAATAACATGAATTTCTGACTCGTGAGGATAGACCAAACAGGGACAAAACAGGGTAGCATTAGAACAGAATGTTCTTCACAAATATTTGAATAGCTAGTAAAGATGTGGACAGAGATCCAAACATAGTCATGAATATCTGGATGTGCCTAGGCATTATAGAGTAAAACCAAAGGAAAAAATTGCTACTAATTTTCATATCTGATCCCATCAGACTGTTGAAAGAACTATAAGCCTGTTCCAAGAAGAAGACGGCCTGGACTCATGAGCTTTCAATTCTCCAGCTTCTCAGACATTATAAATAAGGCCGTAGCAGATAAATTCTAATTCAGTGTGGATACAAAACTGGTCACTATCACCTTTGGCACAGACATATTAGGTCTTTGTTTTTCAAACTGTTCTTCAAACCTTTGTAAAAAGGCTTGTCAGTATTTACTACCACTTCTTTATTAACTTCAGGCAGTCTTTGATCTTGTTAAATTTAAAGGTATCCCAAGAGAGCACAGTGTTGGCTTTGTCATTTTACCTCGGATAAGAGACTTAAAATTAAGCTCTGAAAAGAATTTTCCTCATGCAAACTCTTTTTGATCAGGACAGTATGAATTTCAACATCCAAAATACCCTTTCTAATGACCTGCTCTACAACACCAACCAGCAATCTTATCCACGAACTTTAAACCTGACTACTACTAGGTTTTCTAATAAATTGATAATATACGTATGCTGGGAAAGGAGCCTCTGTGTACTCACATGGTTAAAGTGAATATGAAAAACAATAGCTACAAGCACTGTGTTTAGGATCTACATGGCATCACTCTAGTAGTAACTACAGTAGTCTGAAGTGTGACGAGTGTTACAGCTAGTAAAGGCAGATGTGGAAAATCCACATTAGAATTCATCATAAACAATAAAAAAAACAAAAAAAAAACAATAAAAACAAAAGCAAACATTCTTGAGATCTGTTTCTGGCAAGATAGTCATGATATAACATATGTAATTAAATTCAGACATTATTATAAAAGAAATATATGGACTGGTAATCATGAAAAGAAACAGGATATGACTGTTAAAGCATGTATGTGATAGAAAGGGAAATGAAGAATGTTGCATTCTGTGCCATATGCTCCAGGCTTATAGATACCACCATCCTTACAAATTACAAAAACAAAGGTTAATTAACAGCCACAAATTTAAATTTCTAAATTCAATTATGTATTTTCTGAAGATGAATCTTACTCTTCAAGAAAATTGAGTCCAAGAATTATGAGGTCTTTCACTTTGATTAAATGTTCTACGGATGACTGCAATATAAATTAGAAACTAAATTAGATTTAACCCAGAAGAAAATACTTGAGATAATATCATGATTGCATTAATCATTTTCTTACTCAAAGCTTGTAAAACAAAATGTTATAGTGTTCAGAATGTTTATGCTTGCTACTGAAGTGATGGAAAGTCCAGAAACATTTTAGAGTATAGTATGTCTGACAACTCATGGCCTTTAAAATAAGTTATTATTACAATAATTATAATTTCTATTTTAATGGATGAATATCTGAGCAAAGTTCTTATCTGTCAGTTTAAGAGCTGACAAAATATTGAAGAATTATTTTTTTATTTTTTTCCTCATATATATAGTCAAAAATCAAACAAATTCAATGATTAACTAGAAATGTACAAGTTACTTTGAATGCATAGAATACAGGTTCTTCGTGTAAATTCTTCCTTAGAAGCAAGATGAAGGATAAGAGAAAAGGAAGATATGTGTAGGAAAGGGTGAAGGAAAGTGTTCAGTTACCATGGAGATAACATGTATAGCCAGGCAGAATGTCACATATGGAGATTATATTGAATGACTGTGTAACATGCTATTCAGCAGGTATAAATATTCTTTGCAATTTGAAAATAAAATGACGGCATGTAGCTTCGAAATGATGAAGAAATCATATTATTTTTTTCTCTCTCCTTCAAAGTTTATTTGAGTTCCATTTACTAACACCTGAGTCCTCATGATGTTGAAAGGTCATGACAGTACTTCTACATCTCATCTGACCTCTCTTGCTTTTGCTCCACTGCTTCAGTATTGCATGCATTATTCTGCTTGAGGGCAAATAAAATTAACATATAAAAGCACAAGAAACACAGTTGCCTTTATATACCAAAAGAATGCAATGAAGATTACATGTCAGGAAAAGAGTACATGCAATTAAAATAACAACAAAAATAACAACGAAAAATCATACCATGAAGTAGAGAAAAGAAAAGAACATAGCAGAATTAGGAAACCAACCAACAAACCAAACACACACACACACACACAAAATGCAACAGAGAAGATACAGTGAAAAGGAGATGCAAAAAAATAGATGATCAATGCCGGAAATGTTGAATAAGCAAATTATACCTAAAAGAATAAAAAATATATACTGAGCAGAAACCTGACAAAGAGAGTAAAATATTTTGGAAAAGACTAAAGAGTACTTGGAAACAGTAGGTTAATTCAACAGGAAAGGAAATTATGAGAGCTGCTTTGTCAGCAATGCCTGCTATTTTATTATATTGGCCTGTGACATCAGAGGCAGATATTGGTGTTCTGACAGCAGTGACTGAACATTCCCACAATATTCTATTACATTTTGATGCCATACAACAAGTAACAACAGAGGGGTAGTCTGATCAAATGTCATCCAACACTGAAGTAAATAAGAGGAAATATGGTGTCATAGAATTCTTCCATGTAGAAAATTATACATTAATTGATATTCACTGCTGTTTGCTGAGCATTTATGGAGACCAAGCAGTGGACATTAGCACAGTGAGACAGTGGGTGGTATGTTTCAATGGTGGTGACAGAGTGTGAAGAATAAGACACATTTCAGACAGCCATGTATATCTGTCACATTAAGAAATGTAGAGAGTATTGATCACAGAATTGCAGGAATTGGAAGGGACATCAAGAGATCATCAAGCCTAACCCTCCTGCTAAAGCATCTTATCTGTGCGAACTGGTGGATTACCACCAGAGAATTGTATATGTAGCTGAGTACCAACTTCAATGTTTTGGAAACAGTAGTGAAAATGTTGGTAAATTGCAAAATTTGGACTAGGTGAATCCCACAGATTCTCATAAAGGAGCAGAAAGAACACTTTATGTAAGTTCATCTTGAGCTGTTGAATCAATAGGAAGGTGAAGGTGACAGTTTCCTAGAAAGCATAATTCCTGGTGACATGCTACAATATTACTACTATGAGACAGGGTCCAAATGGTAGCCAATGAAGTACTGACATGTGAATTACCCATTGAATAAAAGGTTCAGTATGCAGCTCTTGGGTGAGTAAAGGAAGTGCTCTGTTGTTTGGGACAGGAAAAGGATTATCAATCTGGATTTTCTGGAAATCAGACAAACCATCAACTCTGACAAGTGCAGTCTTGATGTGGCTTGAACAGAGTCAGGCTAGAGAAGAAGACAACCTTTCTCCTGCAACACAATAATGCCAGACCATATATAAGTTTGAAGACTGTGGAGCACAATGCCAGTCTTGTTTGGACTATACACAGAGTGTATAGTCTGGATTTGGTGCCTTCTAACTTCCATTTATTTGAGCCCATCAGAATTGAATTGTGTGGGCAACAATTTATAAGTAACAACGCCATCAAAGCAGCTGTGAAACGGTGGGTCACCTCCACTGATGATTTTTATATGCATGGCATGCAGACTCTTATTAATTTCTGACAAAAATGCACAGCTAATAGTGATAGTAGTTACTGTGTTTGAAAATGATGTTTTGTAGCTGAGAATTTGCTCTATCAAACAGTGTTATTGCGCACTTTGTAGCTGTTGTATGGAGATAAATAGTTGTTCCATGGAGATAAATAGAACCTTTATTTTTAAAGTGTCCTATGTAGAGCACTGTTGGATTTTATTTATTTATTTATTTATTTTAGTGGGGAAGAAAGGAAGATATTAAGATGTCAAAGAGGAATGATGTTAAAGAGATAAAGACAGAGTAGTGAGGTGCAGAATGGTTATTAGCAGAATGGCAGAATGGAAAGCCAGTAATAGACTTTAAATGATATTATGAAGAGTGGAGTGACAGAATTGAAAGAAAATTGAAACCAAGTTTGGCAAGCCAAACCAGTGGTTCTATCAATAATGAAGCGGGAACAGAGCAGGAAGTATTGAAGCTTTTTTAAGTAAGCTATTTTTTGAACTTTTTGGTGTACGTTTAATTTTCCTCATACAAATTCAAACTCTTCTGCTTTGATATATCAGTTTGGAGGTAGTCCATCTATCCAACACTGTAAGGTTACACTCATACTTATCAAGAGCAGTTTTTTCAGTTTAAATATTTATAGGTTTTTTAATATGTTTAGTGTCCTCTTGCATGTGTTTATTGGTTTGTTTACCCTCATTTAGGTAACTTAATAGCTCACTTATTTTAATGTGAATAAATTTTGAAAATGTTTTTAGTCTAAACAAATAAATTACTTCAGAAAAATGAATTATGATCTGTTGAGTTAATCAACCAATTTCTTCCACACAAGTTTACATACAAATCTGTCATTTGAATAAATATTAATATTTAGTAGCAATTTTTCCTTTCTTTAATTGGCTTATTAATCACAATAAGTAATATGAATACTTCATGCATTCCTTTTTTCTGGCCCATGCTCAGTATATATTGTAACAGTGGAGAAGAATAATTTATGTTGCAGAAATATTTAATAAAATCTTTAGTATTTCTTCAAGTCATGGACAGATACGCTCTTTTCAGATGCTTGAAATTCTAAATGATTATTTCTTTTTAAATAGAAAAAGAAAAAGGAAGCAACAAAATAATGCAAAGCCAGACTAAAAGAAGAACTCCTTATTTGTACCAAAATTGAAATGAAATGAAACAAAAATATTGATTTTTTTGATTATAAAACAATCTGCTTGTTTAAAGAAATCTGGTAGGGATTATACAGTTAAGACAGTGCACATAGCTCCTTAAGTTAGGCACAGAATATTATCCTTTGATTACTAAATATAGTTCAAGTGATACATTAATTTATTCATATTTTGCTGTATTTTTTAATATGTATAATATAGGTCATATTGTATCCAGAGTCCTTGTTCTACTGCTGAATTCATCCTTAAAAGAAGTGAGCATAAATATAATAGATTTAGTAGAAGGTAAGAAACAATCAAAATTGGCAATTTTGTTTAGATTAAAATTTAGAATTTCATGTACAACACAGAAAACAGAAATGTAATGAAAAGTAATCACTGAAGTTTTAATACTTTAAAGTGACTATATTTTGAAATAAGACATTGGATATTTGTAGGAAGTTACTCCTTCATAGATGAAGTATGTTTTTTGTGAAGTATGCTAAGATAAAGTTAGAGACGAGGAAGAAATGATAACTTTTTATTTCAAAATCTGTAGATTGAAATGTTCAAAACTTTTCGTATGTTTAAGTTAAATCTGTTGAATAACTTCAGACTAGAAGAAATTGTTAAGATGTACCTAATGTTCTTTCATATTAATTTATCTTTATTACAGATTCAAAACAAATAAAAACAGAAAATAAAACACTTTTGATAAGTCCTTTGGTAATAAGAACAAAAATAAAGTTGTGATATGCCCAGGGAAACTAAGGGTTGAGAAGAATGTTAGAGTTTGATGTCACTCCAGTTTAATTTATATAACTTCATAACCTCAGCTTCTGGGGCATAGGAAATCATTGGGTTCAAGTTAATTTTCTAGATAATTGAAACTATTGTTCTCATTCACTGAGCCAAGCATGTGACACAAGCTGGTAGATATTTTGAAGTGCAAGGATTCAATCCCATTTTGAAACCTGTTCTCTTTTGTAAAACTACTTATTTATTGTTTCAAGTAAGGTAGTAAGTAAGTAAGGCTTCACTCCATTTAGACTTGCACCTTTACAGAGTAAAACTCTGAAAGGTAATTATTTTGCAAGAACTATTTATTTTATCCTACTTAAATAAGAAATAAGCACTTCTAAGGCAGGATTTATTTCATTCCAAGGTAGATGTCAAAAAAAGATCAGCTGAATTTCTGCATAAGAAGTGCATTTTTTTCTCTGTGACTGTAAAGAGAACACATATCAACCAGCTCCACTGTGGGTATATATATAGTAGAAAACTAAAATGAGATAAAATAGATGCTATCCTAGATGTGTCAGCAAGTAACACTGCAAGAGTTCAGATATCCAGTAATTAATGACCTAGTTTAGGGTTATTGTTAAGGCTTAAGATTCATCTATACTATCTGATTCTTGCATTAAAGAGAAATGAGAACTAATTCTCAGCCTCAGATAACCTGCTAGAATTTAATTATTCAATGGCTGAGCATTTTTCTTTTGATATTTTGGGATGGGGAGCATAGTAAACCCCTCAGTGGTTCAGATGTTCAGCTGGAGACCTTGCACGCCATCTAGACTATCAAAAGTCCTTGGGGCCAGATGGGATACACACAAGGATGTTGAGGGAGCTGGCAGAGATTATTGTCAAGCTGCTTTCCACCACCTATCAGAGTACATGGTCAAAAGGAGAAGTCATAGAAGATTTGAGGCTTTCAAACTTGATACCCTTCCAACAAGAAGGGCTGGAAGTAGGATCAGGAGAACTACAGGCCTGTCAGCCTGACCTCAGTGCCTGGGAAGTTTATGGAACAAATCATTGTGAGTGAGATCACAAGAGGTGGCCAGCAGGTCAAGGGAGGTGATCTTCACCCTCTACTCTGCCCTGGGAAGGCCTCACCTGGAGTACTGTGTCCAGTTCTGGGTTTCCCAGTGTAAAAAAGACAGGGATCTCCTGAAAAGAGTCCAGTGGAAGGCTACAAAGAGGAATGGCTGAGCGACCTGGGTCTGTTCAGCCTTGAAAAAAGACAACTCAGAGTGGATCTGATCCACATCTGTAAAGATCTAAAGTGTGGGAAGCAAAGGGATGAGGCTGAACTCTTCTCAGCGGTGTGTGGCAATAGGATGAGGGGAAATGGACACAAAGTGAAGCATAGGAAGTTCCACACAAATATGCATGGGAACTTCTCACAGTAAGGGTGATGGAGCACTGGAACAGGCTGCTCAGAGAGGTTGTGGTGTCTCCTCTGGAAGCATTCAAGAAGGATAGAAGGCCCTACAGAGGAATTCGGGTTGGCTGGATCACTGGACTAAGGCCAATGGGATGAAAGTCAACAAGATAAAGACCCAGATCCTGCACCTTTGTTCACGACAACCTTAAACAGTGCTACAGGCTTGAGTCAGAGAGGCTGAAAGACAGTACAGAGGAAAAGGATCTGGGGGTGCTGGTCAGTGACAGTCTGAACATGAGCAAGCTGGTCACCACTCTGCAACTATGTGAAAGGAGGTTGTAGCGAGTTGGGGGTTGGTCTCTTCGAGTATCTGTTTACAAGTGGTAATGGCCTTAAGTTGTGTCAGAGTAGATTAAGGTTGGAAAATGGGAAGAAAGTGTAACTATGTACTTGAAACTTTAGTTCTGTGATTTTTGTTTGTTTTTTTTTGTTTTTTCCTTTAGCCCAAGATTTAACTCATAACATTCCAACTTAAAGACAGAGCTCAGTGGATTTATTGACCTGGCCTGAAGTAGAGCAAACCATCATCAGAAACTATATGACCTGCAGATCCAGTGTAATATGGATCTAGTCTCTTCAGTAAAACAAACAGGTATTTTCTAGGAAAGAAATTCTGGTACTGTTTTCACAATAATCTTACTGCACACACAAGTGCTAGGTGTAGATGTAGAGTAAGGCTGATGCAGGATATGTTGAATTAATTCTACAATGGCCAGACAGATGATGTTCACGTGTTCAGAAAATCCTAGACATTAGTTCTACTGAATATGCAGAGTTCAGTGAGTGAAATGATGCAGATGAAATCTGAAATTTTTCATGTACTGGATATGTACTTAAGAAGGATTTTTGACTATTCAGCCTTCTGTTTATCCAGAAATTCTGTCTGTCATTATGTAAATAGTAATATCAACAATTACAACTGAAAGTTATCATCTTTGTTCAAAATCTGTAGCTAGATATGACAAGTCTGAAGTCTGAATGAAACATGTATATATATATATATATATATTTGGAAATTAAAATTTAATTTTTATATACATATTTTTCCCGACAATTACGTTCTATCTTTCACTTCATGAAAGTATGTAAAATTAGAAGATAACTTAATCCTTTAGCTAGCTAATCATATGTTGAAGTTTGTAGCAAATACTGTAACAAAAACTGTGTAGAACATTTTTTTGGATTGATGAGTGTTAATGCAAAGAAATTTTACGAATAATTCCGCATGTCAGTCATACAACCTTTTATTTTACTACTATTCAATAGGATTTTTTTAGCCAAAAATATTTAGCATTTTGATATGTTAACATTTAATTCTCTTTCTCACTGCGTCGTGGGAGAATAGTGAAAGGAAAAACAGTTCATCATATATAATGGAACCATAGAATCATTAAGATGGAAAAAGATATCAAAGATCATCTTGTTCGTCCATCCACCTACCACCAATATTGTTCACTAAACCATGTTTTTTGCACTGGTATGCATTTCTCAGACACCTCCAGGGACAGTGACTCAACGTCCTCCTTGGGGAACATGTTCCAGTGCCTGACATTAATTAAAAACATTTTAAACATTTTTAAAAGCGTTTTTTTTTTTTTAATATCGAACCTGAACCTACCCTGACACAACTTGAGGCCATTCACTTTCATCCTATTACCAGTTTACCAGGAGAAGAGGATGACTCCCACCTTGCTACAACCTTCTTTCAGGAAGTTGGAAAGAGAGACGAGATCTCCCCGAGTCTCCTTTTATCCAGTCTGAACTATCTCAGTTCTGTCAGCCACTTCTCATTAGATTTGTTGCCCTTTTTTGGACACACTCCAGGGCCACTCCACCTTTCTTGCAGTGAGAGACCCAAAACTGAACTCACCAGAGCTGAATACAGGGGTACATTTACCTCTCTGGTTCAGCTGATTGCACTATTTCTGATACAATCCCGGATGACACTGGCCTTCTAGACCAACTAGACACAGTTTTCTCATGTTCAGTTAGCTTTCTACTAATATCCCCAGATTATTTTCCCCTGTGCAGCTTGCTACACTTCTTGTGCCCCCTCTTCCAGAGGTACACTACAAGAAGTTGAGGTGTCCTAGGTTCTATATAACACCACTCAGAAACAACTTAAGCATTGGTTTGTTATGAACATTGTTTTTTTCTTAAAGCAAAACATAGCAACGTACTAGGTACTATGAAGAAAAACACCTGTCCCATTTGAAACTAGGACATTGGCTTAAGAAATATATATATACACATATATATATATATGTGTATATATCTATATATATATGAATATATTTGTCAAAGAATGACTACTTACAACCACCACAGTACTGTAGAAGGGGATTAGCTAGTTAATCTAATAATTGGATTGTGACATAATTCTATGAAAAATATAAAGGAGCTCCTGTTCTTCATGTACTCATGCTAGGATGTTCTACACTGAATTTTTATGTGAACCTATATGAAGATTCATGTTGTGAAACAAGTTAAAAGAAGGCTGGGGCATGAATTTTACCAGAACAGCAAGTAAATTGTTGCAAATGTAACTAGATTGTGTTCAGTAGTAGTGGTAATTAAATTCATTTCTCCTATAATAACAATAATAAAAAAAAGGATATTCAAAAACAAAATTTTTGATTACTTGTTGAAGTTTGGCACTTCTGAACTTCCTTTTTATTGATTAAATATCTCTATTACATTCATATAGAAAGTTTTTACAGATTCCGCAGTAGCCTTGAATGTGCTTAAGCTGAAATACAGAGAGAAGTAATATACATCTGCACCCAGAAATATCAATATACTCTTGAAAGAATCTTTGATCCTATATATGCACACATTGTAAAAATGTCAACAAGATTAGACTAAGTAACCAGTGAAGTCACAAGGTACTTCAAAGCTGTTTAACTCCTCAAATTGCTCAAAACATCTTATAAGACTCATCAGCTCTAAGTACATTTGGAGTATTAAGAAAATGATGAACTCTCAAAGGTTGATATCCTAGCTATATATGATTTCTCAATACAAACTCTTATCTTAAGAGCTATCCAGAAAAAAAGTAATCATATAAAACTGAGTATGTGCTTGGATGTTCTTTTTTCTCATTGTGACAAACTAGGCATACAGGCAAGCAGCTGACTCAAAATGCTTGCCATAAATTCAGATTAGATTTGAGATGTGCTTCATCAACCATGTTGCTTAGAATAGCTGGTTGACTTACTTCCTGTTTGTTCCAAGTTGTTAGTCCCTGACTGTAATACTGCATGAATGCTAGTTCATTTCTGGATTCTCTTCTAGGGCAAGTCACTTGGTGCCTTTGAATAGGCATACATGATAGACCCTTGTTCACTGAAAAAAATAGAGTTCTACATCAAATGTAGCTCTTTCTTCCCAATTGTGTTCTTCTCTCCTTCCTCCCCACCCCAGGCTGCTCCTTCAGCAATGAGATTCCCAAGGCTCAGGACTGACAACAGTCAGGGTCTCAACAAGACACAGTACTGTCTCACCAACTACAGTACCATCTCAAACTGGGTGCTCAAAGAACTGATAGCAAACACCTGGCCACCTGCTGGCAAACATCAGCAGCTGAAGACCAGTTGAGAATGCACCAAACCTATGCCTGTGAGTCAGTCATCTTACCCCCTAAACAAATATTGAACAGACCAAGAGCGCTGTGAATTCTACATGGCTGCTGGCTGTACAGCAGGATCTCTCTTGGACTAGGGATGCCTCTTCAAGATTATGGCTGCTGCAGAAATCCCTTACACCCTGATATCAAGAGATGTCTCACCAATACACAGTTTCTTGGCAAGTGACTAGTAGTTTGTGTAAGTTTTGTTAGCTTTACTAGTAATATATCTTTAATTGTGAACTTATATTCCCTTAGACATAAATTGTTGATCAAACATGGAACTATGATTGGATTCAGCTGCACCTAGGCTCCTTACCTACATGATTCAAGGAATTTAGAGAGTGAAGGAATTTACTCTGAACTTTGTGTCTAATGGGAGGATCTCCTCCACCTCTATACATAAGCCATTGAATAACTTTGGGACTAGGAGTGGATTCAGCTACACCTAGACTCTGAGAAGAAAAGGGGTGTCTCTAAACTTCGTAGCTCAATAGGAGGGTCTCCTGGATGAGTATGTTTAACATTGTGTTCTATGCAGTAAATGATCAAGTGTATCTTGCCTTATCAAATCTTGTTAAATTGTTGTCTTCTTTACAACTAAAATATACAAAAATAAATATAATAAATTCAAAATTAATTCAAGGTGAGACTGAGTATTAGGGTATTGTTTTTACCTAGAGAGCAATCTAGAATACTGAACAAATCTTTTTATTTCATCATATTTAGGTTTTGATAGGGATATATTTATCTTGGTCCAGTCTGCTACTAAAGTGATTCTAGTACATATGCCTCTAGCAGACTTTCATGTACACTGCAAATACACTGATTAACACAGCTTTGATGAGCTGTTCCCTTAAGTTCAGGAAAGAAATGTCCCAAATATTTGTTTCTAGTCTTCTAAGGGAAAAGAGAAGAGACTCAAGAGAAACCTATCAGAAGCCAGAGTATATGTGTATGAATGAGTGCAGATAAAATTTTCTTTTAATACTCATCTGCACATATATCATAATCTACAAAATACCCTTAAATTTGAATCACATTAACTGCAGACTAGATATTTCTTTGTTACAAATAGAGCTGTCTTTTTATTTTTTCCTCAGTCTGTTCTTGTTTGTATTTGTAAACAGATTAATTAAATTTGTGAGAGAGAAAAAATAGGGATTCCTATGGATTTATCTGCATGATACAGAGAGCATGTAATAGAATGCAGTTTTCTTTCAGAGAAAGAAACCAAGTTTTAAAATAATAAATAATAAAACAATAAATCATTGACGGGGGTAAGATGCGTAACAAGGCAAAAACAACAGATGAAGAGATAATACTGACATATATGAATAAAATTTACAATTTTTGTGTCTTCACAGATTTATAGAATGGTATGAGTTGGAAGGTACTTTAAAGATCATCTAGTTCCCATATTATCGGCAGGGACATCTCCCACTAGAATAGATTGCTCTAAGTCCTGTCCAATCTGATCTTGAACACCTCTGGAAAGGTCACCCACAGCTTCTCTGGAAAATCTGTTCCAGTTTTTTGCCACTCTGAGTAAAAAATTTCTTCCTTTAAACTAAATTGACCTTCCTTCAGTTTGAAGTCATTACACCTTGCCCTAGCACTACATGACAGTGTCAAAAATTTCTTTCCAGTTTTCTTCCAGTCCCCTTCACATACTGGAAGGACACTGAAAGGCTTTTTCTTATTCAGCCTGAAAAACTTAACTTTCTCAGCTTGTCTTCACAGGGGAGTTGCTCCAATTCTCTGACCATCTTCGTAGTCCTCCCCTGTTCTGACTCCAACAGATCTATGTACTTCTTCTATTGCAGTCCCCAAAATTGAATACAGTACTGCAGATGGTGTCTTGCAAGAGGAGAGTAGAGAGGGAAAATCTTGACCTACTGTTTACTCTTCTTTAGAAGCAACCCAGGATAAATTTGCCTTTCTGAGCTTCAAGCACATACTACCAACTTTCCATCCATCAGTACTCCTTCTCAGGGCTGCTTTCAGTGCATTCTCCACCCTCACTTTACTTGTGCTTGTTACTGCCTCAAGCCACATACAGGACCTTGCATTTGGTCTCATTGAACTTCACGAGATTTGCATGAGCCTACTTCTCAAGATCACTATGGATGATAGTCCTTCTCTCCAGTATGTCAGTTATACCACACAGTTCGATATCATCCTCATACTTACTGAGGGTACATTCAATCTCATTGCCCATGTCACTGACAAAGATGTTAAATTGTACCAGTTCCAGTACTGACCCCTGAGGTATACAGCCCGACACTGCATAGAGACATTGACAGCAACTCTTTGAGAATGACCATCTGAATATTCCTTATTCAGCAAGTGATCTGTTCATCATATCTATGTATCTCCAAACTAGAGACAAGGATGTCATGCATGGCTGAATCAAATGCTTTACAGAAGTCCAAGTAGACTTTCTTCTGTCAGAGTAATAAAACAAATATTTTATTCATTTTTTAAAAGGTATTAAAAATATTAAACAAATGCAAGTTTCTGCTGAATGTTTATTTCACTGATAGTATTGATTACAGTAAAAAAATATATTTAATAACACCAAAGTTTATAACTAACATATGCTAAATCTTCCTCGTGGACTTTTCCTTAAATTCATGCATGTATACACACTGCCAAAGGAATTTCTTGTTTTTATTAAGGCACCACAAGTTTGCAGAATCATGAAACGTCCTGTGTTGAAAGGGATATACAAGTATCATCTAGTTAAACTCTTGCCTCCACACAGGACCACAAAAATATTAACTCTGGCAGGATTAGTTCCATGACCACTTCATTTGGAAGCCTTTTTCCAAACTCACCCACTTGTTGAGGAATCTTTTGCTAATACACAATCTGACTCCCCCTTTATGCAGATCCATGCCATTCCTTCAGATCCTATCACCAGAAAGATGAGGTCATACCTGCCCCTCCACTTCCCATCATGGGGAAAATGTAGATTACTGTTATGTCCCAACCATAAACGGGGAGGGGTCTGAACAGATTTACAAATCCCCGCAGCTAGATTAAGGTGGAAAAACAGTCCAGCTCCAAACATGATCATCAGTTTTAATGAGAATCTCTGTACTACAGTAATCTTAAAAGAACTGGCACTCTTACAATTGTACCTATTTAAACAATGAGGCTCAACATTACTCTAAATCAGAATAAGCCTATCGTTACTTCACAAAATTAAGAGGAGAAAAAGAGACATAGCTTGGGTTGGAGTAGTGATCCAGTCAAAGGAGGTGAACCTCAGTCTGTAAGAACACTCATCCAGAAGTCTCAGTGTTCCAAAGTAATATAGTCTTGAAGTTCCCCCTGAGCTTTTCTCAAGCACTGTTTTATACTGGTTGGATCACATCATATTTCCATGTTTTGATTTACGGTGTTAGCCATCAACAAGTTTGCCATCATTAAGTTTGCTGTCAACAAGTTATCTTTGAGCAAATTCACAGTCAGAACTCTACGATCAACAATTTCTCTTGAGCAGAGTAAGGCCAATCAGTTTCCACAGGTCTCTCTCCTCCAACTACATCTTCAGCTATTGGCCTGTTGTCACAGTGATAGTCTTATCTTGGAAGTTTTTGAGACAATCCCAGACACAGAAAAAGTGTTCTTCATTTGTTAAAACCACCAAAAGATGTACCTTCGTCTTCCTCTGTGATAAACAAACGAAGTGACTTCAGCTACTCCACAAATGTCTCATCCTCTAAATACTTCACTATCTTTCTTGTACTGTAGAATTTCTCTAGTGGTTTTATGTCCTTATAGGACAGGATAACAATGCCGTACTTGTTGCAATCCAGTATATGTTTGTCTGTTTAAGCTGCCAGAAAACATTGTTGACTCATATTTAACTTGCTCTTAACCAGAAACTCCAGATTGCTTTCAGAAGGGCTGCTCTACAATCTCCAAGTCACTACATGCATCCAGAATTGCTCTGTCTCAGCTTGACACTTTGGCATTTACTCTTAAACGTCACATAGTTGGTGATTACTCAGCTCTCTAATTTGTGAAGATCTCTCTGAAAGGCCTCTCTAGACTCCATGGAGTCAACAGCTCCTCACAATTTAGTGTCATACACAAACTTCCTAAGTATACCTTCAAGACTTTCTTCCAAATAATTGATGAAAACATTAAAGAGAACGGACCCTAAAATGAAGCCCTGCGGAACCCCATTAGTGACTGATCACCATCCTGATCTAGCGTCATTTCCTATAACCTTTTGAGCATGATCCATCAGCCAATCATTCACCCATTGTATTATGTTTTTGTCTAACAGAAGGATAGACATATTGTCCAGAAGAATACAGTGAGTTACAGTGCTGGAAGCTTGTTGAAATTCATAAAGATTACATAAACTTTCTCCCCTTGGTCAACTAGGCAGGTAACCTTGTCATAAAAGAAGTTAATTAAGTTGGACATTCCCCTCATGAACCTGTGCTGACTGTGACAAATGACTGTGTTATCTTTCAGGTGTTTTTCAATAATTCCCAGAATGATGTTCTCCGTAATTTTGCCAAGTACTAAAGTAAGACTATTAGGCCTGCAATTATCAGGATAGTATTTTTTTTTTTTTTGACCTTGTTTAAAACTAGGACAACATCTGCAAGCTTCCAGTCAGTTGGGGCCTCTCCAGATTTCAAATACAATTGAAACACAATTGAAGTTTCACAGTGACATCAGCCAGCTCTTTGAGAACCCTGGAATGAATTACACTGAGTCCCTCAGCCTTATACGCATCCAGCTAGGGCAGTAAATCACAGAATCACAGAATTGTATAGACTGGAAGAAACTGCTAGAGATCATCTAGTCCAACTCCCCTGCCAAAGCAGGCTCCCTAGACCAAAATCTCATACACGTTCAAGGTTGCCTAGGAGCTTATCATTACTGTAGTCACAGTCTTCCAATTCAGGGCTCTAGGGGGTCCCAGAGTTGATCTCTGGTGTTGAAAACAGATCACAGATGTGAAGCATCAAACATTGAAGCTTTGTCTATATCGCTATTTATGAAGCTTCCATCTTTATCATCTTACTGTTAAACAATATAGTCTAGTTACATGAATACTATTGGTGTAGCTGTAGCTGTAAAGGTGTATAAACTCAGCTGTGTGTATCAACAAAAGATCTGAGGATGTAGATAGAGGAATTATATGGAATTCAATAGAATAAATTAAAAAAAAAGTGTTTCATGATTGCATCAAGCTGAAGACCTCATCTCTTTACCACCACTGCCATCAGGAACTCACCACCTTCTAAAGTAGTTTCCACAGGGACCTTTCTAAGTGTTTCCTTGAGCAGCTTCAAGTCTATTCTTCTCTTATCTAGAGGTGAAGTTTTGGTGGCAGTTTTCCTTCTACCACCAAAGATTTAAAATCTGAATTCTTTTGACCACTATGGACAATGTAGCCTCCAATTACCACTTCTTTTATGAGACTCTCCCCGTTTACAAGCAATAAATCTAGGAGGACACCTTTCTCAGTTGGATCTTTTAAACCTGTACAAGAAATCGATAATCAAGGTGTTGTTTTTATCCGCTGCTTGATATTTCTTTTTAACATCTGGCAAATTGAAATCACCATAAGGGCAAGGGTGCTCAGTCTGGAAGTATCTCTCAGTTTCTTAAATATTATTGTCATCATCCTGGGTGGTGACCTACAGTAGATTCCCACAATAGATTTATTTGCTTGTTCCTTAATCCTAAAATCAAGGGCTCTCAACCAGGTCATCACAACTGCAAGCTCTGATATAGCCCAGCCCTTCCCTAACACACAGCATAACCCATACACCTTGCCTACAATGCCTGTCCTTGCTGAAGAGCCTGGAACCACTGTGACACACCGGTTACAGGGCTCTTCCTACCAGATTTTGCTTATGCCAGTGATATCATATCTCTGGAACTGAGACAAAACTTCTAGCTCCTCTTGCTTGTTTACAGCAGTCCTTGTCATTAGAAAGACATTTATGCTTTTAAAAGCTAATGCATTAGTGAAATGCAATGAATAAACACTGAATTATTGCCCCGGATTTCAATCCCATCAATATGGAAATAAATACATCAAAGAAAAGTCAAAAGTATATATTTTTAAGTGAATGTTTAATTCTGATTTAATGATGAATGATGTGTCTCTCTCCAATTTACAGGAGGTTCTTTAATACATGTATATCTGGTGTGAGATTAAGAAACAACAGTTCAAATGTTGGTCCGATCAGTCTGTTACAAATCTTAATCAGGGAGATGGAGAAGGAGAGGACAGACACTATTACAAATTAGGGTGATGGGGAAGGGAAGGCGGGTAATAGAAATATAGGAAAGAAGAAATAATTGCATAAAGTAGGGATAGTTACCACCTGGTTCCAGCAGCAGTCCCTTTGCACACCGGACCGATGGTCCTAGGCAGAAAAGCAGGGGGGAGAGCAGCAGCAGAGATGGCAGGCCTTGGGCAGCAAGCAGTTACCAGGAAGCACCAACAGGGTCCAGGAGAAAGCAGCAGGTCACAGGTAACAGGTTCAGGAGGGAATCCATCAGTATGCAGGGATCTGCTCGTGAGGGTTCCAGTGGCAAAACACCTCTCCACATGGTTGTTGATCCCTCTTTTATCCTCCATTTTTCCTGCCTACGTATGTGACATCCCTGGGTGCTTGAATAAGTGTTGTGTGAGTACCTCCTGAGATGGCTACCTCTCTTGAGAAAAGACTTCACAAAAGACTGTTCTCTGGCCATTGACCTGTGGCTTATCTCTCTCGTTGCTCTAGGACGTGTCCATCTGTGTCCTTCAGACAAATAATTCCGCAACCCTTGCCTAGGACTTGCTTGGACTTGTCATCAGCAAGCTTTGAGGCAATGGCATAAAAAATGATATCTTACAGACTGTTAAAACCAGAGGTTGAAATAAAATCTTTGCTCATAAATTCTTAAACTTCTGCCTAACAGAATTTGGCATGATGGTATATAACGATGATCCTTTTAGTTTTTTTCTTCTCCATCTCCCTACCATTGCTTATTGTTGGCGCTGCCTACTCCAAGATATTGTTTTGATCTCACTTGTTTTAATATTTTTTTATTGTAAGAAATATTGCTCTTTGTCATACTCTGTTCTTTCCATTGTTCTTAAGTTCAGCTTTTACTAGATTGCACACATTTCTCACTACAGAGATTTAATTCAAGTGTAATTTTGTGTCCATAGAGAAAAGTAGATGCTTCACTGGTTTTTACATAAATACTTTTATCACTAAGAATTTTCAGAACTGAGGCTTTCAGCATTAGCATCAACTTTTCATACATTGTAAAAGCAAGTGGAGGAAGCAGAAAGCAAAATACATGTGTTGTACACTGGCAGCACTCAAAGAAGTAATTTTGCTGTGAAAATGTATTCTTCTGAATCTTTTACTTCAGAACATCTGAGCATTTCCTCCTTGCCTGGATCTGATCTAGAATTAATGCTCAATCATTTCCTAAATCACATGCAGACAAAAGCTGAGAAATGACTGAATAATAAGAATTACAAAGCACTGTTCTACTGTTTCTGATGTAGATATTCATAAACCAATCCCTGTAAATTGGCATTTTATGAAAGTGTATATAGATAAGCTTCAAAATTTTTTGTTGCATTTGTACTTATAATCACAATATGTTGATATGATACAGAAATATTGAGTCTGTAGAATGAGTCAAGTTCAGACAAATCTGAGTGCAAAATAGTCAAATAGTCAAAGTTCTTGTCAGAGAGATCTGATTCTTCTTTATTCTATGTTCTAATTCCCACTCAAAACAATTTTCACCCACATATGCTACATATAAAGAGAAGAGCAATAATAGATTTAGTTTTGTTTTCAGACAGAGTTGAGATGAAGAATAAATGTTCATCTAGACAACAGAAAGAGCTAACTTTATTTTCTCTGTTCGTACTGGAGTCAGTAGATTAAGTCAGTATCACCAGTGATCTGAATAGTAATTTAAGGAGCCAAAAAAGTTCCTTTTCTCTCTCTGAGTACAATCATGTGTGACTTCTGAATTAATTTGAGGTATTTGGAGATAGTAATACAGAGCTGACAAATTCAGAGGCAACTCTTTTGAGTTGCAGCTGGACACAAGACAGGATCCTGTCTTGCACATGTGAGATGATATCAATGGTTTATGGGCCAGTTCACAGACCCACGCCCTGGGAAAGGGGAAGGGAAGAAAGGGAAAGGGTAGGGAGATGGGCCCAAAAACAATCTGAGGAGGAAAATGAATTCACTAAATAAGATATTGGAATGCAAAATAACACAATATAACAAAATATAATTGGAATTTAAGCTAATAAATCAAATTAGTGAGAAAGGGAGTGTCCAAAACCAAAGGCCTTACTTTTAAGCTGAAGGTGAGATGGCTAGGGAAACTCCTCTGCTGAGATGACCAGTAAAAGAGGGAAGTCCTGGGACATGTGTACAGTTTTATCTCCTCCTCTGAGTGGAAAATGGAAACACAAAGTCTTCTGTGGTATGTGGTTCTTCTCTTCTGAGAACCAGATATCTGGAAATTTGGCAGTCTGTAGAACTGGAACATTAACTTTTTAAATCCCTTACATGATGCTATGATGTTGAAAAATAAAACCATGACAGATAAGGAGGTGATCTGAATCAGGCAGAATGGCTTCACTAAATGAAGACTGTGCTTGACCACTCTGGTAGCATACTATGATGGAATGATGGCATTAGTGGACAAAGGAAGAACAACTGATGTCTAACTGTACTTACATGGTTTCATGCCACATCCTTATCTCTAATCTGGAGAGATGTGGATTTGAAGGTTGGACAACACAGTGGATAAAAATTTGGTTGGATGGTTGTAGACAGATTGTTGTTGTCAGTGACTATGTATTCAGGTGAAGGCCAGCCACAAGTGGTGTCCCCAGGGGTCTGTCTTGGGACTGGTGTTCTTCAATATCTTCATCGACAACAACGACTGTGTGATCAAGTGTATCCTCAGCAGATTTGCTGATGACACTGAACAGAGTGGTGCAGCTGACACACACAAAAAAGAGAAGGGATGTTATTCAAACGGACATGGACAGACTTGAAAAGTGGACAGAAGAGAATCTAATGAAGTCTAACAAGTCCAAGTACAAAGTGTTGCACTTGGATAGGGGCACTCCCAGATACGAGTAAAGACTGTGAGAATAACTCATTAGAAGCCCTGTAGAAGAGGACACTGGAAAAAAATGCCTAGAGAAACTGTAGATGCTTCATCCCTGAAGGCACTGAAAATCAGCATCCTGGACAGCCTGAATCAGAGTCCTGGGCAGCCTGATCTACTGATTAGCAACCCTACCCAAGGCTGAGGGTTTGGAACTAGATCATCTTTGAAGACCCCTTCAACTTAAGCCATTCTATGATTCTGTGGCTGTATTATAACCTATTGCATCATTTGTGGTAGTGAACACTTATTCTTTGATAACTGTATCAAATTACTAGCTAAGTGTAGATCTCTAGAGTTTGAAATGGAATGTTATCCCTCCAGTCATCTTAACACTGCACATTGAATACTGATTATTTTTTTAATTGTATTATGTTTAGAGATACTCCAGGGCGCAGAGCTGATGTGACTTTGAGACAAGTTTATTCTTGTCTGATTCTGAATCAGTAATTCAGCAACACAATGCTTCTACATATGTAGGAGCATCCTGATAAATCTTTTACAAAAAACAGCAAGAAATGGTCCTGAATTTCTGATTTGTCAGGTAGTTTTGTGGCAAAGACATATCTAAAGGTCCTTTTCATAATTCTTTTAGTACAGAAAAAGGACGTTTTCAAATCACAGCAGAATCACTGAGATAACTCTTTGACAACCACACAGCTACTTCAAGTAAGTTATAGAAAGTTGTATAAAAGCTATTGGAACTACTTTTGATCTAGTGGAATACAGAAAAACTGAAAATTTTCTTTTATAATACTTGATATTCTGAGATTTTCAGTTGTTTGAGCCTGTAACTTCCCCAGAATAAAATAATATAATACTAAATTAATTTAATGATGCACTTATAAAGAACTTTTTTCATATAGACTAAATTTGTTTTTCTTCGTGACTTGGAAGACTAACAGAAGGGAACTGTGACTCTTCTTACATAAGTATTACATAAGTAGCACGGAGGAGTAGTGTAGGAATGTGCACTTCCACCAGGCATGCTATACTTATTTGACATACACATATAGACCTTAGAAGTTTTGACTCCACCCAGAAGAAGATTTTGACTAAATCTGAACTTTAGGAGTGAAGCGTTCAATTCAGTTACTTCAGAATACACAATAATGAAGATGGTGTTATGTGTAAACCCCTTACCTTCCCACTTTTCAATCTCATGTTCTCATGATACTAGGATAAATGGACAAAGAGAAAGTACCAGCAGGAAACTTCAGTGACCACCCACAGTCTCATCTACCTCTGAGTGATGAAGAAACATTTATTGAACTAACTTTATTTCTACACAGATTTCAAGTCTGGCTTATATTTCAGAAGGCACAGACTTAAAACTCATATATATATATATTTTCTGTCCCAAGTAATGGAGAGTTAAATCCTTACAACTTTTTTTTTAGTGCACAGAATTTTACAATACTAAGAGATAACAAATAACACAACTGGGGACAGCTAGATGATGAAAATTCCACCTCATGCTTACAGTTATGATATTGCTACAGATTGATGCTACACTAATACTAAGAAACTAGAATGTTTTTTTATTAAAGACAGATGAGTAGTGGTTCAGGTGGCTTACTTGTCCCGTTCTAGGAGAGAAGGATAATACAGAACTGCATTAACAAATAGATCTCCCACAGACAGGGTGCCTTGAGGTCTACTAGATAGCTGTGGAGCAGTCACAGCCATGCGTACTGTGGGATGTTTGTGGGCTCTTCTAACTCACCTGAATATAAGCAAGCCATACAATTCCCATTCTGAGTATATGGTCTCTTGAATACATGAGGGAAAAAAAAAAGGGCAAACTAAGAAAGCTTAGGGTTGAGAATTTGAGAAATAAGTTATCAGAATAACAAAATGGCATTATGGGAAAGAGTAAGATATATATTGACACAAACTACTGCATCTTTGCATCTTTTCATTTACTAGACAATAATTATAGCTCAGTTATAATGTCTTTTACAGCTATTATCTTGTGTATTAAACTTACAACTTTGTTATTCAGATTTTCTTCTGAAGTAATAATCCATACCATTGAGAGTTATCTGTCACCCATCAAGAAAAAAAAAAAAAGAAAACAACACGCTATTGGATCTCACAATTGAAACAGACAATATATTTTATTAAAGTCACTTCTTTTGTTTGCAAATTGAAGAAAGATGTTATCTTCTAAGATCTACAGTTTGCAGTGTTGATTTTAAATAACAGTAACCCTCCTTGTTTGTGTCAGAGCCTTTCTCTGCTGCAACTCTCCCTTGACTCCGAGTAATTTTGTATGATATCCATGTCATTCAGTTTATGAAGAACAAAGCACTCAGTGTCATGGTTTTGTGGTTTTTGTTATGTTATTGATATTTCACATCATGACATCATGTAGTATATTGGGAGTTGAAGAGTTAATGCTCCAGCTCTGTGGATCATCGGTAGTTATGGATATGACTGTCTCAGAGATGAAGAACTACATTCCTCAGAGGTATAAAGCACTGGCCACCTCTCAAGTTCAGCAATATTTAAGGCAAGTTGGACAGCCTTTGCCTCTGCAAATTGGCTTGATTCACCTTCTCCAGTGGGACAGGATCCATCTGTGAACAGGGCATATCTCTTTTCATCTTCTGGTAGTTCATTATATGGTGGGGCTTCTTTAGCACGTGACGCTTCCTCTGCTGATGTTATTCCAAACTTTTTACCTTCAGACCAGTCCATGGTCACCTCCAGGCTTCAACTCCCAATACACTACATGATGTCATGATGTGGAATATCAACAACGCAACAAAAACCACAAAACCATGACATTCAACGTGCATAACAAAAGCAGTTATTGTGCTTTGCATTCTAGACACTAAAAAAGCCAAAGTCCTGCAAATGTAGTCAAAACGTTGCTGATATATCCAGACTTCTCTTTTTTTGAAAGATAGCATAGACAGATTGAGCTTTCAATGATTTGGTGTTAAAATTTCTCCAAAAAGAGGAAATCACTGACATGGGGAATAGCAAAGTGCCTCTTAGTGTGTTTTGAGGGAACACATTATAGCTTCCTTAGGCAGGTAAAGAATTAGTTAAACTAATAAAATTCCCAGCAAAAGTAAAACAGTGTTCTGAGCAAAAATTGTGTTTCATTAAAATGTTTTCTTTTCTATTTCCTTATTTACTACTTAGAAAAAGCAAATATCCTTTTATATAGTCTATCTCAAACATATGTTGTTCATACAATTTGCATTGCTATTTTCAACCATTCATTTTTCAAGAAAAAAGGAGATAAATATTTATAACTAAAAAGGATATCTGTTAAGTGTCATTCAGTGATACTTATTTAGACTTTCAAGGTGGGAAAGAACGGTCAGAAAATGTGTGCTTTTTAATGTATTTTCACTTACAGAAAACTCATCCAAGCTAATCTAGAAGTGAAAACTCTGTAGGTTCAAACTATCTTAAGAGATATAAAGCAACATGAAATGGCATATAATAACTCTGATATAATAACTGATTATAACTTTGCATTATCTTTATCCCGGAATTTCTATTACAATCCTATATCAACATAACACTGTCTGCTTCAGGAAGCAAAAAATAAAATTGGGTGGGATTAAAAAGTTGAATTTATTTATATATATATATGTGTGTATGTATGTATATATATATGTATGTATGTATGTATGTGTGTGTGTATATATATATATTGAATATATGTATGTACGTATATAATACATTATATATATATATGTGTCACCAAAGAGAAGACATTTACAGAGTGGATTTTATCTGATCTATCACTGAAATGCCGTTTTGGATTTACTGTTATGTAAGCATGATGAAATAGTTTCCATGCCTTGTCACTCATGTTGTTTGTTTTTTTTTCCCATAAAATAATGAAATTGAATAATATGAAATAATAATCAGAAGTCTATGAGTTTGAAGATAGATAAATAAATGAAAATGAAAATGAAAATGAAAATGAAAATGAAAATGAAAATGAAAATGAAAATAAAAATAAAAATAAAAATAAAAATAAAAATAAAAATAAAAATAAAAATAAAAATAAAAATAAAAATAAAAATAAGAAAAGGAAAAGATATTCCTTACAACACCTGGACCTTCATTACCAAAATTATAATCTGTATTTTCCCAATGCCAGTATTCAGATGGAAGCAATATAAACTCACAAATCAAAGACACAGAAAGATTATGAATTCTTCTCAATTTTTCTGAAAACAAAACAAAACAACAGTAATACTGAAAGTAAACAGAAGCAAATTATTGAAAACTATAATTCAGACCAATTGTTTAGTAAAACTGTACTATGAAATGAATGAAACTAGGTTCTCAGTCTCGTTGATAGATTCATGTATGCATATACATCAGGTATAACTTTATCTTTTAACTTTTTACAAAATTTATTATAAAAGAAAATACGTAAGGAAGGCAAAAATCTAATAATGCAGAAAAGAAGTTATGTAGATGTTGAGTTAGCCACTTAGGGACGTGAAAGTGTGAAGATCTGTAAGAAAAATAGCTCTGAATATAACAGTGAAATCTAACCTTTAGTTGAAAGATTGATGTATGTTTTCATCTAAAGGCCTTTTTCAACTTATTTTCTCTCCATGTCCTGTTGAGAAGGCAGGAGTGAAGGAGCTGTCAGCTGGGCATCTGACAGACAGCCAAGGTCAACTGAAGTATGGAAAGTGTAAGATGTATCTGAACTGAAAAGTTAATGTCTAATTTGAGTTAGTAAGCTTAGATTTTCTTTATATTCCGTTTTACGCTCAACTCATTTTTCTGGCAACAGATATTTGTTTGTTCAGTATACTTATAAATTTTCACTTATTTCCATAGGCTATGCGTGATTCAGTATTGCCTTATAAAATTTGACATGATGTGTTCTGTGCCATGTAATTGGCAGAATACAAAGCAGTACCTCTGTCTCCAAATTCCACTGCATATTTTAACATTGATTACACATTTTTTCCTCTCTGTCTTTCCCCATATTTTGACCTGTTAGTGAATAATCAGAAATGAACATGTCAGTCCTCATGAGGGAACTTAAGATATAACCTTTGCAAAGATTTCATTTAAGATTTTAAGTAGAGATAAATTAGAAAACATAGAGATTCTTAAAAGTTACAGTTATGGATATTTTTAAAAAGAAAATGAGACATTTCTACAGCAAATAAATGAATAAATAAAAAAAAATTCTAAAGCATTTTTTTAGGAAATTAGACAGTTAATACAGAGAAATTTATGTCTTGGACAGAAAAGAGAGAAAACATAGAAGGACAGAATTGTTTGGGTTGGAAGGGACCTTTAAGATCATCTAGTTCCAACCCCTTCCTACAGGCTGGGACACCTCCCTCTAGACCAGGTTGCTTAAAGCCCCATCCAACCTCGCCTTGAATATTTCCAGAGAGGGCACATTCACAACTTCACTAGGCAACCTGTTCCAGTGTCTCATTATCCTCACAGTAAAGAATTTCTTCCTGATATCTAGTCTAAATCTACCCACTTCCAGTTTAAAACCATTTTCCCTCATTCTGTTATTACATAGTCTTTTAAAAGCTTTCCTGTAGCCTCTCCCTGGAAAATCTCGATTAGTTCAAGGAACATGATTCAGTCTTTCCTACATGATTTAAGATTTTGATGGAGAAAAGTGCAAATAAATATGGGGAAAATAGATAAAATACCTGAAATTATGTAATAGAAGAAGCGTTTTTCATATGTGCCTGTTTTGAAATGAATAGTGCTGTTTTTCCACCATTAAACTCCTAAGTTTGTGTATTATTACCACAAACTACAAGGTTTGAAAAACTTTACTTTGATATTGGCAATATTTTTCCCTTTCTGTGTTGATTTTTTTTTCTGTTAAACGTTGTTTGGTAATCTTAGAACAGCATACGTAGTAACAAATTTAATTCATGTTTATGAGGAAAACAGATTTACTCTCCACACAAAATCCTGAGAAGAAGTAATTATTTTAACAGTAACACCTTGCTCATGTTAGGCATGTATTTTAGATTATATTTAGTCTGCTAAATTGAATCACAAGTTTTTGGGGTATCAAAATAAAGATAAATACAACAGAAAGAATATATTACAGCAAAATGCAATTCACATCTGTGCAAGATGAGCTCCAGGATCCAATTATTTTGTGTTCTAAGGAAAGCAATTTTATCTTAAAATAATATTAAGTTGCTTTTTGTTACCCTTTACCAGCTGAGTGCAAACTGTCAAATTACAGGTGTGCATATTAATCATATCAAGTGTGACATAACAGTCTAATTCTGCATTTCACATGCAACTCATACTCCTACTGAAGTTTATAAATAGTACATAATAATAGATCAAAAAATTTTGTGTTATTCTTTCTTCTTTCTTTTTGTCTTTTTTCTGTGCAGTTTATCCTTGTAAAATCATAACTATGCTTTGCAAAAATAAATGGCTATTTTCTATGAACATAAAGATATGGAAGTTTCTGAAAAACTGAAATCTTGAAATTATATTGCTTCAGAAATCAACTATTTACTTTTTGTGCAAATTTTCTATGCATATGATAAATCGCAGATGCTTTTCCATTTCCAGTAGTGTAATATTTGCTGTTGAAGAGGAGAGAACACATGGCAAGAGACAGCCAAAGCAAATTATGGTAAAGGTAAAGGAAAGCAGTGATGTAGATAATTTTTTTTTTGTTACTGTTTTTTTCTTTCTTTTTCTTTTTTCTTTTTTTTTTCTTTAGGCAGAACCATGTAGTTATTGAATTATTTAGACTGGAAGGGATTCACAGAGGTCACTGAGTTCTAAAACTATGAAAAAAGCAGATCTAGTTAGCACTGGTTGCTCAGGACTGCCTTCAGTCACTTTTTACATATTTCCTATGGAGGACATTCCACAATGTCTTTGGGCAGCCTATTCCAGTACTTAAATAACCTCGGGGTGAACTACATTTTCCTAGTATATAATCAGATAACTAATTTTTGTATCAATAGAATGCAGGTATATAAACATTTTATTATACTGTGAATATAGCTGGAAAGAATTATTTAGTCTAAATGTGTGAGAAATATGGTCACCAAAAGGAAAGGAAAAGGAATTCATAGTAAAATTTACAGTAACACTGTAGCATTTGTAGTAACATTTAATTTCAAATAAGGGAAGTGAATAAAAAAGACAAAGTCAATTGGAAAAGATTCAGGGTTAAGAAGGGAAATTATAGTATATGGATGCAAAATTGTTTAAGAAAACTCAAAACTAATAAGTACTATATAAACAACTATAACCAAGGAATTAAAGAAACTATTAAAGAAGAAAAAAGAAAAAAAAGCACAGAAAAAATTACCACACTAGGTTCAAAACTCAATATAAACAATAATCAGTAAAGGAGTTAAATAACTAGGTATGTGGGGAAATGTCTAATAGGAAATAACATTAATGACACTTTCCAAGAAAAATGTTAGAAGCAAAACATACATGACTTCTGTGAAGTAATTGATAAGCGTACAAGTTATAACAATTATAGACACTCTGGACACACTCCAGGGCCTTACTGTCTTTCTTGTAGTGAGGAGCCCAAAACTGAACATAGTACTTGATGTGTGGCCTCACCAGTGCTGAATACAGGGGGACATTTACTTCCCTGCTCCAGCTGGCAACACTATTTCTAAACAAGTCAAGATGCCATTGGCCTTCTTGGCCACCTGAGAACACTGCTGGTTCATGTTCAGCTGAGCAATGACCAATACCCCCAGGTCCTACACAGTCTTTCAGACACTCTGCCCCAAGCCTGTAGCGTTGCCTGGGGTTGTTGTGGCCAAAGTGCAGGACCCAGCACCTGGTCTTCTTGAACTTCATCCCATTGGCTTCAGCCCAGCTATCCAGAAATGAAAAGTTTTGTTACTTATATTAATGTATTTTAAATGTGCCCAAGACAACTCCTCTTCACTCAGTGCAGACCAGAGAAGCCAAGAAGTTGTATACCCATGCTCTAGATGTTCAGTTTTAATTCTCTGACAGTCTACTGCATTTCAATATAGGAATATAAGTCATCTTTACCATGTCCTTTCTAGATGCCCCAGAGAAAGAGTAAGAATTCAGATTGACTGTACAGATTTTAATCAGTAGATTTCAGTCTGACAGAGGTCTTTTTACCTCAAAAAAAAAAATAGGGATTAGATTAAGATGAATGTGCCAAATCTCATCTATTGCATTCAAGAATAATTTACAAAGCCTCCTCCTTTTAATGTTCTTCCACAGCGTCTTCTTCTGATTATTAGCAGGGCAGAAATGTTGCCTTTCTTCTTCTCTGTTAAGAAATGTGGCTTAGTACGTGATCTTTATCTAGCCTTGCCAACAAGGGCAAATAAAGAGTAATTATGCCAAATTTGAAGTGATTTTGAAATGATTCTACTTGTTTTTTTTTCTTTTTTCTTTTTTCCTTTTTTTCTTTTTTGCCAGAGAAATCCCATATCAATCCTACTATTGTAGCTGCTATAGAACTGAAAGTTTGGAGGAGAAAGTTACTGTTTGTTGTTTGTTTTTCCATCCGGAAAAAGAATTGACACTTGTGCTGCTACTGTTTCCAAAATGTAAGTATCATGAAGGAGACCAAAATGACCACAGGATATGTGTGTGATAGGTAACAAATCTTTCAAATGTGTTGTGCTCTTATTGTGAAAAATGTGACATTTGGTATAGCTGGAGAATGTCTAGAGATGAAGTAAATATCTTTTCTATGTTGTTTGGTAGCTATAAAATTAGGAGAGTTAGGGAAAATTTAGCTGCAGACAGCAACAGGTATTTTACCATGCAATATCCTACTCAAGTTTTCTCTTCACTGATCATGTGTTAGCTGACCAAGACATAGACTGTGTTCTAGAGATTTCAGAGGTGTTGCAATTACTGTGAAAAACAGATATGTAAAAGTAGATATATATGGAGTTTTTTCCTCCATCTGTGAGTTACACATCTTGTTGTCCTAAACAACTGGCTTATTTATATTTATATTTATATTTATATTTATATTTATATTTATATTTATATTTATATTTATATTTATATTTATATTTATATTTATTTATAGTTATAGTTATAGTTATAGTTATAGTTATAGTTATAGTTATAGTTATAGTTATAGTTATAGTTATAGCTATAATTATGTTTTTGTTTTTGTTTTTGTCTTTGTTTTTATTTTTATTCTTTAGAATAAATAATTCTTTCTTATTCTATGTTTTTTATTTTCTTTTTAGGTATAAATATACAGTTTGAATCAGTTGCTAGGATTAATTAATCTTATAATTAGATTCAGAGGGATGCTTTCTGCATCAGAGATAAGAATTGCAATGTCTGTACATGTCAGATTACTCTTCCAGGTTTCATCAGCCTTAGCTGTCTGATTATGTCAACTTCAACACTGTGTAAAAGGTAGATTGTTATTTAAATAACATGTAAAATCATCCTTCCTATTCAAACTGCTTCCTTGTTTTCCAGAGGGTCACCTAAATTATCACAAAAAATGAATATATAAGTAATAAATGATATACAGTCTTCAAAATGGTTCATGTTGATAATGCTGATGATATAACAAAATAAATTGAAAGTAGACACTGGAAAATATACTCAAATACTTTTATATGACAATTAATTTGATGTAGTTTGTAAATATTCAGCAGAGTAGGAAACAGGATTTGTTGTTTGTTTTTAATTTAGAATGCTATAATGAACAATCTGCCGTTATTTGTGGCAGAAATTTCTTACTGGTCCTACTTGAATTGGAATGATCTGTGTTTTGCTTAACATCAAAATGTTAGAAAAACCCTTGCTAATAAATACATTCTTCTAGACGATCCTCCTCAAATGTTCTGTCTTGTAGTATCTGCTTCTGAAACAAACTTTTGTTTAAAAACAATGTAAACAAGAGGTTCATTTGGACCAATATATTGTAGTTTGGTATAGTTCTTAGACGTTTATAAGTTATCATAACTGCAGTCTAAATTCTCTTTTCCTTAATTATGCTACATGGCACTGACAAGGTAAAACAAGATTTTACGCTAGGACTACAGCAAGCAACTAACTGAACAACCACTTGGTCCTTCATCCAAGAAATAATGAAGGACAAGAAAATTCCTGGTTCTTACTATATTACTATTAATCTCACCTTGAGATTATTTGTGTATATTAACTTACTAGAACCGTATAAATAATGGATTCTGCTAGTTATGTGCCTCTATCCTCCCTCCTCATTCAATCCTGATGTAAAGTTTCTTTCTCTCTCAAGACAAAATTGTCTAATGGATCCAACTGCATTTTGCCAGTATTACTATCTCAGTATGTGTTTTACCTAACATTCAATGAACATAATGTTAAAAATTCGGGACATAATGCATAAAATTGTGACTTTCATCTCCACTCATTCTGCAGGAAAATGAATTCAGCTTTATAACACTAGGATTGAATTGGGAAGAGTGAATTTGGAGCTGTTAGGTCTGGAAAATATAAAGCTCCAGGAAGAGCTGATAGTGGCCTTTCAGTATCTAAATAAGCTATAAAAAAGAGGGGGGCAGACTCTTTAAGCACTGAAATAGGCTCTCCAGGGGGGTAGTTGAGTCACTATCACTGAGTGTGTTTAAAAACTGTTTGGATGTGGTGCTCAGGGACATGGGATTGTTAAGAGTTAGGGAATATGGTTAGCTTAAAGTTGGACTTGATGATCTTAAAGGTCTTTTCCAACCTGAGCAATTCTATGATTCTGTGATTTGTCAAGGTCTGTTGTGACAGGACAAGGGAAATAGTTTCAAACTAAAATAAGAAAGATTTAGACTGTATATTAGGAAAAAAAAATTATGATAAGACTGGTGAAGCACTGAAACAGACTGTTCAGAGAGGTTTTCCATGCCCCATCCCTGCAAAATTTCAGGGTGAGTCTGTACAGGGCTCCAAGCAACTTAATAGATCTTCGGATGCTCTTGTTCTTTACAGGGTAGATGGACTAGGTTCTTTACAGGGGAGATGGACTTTAAGGGTTCCTTCCTGCTCAGATGATTCTATGATTCCATGATTTTATGATATTTATTTAATGGATTTTTCATTTTAGAAGTGTTTGCTCTACTTCAAATAATTTTATATTACAGTGGTCATGCAAAATAATATGCTTTGAAAAATTAAAAATGAAATACTAAAATTTCATGTTAAAAAAAATTTGCTTTGTAATTTTTAGATGTTTCAAAAATTACTCATTTTAAAAAGAAAAATGTAAGAAATATGCAGTGAAGAGTTAAAAAAGGTACTCAGAATGACTAGTTTAATAATCATGTTATTAGCAATTGTGTCAAGGGAAATGATGTTCATATCTTTTTAAATGCCAACCAATTCTAATCCAACTAGAAGGGGAATTAAGTATGATTTAACACTACCTGTCTAAATTCTGCTATCTTCACACAACAGTGGGCAAATAAATGAGAATATGAACATCTTGAGCACAAGACATTTCTGGGGAAATAATAAGAAAGGGGTTGAGAGTGAATATCATGAGAAAAAAAAAAAAAAAAAACAGCTTTTCTTCTTCATAAAAATAGAACAAAATTCCATTCCCATCTATTTTAATGAAAGTTATATTGTGTTGAAGTGAAAAATTACAGCAATTCTAAGTAATTAAACTCTACAAATTAAAATAATCTGAATTTGATCTTACCTGTAGTAAAAGGATATAGAGGAAAGATATACATTTAGAGGTACTCTGACTATTCCAGTCAATTAGACATTACTTCATTTTTTTAAGTGTAATAAAAGGGATAGATGTAACATCACAAGAATTTCTGATGCCTTTTTTGCTGAAGTGAACCATTACATTGCTTTAAAAATAAATAAACTGAAAAAAACTCTTTCTGAAAATAAAAGTCAGTTACTTTTTAAGCAAAAGTCAAGTAGCAGCAGAGGAAAGAAAATGTTATCCCCTTCTGAAATTCAGAATAACTCTCTACTGCTCCTAAAGAATACAGTGCCAGCAGAAACAAACTCTCCCTCCTGTTTATGCTCAAGGCTATGCATCTACATCAGAATTTCAGTTTGACTTTTGTGCATTCAGTTTCTCTCAACATGCTAGTTTCTGACTGAACTGCTTACTCATTTTGGTGATGGTGTACCTCAGCAGTCTCATATTCCACAGGGATGCTTGGTCAGGTCAGGCTCAGGTCTTTAACTATCTTTCCCAGCTTTTTTGAAGGTGCACACAAAATTCTGCAGTTTCTAGGCTGTCAATATGGGTCTGAGAGGAGAAACAAGTATTTGGGCTCTAAGGGCAAATTGGAACCCTGAACTGACAAGAAACACCATTATGTAGTCTACTCTGACTATGCTTCTAATGAAGGCATGAGAAGCACTTTCTAAGATGAAAATGAAAAAGAACATTAAAATAGCTTTGTTTTACTCGATCTGCATGCCACTGTCAGATATCTTCCCTGCATGTGTCTTCTAATGTATTTTCTGTGAATATTTTTTTCTAATAGCAACTTCATATACTTTTAGGTGCAAACTCAAGTAATTACATTTTGAGTAACTAGTAGATAGAATAAAAACTGTTAGTTTCACTTCTCAAGATCTGGGCGATTGTCTGGATTTCTCCCTGTTTTGAGATGGACAAGTTAGTCTAGAAGTCAAACACTGCCAAAATGACAACACAGGCAAAAAGACATTTCATACAGGAAGTTCATACAGGATTTAATAATATGACATTAAATAAGATCTATCACAAATGGAATATCCATCTCCCGTGAAATCCATGTCTACTATGATGTTGAGCAGAATAGCCTTTTGGCAAAAACTTGTTTGATGAAGCAGCTTTTCCCCAAATGTAAGAGACAACCCAGTGGTATCCCAGTTTCCTTAGCAACTATATTCACTCTCATCATTCTATTTTAATTTATTAAAGATTTTCAAATAATTCAGATGTATTTCAGAAATTTGCTCTATCTACACTCATTTCAGGGCCTTACAGTTACAGATGAAAAGAAAAAGCATGAGAAACACCATCATTACCAAGAAAACCATAATATAACACTACAGAAATACCATAAACAATTGGTCTTTCTCAGGATTTGATCTTATTTTTTCCAAGTTACCTTTACTTCTATTTGCTTGCAGAAGTGGTTGTATGCTAACAAAGAATTTTCAGTTTGCTTTTCTAAAAGAGGGATGGAGGATCCGAGTAAGAGGGATTGAAGGACAGTATGAGAAACAGTGGCTTCAAGTTGCATTAGGGGAGTTACAGATTGGATATTTGGAAAAAATTATTTTCTGAAAGTGTGGTCAAGTATTAGAACACTCTGCCTAGAGAAGTTGTGGAATTGCTGTCCCCGGAGATATTCAAGAGACATGTAGAAGTGGTACTGAGAACATGTTTTTGTTGGCACAGTGGTAATGGGTTAACTGTAGGACTAAATGATCATAAAGGCCTTTTCCAAACTTAATGATTCTATGCTTGAACTTTTTTAAATTAAATTATTATTTTATTATTTTTTTCTCCAATAAATTGGCCTGATATTATTCAGGAATCTTAAGGTTAATTATTTAAATCTAAGCTATTAAGCTTAAGATATTCTTTACAGCCAATGAATAAACAGGAAAATCCTAAAAGGAAATATACCTCATATAAAATAATCATATCTAATTATTTTCATTAGTCATAAAGAAAACCTAAAATTACATATTACTCCATAATTAATTCTTATATATCTTTAACTGAGTGAGATATTTACAAAACTTCATTTAGGAAGATAGCTTTCTATCTTTGAATATTGTAATTATTATTTTCCTTTTCATTAAGTGTTTGAAAAACATACTCTTACAAATCCAGCTGTTAAAAATGAACAAGTTACTTTTTCCTTCTGTTTTTCTTTTTTTTTTTTTCCCTACACTAATTTACTCCTACTTACTTGCTAGTCAAGTTCAATGTCCAGTTGGTTAGCCAGAAAATCCCACCCATGCATCTGGTTCTGCCCTAAAACACTTAACTGCAAGTTTTCTACAATTCCATGAAAAGTTGTACACAATTCCACAGGGTATATATCCCCATACATTCCAGGATGGCTACCTTTCTCCATGAGATTCATGGCAACATTGTTTCCCCCACCCCCACCTTTTTACTTACTTACTTACTTACTCATTTATTTATTTATTTATTTATTTATTTTTAATCAGATAGAAGATCACAACAAGCTTCTCTAAGGCTGCACCTGAGAGTTTCCTTCAAAGACCCAACAGTCAGCGACTCAAGACTTCTGGTCTTGATATTGTCTCCATTATTCTCTATTTCCTAGAGTTTGTATACCTGGGTATTTAATCAATTTTCTCTTCTCATCTTTATGCTGTATCATTGTTAATATTCCTACAAACCAGACCATGTACTCTTACATTCCACTTGTACTTTCCATTTCACATACACTTGCAAGTGCAACTTGAAATTGAGATGACACCATTTGTTCAATAGATAATAGAATAGTTTGATTAAAATAGAACTACACACAAACTGCATGAGATTTCAGTATGATGAAAGTAGTCCCAAAATAAAGGGAAATACTCCTTCAGTGTGAAATGAGAAGAGGTATAGCATTCCTAACATTTGAGTTAATAGCAAAATTATCATAACCCACTAATGTGATGGAGCCATGGGAAAGGAAAAAAAAAAATAAAAAAAGAACCTTATTTTTAGAATGTATGAAGGGATATATTTCTGGCATATTCATTTAAATTTCTATCTTTGCTTCAATGTATTTGACCTACTGTGATGACATTTAAATTATTATGGACAATTCAGGTTACCTACATTCTAAAAGAAGAATATGTAAAGAAAAGAAACACCAATCTTTCAGTATGAGGAGAAAAAAAAATGCTAGTGTAACCTATTAAAAGAAGGACTGAAATATATTCAGTCCTAAAACAGTAGTGTCATAAGAACTTCAGGGAGAAAGTTATATAAACTAATTGGCAGTGTTAGCACAGAAGTAGATGAAAACAGACTGGACACTAATAAGTCTGGTCTTTAATCCTCACAATGCTGAGATTTTGGAATCTAACTTCTACATCAGGACTGAAAGAAAAAAATAATGAGAAGATTTGTGTGATATTAGATACCTCTGGATACATACTTAAAACTTACATTTTTCCTGTTACAAAACATCTGGAGTCAATGATCTTGGAGCCAGTAACTATGTTTTCTTGAGATAGATTAATTTTTAGATAAGAAACTATTCCTTTAAGTATGTATCTCTGTTTTAGGGGAGATCAGTTATGTAATACTTCATGTGCTCCTGATCCTTCAAAAATTTGGACCTGGGATCTAATGAACACACTCATTCTTCATTTCACTTGGTGTCTAGAGAAAGGTAAGATGGAGATAAAAGAGACTGTATAAATTCAGGACATTCAAGATATACACTGTGACGTGGAAAGCACTCTAAGTTTTCACGAGATATATATTTAGATTGTTGTATTTATTCTTTTTATATTTAGTGAATAATTAAAGAAGAATCAGTTTGTGTAGCTGTGTTTGTGGGAGATGGTAGCAAAGGATTAAGACAGACATGACAAGTGTGTGTGCTTGGAACTGCAGATCACATCAATAGTAGTTTTCACCAGGACTTTTAAAAGGGTAGCAATAACAATATAATACAATTTATTGAATTATTTCTTCTTCCTTGCTGAAAACTTTAGTAGCCATATGGAATCGATTTTCGATTTTGATATACCTTCAAACACAACCAGATTTTTGTACAGAGTTCTGGCTCTGATTAAATATCAGGATAAAAACTAGAAAGTTACAAAATGTGCTCACTTTTTAGAAATTCTGATGCTGACTTACTAGAAATAAAAATGCAGTACAAATATAGATAACTAGCAATATATTTTTTAGTGTGTGTGTAATCATTCCTCTCCTAGTGAAGGAATAATGAAGCTGAAGTCCAAAAATTTAATTTCCAGGAAATAAAAATTACAAAAAACTATAACATTTTGCTGTAGTATCTATGAAATACGAACTTCAGACTGAATTTTAAAGTGAAGTCATGGAAAAGAAAAAAGAAAAAAAAGATAAAACAGGTTAAAGAACAGACAGATGTTAAAGACAAGGACTATAAAAACAAGTCATGATTCTGAGAGATGCTGCTAGCTGACATTTAAAAGCTTACTTGCAAACTGATTTCACTTGTGAAGTTGGATTATCTGTATGCTAACATTATTTTCCCTTTTCTTATGAATAACAGGAATCTCTGAAAATATTTGCATTTGGTCTGCTTATTTAATCTCCTACAAAATACTTTTCACTACATAAATCTTAGGAGTATCTAAAATACTTGTATCTAACTGATAATATACAACTATACCAATAAGATCTTGAGGAAAATCTCCTGGGGAAAAGAAAAAAAAAGAAGAAAAATCTAATTCAAAATAATGTGTCTGTGAAAAATCTTACTAAAGTTACAGAAGGATTGAAAAAGGAGAATCTTAAGAACTGTTCTGCTAAAGCTGGAACATTCAGAGCATATTAACCATTACCATGTTCATGCACCTTATTAAGATCTCCAAGGAGGGAGACTTTACAACTTCTCTGGCAATATCTGGCAGTATTCTCTCACATGAAAGAAGTGAAAAAGTGCTTCCTGATATTTAGAGAAATTGCCTTCAGTGATGTCTCTCAGGACACCACTGAAAAAAAGTCTGACTCCATTTTCTTTGCATCCTCTCTTCAGGTATTTATACACAAGATTCTCCCTGAAACTTGTTTTCCAGAATAAGCAGTCCCAGTTCTGTCAGTTTAATCTCATAGGAGAGGTGTTCCAGTCCCTTGATTATCTTGGTGGCCCTACATTGGACTCTTTCCAGTATGTCCAAATCACCCTTGTACTGATGACCTCAGAAATGGATGCAGTACTCTAGGTGTGACTTCACCAATGATGAGTAGAGCAGAGGGGTCGTCTGCCCCTATGTGCTGACAATACTTTCCTTAATGTAGCCCAGGTTACCATTAGTCTTCCTCATTATAAGGGCATATTTCTGGCTCTCCCTCAACTCCATGAGAGCCACCAGGTTGTTGGGAACTTCTCCAAGAGAGGGTGAAGACTATCTTGCAAGAAGAGAAGTTTCAAGAAGCCAGCTATTAGTTATTTACCAAATATCTGTCATATCTCTCAACCTTGATGACTAAACTTGAAAGATTAGTCCATGCACAAAGGGAACATCCTGATAGGCAATCCACTGCTGTGGAATGAGAACACAACAGGATCTGGGCTGTCCCCTTTTTATGGATTAGAATGATAGACTATTAGACTACTAGTCAGCTTTGACCTATACATTCCCCCCAAAACCCTCTGATTAGAGTAATATTCAGTATAGTGCTTCTTTGCTACACTATCACTTAGAGAAGGAAGTTATCAACAATACATTCCAGGAACCTCCTGGATTGCTCATGCTCTGCTGTGTTTTCTCTCCAACAAATATGGGGTGATTGCAATCCCTTCGAGAATCAGGAACTGTGAAGTTGTGAGTGCTTCTCTCTGCCTATAGAGAGCCTCATTTTCTGTCTCCCAGATTGAGATGCCTATAGCAGAACGTCACTATATTTTATAGCTGTCTTCCCTTTAACTATGATCCATAAAGTCTTCGTTGACTCTTCATCATTTCCCAGGATAACCACCTGTGCTCCAGGTTCTGATAGACATTGAGGGCAAAGCCTCCTCCTCTACTCCCATGTCTGACCTTCCTAATGAGTCTATATCCTTCTATTATAACATCTCAGTCATGGAAGACATTCCAGCTTTATATTCTCAATAAGATCATAAACTTGCAAGTGTATGTTATGTTTCTAAGATATCTAGCTTATTCACCATATATGAATCAGTGTAGATGAACTTAAGAAGTATATTTCAGTAGAATATGTTTCTATAAATTGTGAGGAATTTATCCATAATCACAGAATCACCAAACTGTAGGGGTTGGAAGGGATCTCTAGAGATCATTGAGTTCAACCCCCCTGCCAAAGCAGCTCCCTAGACCAGGTTGCACAGGTAGACATCCAAGTAGGTCTTGAATGTCTCCAGAGAAGACTCCACAACCTTTCTGTGCAGCCTGTACCAGTGCTCTGTCACCCTCACTGTGAAGAAGATCCCACACACATTTGTGTAGAACTACCTGTACATCAGTTTGTGACCATTTCCCCTCATTCCATTACTACAGTGCTGCCTTGTAGTCTTTTCATTGCTAGCTTGCAAAGGCTGGAGGTGACCCTGCATAATCCCTTTTTTGTTGATTTTGTGATCAGTCCATATGAGGTCAGCCATCCTATTAGCCACAGTGTTTCTTGAGCTGCTTAATAACATCTCTGTCAAGATCCCCCATACAGAGTTCTATGGTTATAAAACCCCAGATCCTATCAATGACCCCAGATCTGTAGCCAATTGTTGGTCTGCTCTACCACTGCCCTCCTTTTCACATGCTTTCAACTCACCAGTTGTGTCGAGAAGAACACCTTAGGCCTCCATGCCCTTTCCTACCAACCCGGGAATTCTGTAGTGCTTATTATTATTATTATTATTATTATTATTATTATTATTATTATTATTATTATTATTATTATTATTATCCAACTTACCCTTATTAGTATCATTTGCAATCACACTGAGTATGAGCAAAGGCTAGCAGTCAGAGGGCTGTATCACCTTCACCAGAACCACCAAAACATCCTAGATCAACAGCCCTGGCTGGCAGCAAAACTCCCTCTTGGATAAATTGACACGCATCTTCCTTTGTGCCCTGAAGCAGAGAGTTACAATGACTTGTCACTTCTGCCATGTGTGGTTTGTTAGTAGGCACATCTGACTCCTCTTCAATGTTGAGGACAGTGAACCTATTGAAAAACTTCATTACATTTGGGAACTTGAGAAACTCTGTAAGGAGAGTTGAGTCTCTAGAGCAGCCCTTCACAGAGACCCAGAGACCTGGGCTGCAGGGAAGAGTTATCTTAGCACAGAATTTGCAGCTCACAGTCTATTCCTCATTTAGGCAGTTCTTAAGGTTATCAAAATAATTATCAAAATTTTATCAAAATTATTACAGTAAATTAAGATTCTTAGCTGAATATTAAAGAAGACATAGAAAAGAACATTAACAATCTAATCCAGCAAAAGCAGTGCTAAAACAGGTTAGATATATATTGATATAGAATTTCTATATTTTATCCCATTGTCATGACTACAATCAGAACATAAGCTATTGCAGTTGAATAAAATGTCTGTACTTTTGTGTTTTAGTAATATCAGTCTCCCTGTGGTTGTAGTATAAATAAGGTTTATTTGAACATTGTTACCTCCAAAGATAGATGAAGCATGATATGAATATGAAATTAATTACATTTTTTTTTCTCCACTCATTCCTCTCAGAGTCAACCAAGGGATAAAATGAGATAACAATTAACTGTATGTGTATTCTACATGGAACTCTGTCCCATGTCTGGGAAACAGCATAGTTCACAAGAGAGATGTACAGTAGAAAAACTTTGATGTACTTCCTAAACTCTAGCAGGCTTAGCACTGTGATCAGTTCCACAGGGAGCCTGTTTCAGTGTCTGACTGTCCCCTAAGTGAAGAACCTTTACAAAACATTCAGTTTGAAGTTCCTCTGATGCAGCCTTATGTCAATAACAAAGAAAGCTGTCAGGGAACTTCTGATATTTTTTCTTTACCTGTGTCCTTCAAACCTTTACTCTTCTTCTGGGGCATTACAAAATAAGCTAAAATTGAAAACAAACAAACAAAAAGCATAAGAAGCAGAAGATTTCATAATAAGATGATAATCTCTTGGTTAATATCAGGATTAAATCATTTCACCTGACTATAAGTTCTTCAGGTATTTAATCAACAAATCCCCCTGGGAATCTGTTCTCAAGGACAAGAGGATGGAGCAGAGCTAGCAGATCTTTAAGGAAGACTTCCTTAAAGAGCACATGAGCTCTCCATCCCCAGTTTAGGAAGTCAGAAATAGAAAGCAAGAGACTGGCATGGATGACCTGGGACATGCTGGTCAAACGGGAGAGCAAGAAGAAAATACCTAGGCAATGGAAGTTAGAACAGGTAGTCTGAGAAGATTATAAAGATACAGCTAGACTGTAGGGATGGGTCAGGAAGGCCAAAACCCAACTGGAACTGGGCTTGTGAAGGGATGCAAAGAATAATAATAACGGCTTCTACATCATAGTACATCAACTAGAAAAGGAGAGCCAAAGAGCGTATACCTCTCCTAGTGAAAAGCTTAGGCTGTTAACAACACAGAGAAGGCTGTGATATTCAATAACATTTTTACCTCAGTCTTCCCTGCAGCTGCTCTTCACACACCCCTCAAGTGAATGGATCAGAAAGTGAGAACTTGGGGACTAGTGACCCTCCCTCTATAAACAAAGGTCAGGTTTCTGAGCACCTGAGGAACCTGAACATCCATGTCTATTGGTCCAACAAGATGCATCCCAAACAATACTGACTGATGTAGTTGCTAAGCCACTCTCAATGATTTTTAGAAAGCCTGGAAAAAGGCAACATCACATGCATTTTTTAAGAAGGGTAGAAAGGATGATCCAGGGAACTATCAACTTCTCATTCTCACTTATGTGCTGGGGAAAATCATGGAACAGATCCTTCTGGAAGCAATGTTAATACATATGGAAGACCAGGAGGTGATGCAAGACAATAAACATAGCTTCAAAGAGGGAAAATTCTGTCTGATCAACATAGTGGCTTTCTACGATGGTTTCACTGCATTAGAACATGGAAAAGCCACTGATCTACCTGGATATCAATAAGATCTTTGACATAGTACCCCATAACATCCTATTCTCCAAATAGTAAAGGTATAAATTTGATCGGTGGACAGTTTGATATATGAGGAACTGCTTGCAAGCTCATACTCAGAGAGTGGTGGTCAATGGTGCAGTGATGAGTGACGTCCCTCAGGCATCTGCACTGATACTGATGTTACTATTGTAACAGTGTAAATAAAAATTCTGTTCTTAAACCAGTTAAGTGGCATTTTGGAAGAATAGATTCTATTTCTATATGTGCCTGTGAAGCTAAATAAATCATTTAAATTAACTCCTTACTAGTTTTATCCATAGATAGAGCATCAAAACAGATCTTTCAAATAGGGACTGGATTCTCATCAAACACAAAAAATACCTGAAATTCTCTTCCTGTTTCAAATTGCATCCTGTTATATAAGAGGAAGGGCTCTCACATCTTAAAACAGCAGCAACTATATTGCAGACACGTAAGTCTTCTGCTATTTCTACCCCACACTGTCTCATTCCAGTTTTCATTTACTGCTCCTAATGTTCTAGGAAGTCTTTGGGATTCAGTCTCAATGCAATAATAAATTAAATATTATCATTACATTGTGGAACATCTGTCTTCCTTCTGTCACATGAACTAACTTTAATTCCTCTTGAAGTTTACTAGCACTGAGGTTTGAGGTTCACAAGATGACTATGTTGGAAGTTGGTGAGAAATGAAACTGCAAAGTAAAGTGAAGTATCACAGAGAATTTATTCAAGTGTATAGATTTGAGTCAATAATATAAAGAACACCAGTGGAGATAGGAATTATTTTCTTTCCTTTGAAGTCCTTGCTGTTATCCTCAGACCATAGGATAATTAGATCATGAGCTAATTAAAACATACAAATTAATTGCACTGATTGTTCTTTCTATGAGTTGATAGTCTTTTCCTGAAAAGTGTTCTCTGATGAGGCAAAGGAAGCACTTAACATTTTGCCATTGAAAGATAATTGCTCTCATGCACCAATTAAAATGACACAGAATTTGAACTGAAATGCTTAATACACCGACAGAAAAACAAATAAATATATAAATAATTAAATAGAACCATAGACTCATTCAAGATGTAAAGACCCTTAAGTTCATCAAGCCCAACCACCAAACTAACATTATCAAATCCCCTCTAAACCATGTACCTAATCATCACGCTGACACCTCTCTTAAATATCTCCAGGACAGTAACTGGCAAAAATTCAATATGTAACCTAAGGTGTGCTTTCAAAGAACAATATGTTAGTCTTCGCAAATTTATAAGACTATAAATATTTTTGCTATCAGTAATTTTTTTTTAAGAAAGTTCTTATTTTCTAATTAAATAAAAAGAGAAAAAGAAGGAAAAAGAAGTTATTTCAGTAAACCAGTGACAGGCTTTTGATTTCTCAGTGCTGGCTTTATCTTTGACAAAAGTTTCCTCTGAGTGAGGGAAAGAAAAGTAAATAATACAAATAACAAACGCTAGACCTAAGAATGTCTATGAAGAAGTGGAAAGTGGAACAAATAAGCTTGAACATGATAGTAAGTTGTCCTGACCCTGTTTCCTAATTATCTTTTTTGTCATAAAAACAAGAGCAGTAGTATATTACAGAAATGTCAGAATAAATACTGTTGATTCTGCATGTGAGTATGGATCAGAGAGTTCTTATCTCCCATACATCACTTCTCTCTTTGCAATAAAATTCCTTTGTGATTCTTGTACCACTTGTTAGTTACAGAAAAAAAAATGACTGACCCACCAGTCTCTTTGAATCTGAGAGTAAATGTAATATTTTAAGCAAACAACATCTAAAATCAAAGTTATAATTCACTTAGTCACTGAAAAATCAGTTGATTGTTTATTATAACTTTTAAGAGTCTTCTCAGAGAAGGCTACAATTCAGTTTTCTCTTTTGTAGTATAACAGCTCATCTAATTAATCACACATACGCTTTCTTCTTTTCTTTTTTTCAATGACTTTTCTGCAACTATGCACTGTTTCTATTTTAATGTGAGAACATATATTCCTCTTTTTAATTTAGCTCCTTTACATCTTTTTCCTGATTGCTATCTGTAGGTGGGTGGTTAGACTGTTTTTTTGTTAGATGGAAAAGGACAGCACTTATGTCTGAGACACCGGTAATCAGGTGAAGAGCTGGAATGATGTTTGGGCTAGGATAGATACAGTTCTTTCTGTGGAAAGAGGCTAACACAGTGTTAACATTCCCAGTAATACAGAAGGCACATCACAAAGTAGCTGTCCCCTTCCTATCATAGCTATGGATACATATTCTCTTTGACTTGGTGGCCTGAAGCTATAAACAGATTTTCTCTTTCAACTTCACTGAGCACCATCAGGACTGCTTACTTGAATGCTTAGGGCTTAGTCTGCTGAACTACTTTTTTTCCCCATAGTTCCTCCTACCAAGGTTTGTAGGCAATTTACTACTTCAAATAAGTTCCCACTACCCTCAAAACAAAGTTCTATTGATTATCTACAAGCAAATATAAAACATCACTGTTTCACTATCTACAGTTCTTTATCTTGTGTCAGTGTGCTGACTGTTCATTTTGAAAGTCACCCACCGTGGATAGCTTGGACAACTTTTACCTTCAAAAATAAATGGCAAAGATTCTCTTGAGTTCAATAACATCAAGATTTCAACACTTGCATTTTTACTTAAGCCCAGTGTCTGATATACTTTAGTATCCAATCAAGTAAATGTGTTTATTATCTGTAGCTTTACACTACTCAATCATTAGAATCTTTAAATGTTGGTAGCACTTCATATGCAATTATTTTAAATTAAACATATGCATTTCAGCACTTAACTCCTCAAATGCTGTCATGTTTTTAAGATTTTTTGGCATTGATATTCCACATCATAACATCATGTAGTGAATTAAGAGTTAAAGAGTCAATGCTCCAGCTCCGTGGATCATCAATAGTTACGGGTATACCTGTCTCAAAAGAGAAGAAGAACTACATTGCCCAGAGGACTTTGCGATATTTTGCCTTTTTACATCTTTCTGCTCAGAGGGAAAAGATAAAAACTCACTGTGGTCACAGGACACTCTCTTTTCCTTTGGGATCAACTCAGCAGTGGGTGCTCGCTGCTGTCTCGCCTTCAGTGCTGGTGTGGGGCCTTTGGTTTGTTGGACACTCTCTCTTGCTCATTTTATTTGCTTCAATTATTTATTAGCTTCAATTCCAATTATATTGTATTATATTGTGTTATTTTGCTTTCTGATATATTATTTAGTAAATTCGCTTTCCTCCTCGAATCGTTGCCGCTGTTTTGTTTCTGGGCGCATCTCCCTTTTCCCTTTTCCCTTTCCCCCTTCCCCTTTCCTGGGGTGGGGGTCTGTGGGTCCCCCGCACCAATCGTCATGGAACTGGGCCAAACCAGCCCGGTAAGCCGTTGACAAATGCCAAGGTTAGCTGCTTTGGAGCCATTCTGGTCAGAAATGCAACAGTTGATCACAAGGTACGGGGGGATTTTGGTTGGTTCATTGTCTGGAAGAATCCCAGGCTAACAGAGTGGCCTGCCAGCTCTCACACTGCCAGGGCAAACCATCTTCGTTCATGCCCCTTGCCTTAGAAAATGCTTCTTGGATGGCAGTGATGCCTTCAGTGCAGTGAGGAAAAGGCAGTGCATGCACAGCACCCACAGGGTACTGTAGCATCAGATGTGGTAACTTGTGCAGCAGGCAGCAGAAGTACTGTCCCTACTTATGCAAGTCCCTCATATGCAAACTTGACCTGGCTCATAGGAATGTGTACAGCCTCCCTGGGGTCCAGGTCAAGAAAGTTACTAGAAAACTCCCAGATCTGTTTCACCCTTTGATTACTACCCAATATTGATAGTTCAGGCAGTCAGCAATTAAGTAGCTCAGAGAAATCTGTGAACTATCAGCAAAGACAACAGGCCTTTAGAACAGTTGGTTGACGGAGTGGGAAAGCAGCTGATATTTTCTTCTATCCCTCCTGGGGCAATGAGAAACACAGAGAGGGTAGAAAACCCAGGTAATGAAATAGTGGCTGAGAGGCTGGTGCTGCCACAGGAACTTTAGGGTTTTTTTGGCCATGGGGTGATTTACTCAGCAACTGGTCTAGTGGCTGCAGAAGCATGTCACTTGTCTAGGGATGTGGATCCCTAGAGTTAGGGATGCTTATTGAGAGGGCTTTAAACTAGAAAGAAAGGGGATGCAATGAGGCTTGAAGGAGGTGTTACACTCACAGGTTCTTCTCCTGATGGAGGATTTCAACCACTTGGATATCTACTGGGATAGTGGCATAGCAAGTGGCAGACAATCCATGAGATTCCAGGAGTCTGTTGAGGACAACTACCTGGTCCATGTACTCAACAGATCAGCTCGAGTTGAAGCCTTACTGAATCTGGCGCTCACCAATGCTGAGGAGAGCATTAGAGAGGTTAAGATTGGAGGCAGCCTGGGCTGTAATGATCATGCCCTTGTGGAGTTTGTGAGCAAAAAGTAGAGTCAGGACCCTGAACTTCAGGAGAGCAAACTTCCAGCTGTTAAAGGAGCTGCTGGATGGGATCTCCTGGGAAACTGTCTTTAAGGACTTTCTCACTCCAATTTAGAAGAGGGAGAGGAGGTTCTTTTGATATATATACATGTAATCGACAGTGAGATTAAGAAATAATGGGTCAAACGTTAGCCCAACCAGTTTATTGCAAATCCTATTTGCTTAGGGAGATTGGGAAGGGAAGATGAGTGACAGAAAAGATAGGAAATTAATGCAAGGAGTCTTTGTAGGAAGCAAGATAGAAATAGTCACCACTAGGATTCCAATGTAGCTTGCAATTCAGATGTTGATCTTCAGTAGTGATGAGTCATCAGAGGTTGTGTTGCTCCAAATCAAGACAATAAATAACTCTCAGTTATGTACTAGAAAAAACAAAAAAAAAACCCAACAACAATCAACCCCTAAAAATGAAAACCCCCCAAAAGAAAAAAAAAAAATAATACAAAGAGAATATTACAACAACCCAGCAAACATCAGAAACCAATCCAGACCAACCAAATAATCAAAAGAAAACAACAATTCTAGAAACATCTTGTGAACATGAAAAATATTTTTTTTTTCTAGAACAGTCTTGCTGGAGCAATTAATCATGCATCACTTTCATGCAGTATTATAAAAATTTATATCAAATACATAGATTTATTTTTAAATTTAGATAATCAAATGAAAATCAATGCCATGAGACTTTCTATAAAGTTAACATGAATACAGTTGTCATCCCAAATAACTACTGCTGAAATGTTTACTTCTTCTTTATTGTGAGGGTGTCTGGGTGACTATAACTCTACACAATATATTCTGGATGATACTGGTTCTATAATTAGACTGATTGCATTGAGAAATCATAGGGTACTATAACAGAATCATAGAATGACTTGGATTAGAAAGGAGCTCAAGGATTGTCAAGTTCCAAGAACAAGATTCCATCAAATCTGCTTCTGCAATTATGTTAGAATAATTCTGATATATATCAATTCCTTGCACTGACTTTTCAGTATGATAAATTCTTTGTAATTTTATTGTAATGAGGTCGTAAGGAAAAATAAAAGCCTTAATAACTTTCATGATAAGAAAAAAATGAATTATTTACTGTTGGTGAGTAGACAAGTATCCCAAAACAATTACTCAATAAGCAATTAATACACACAGTCTACAACAAAGGATAAAGATTATAATATGAAAGTGAGCATTACTTAAAGACACACACCAATATTACTTTCCTATCTTACAAATCTTTAAATCCAAGTAAGTTTACTTCTGATAATATCTAAAACTGAATAATTGTACCTATCTAATGGTGTCTGACTGTGTTCAGAATATATTATCAAGTGCTTTTTATTTTCTGTTTATTATTAGGTATTCGCTCCTACATAGTTTGCAATGTTTAAAAGTGAAAATGCACAAAGAAAAGAAACACTTGGAAACACTTCTGTTGAGGTTATCAATCTCATTAGTAGAAATCTTTCAGTTTTCGGAAATACAGGAAACTAGACAGACTGAGGGAGTTGGGGCTCTTCAGTATGGAGAAGAAAAGGCACTAGGGGGACCTCATAGAGGCCTTAGAGTATCAGAAGGAGGCCAAAAGGAAAGCTGGGGAAGGACTTTATCAGGGCAGGTAGTGTAGCAACACGATGAGGGGAAATGGATTTAAACTGGAAGAGAGTAGATTTAAACTAGATGCCAGGAAGAAATTCTTTACTGCGTGGGTGCTGAGATACAGGAACAGGTTGCCCAGAGAGGTTGTGGATGACTCCTCCCTGGAGGCACTCTAGGCCAGGCTGGATGAGGCTTTGAACAACCTGATTTAGTGAAAGGTATCCCTGCCTAAATCAAGAGGGTTGGAACTAGATTATCTTAAAAGTCCCTTCCAAACTATTCTATGATCTAAATATGTCTAATTATTAAAAAAAAAAATGTTTATTAGTACAATAATCAATAATGACCATACAGAATTTGCTCAAAGAAAACAACTCATAAAGAAAAACATAAGGTTAGTAGGAGTGAAAAGAAAGGTTACCACAATTGAGGAGATCTGCTAAACCAAAAATTATTTTCCCCAAACTAATAAAATCTGTTTAACAACATCTACCATAAATAAAGATTTTTAATGTATACTATCAAAAATATACATCAGAGAAGTATTGCGGCCAGAGTGTTACAGTAAAGCACTCTTGCTGTCAGCAACCAGTAAATAGTTTCAGTATGTGGAAGGAAAGGCTATCATCACTTAAAGAATATATGATCCCAAAATTCACTCGCCAAATATATCAGACTTCCACTAGGAAAAAATTCTTACTAAAATTAGATTTTTCTGACCTCCAGTGTCTAATTAGGCCTTTCATTCTTCCTGTGATAACTGGCATCTGTACTTCTTCCTGGAGCACAATCCTGAATATGTCTCCTACAAGGTGTAGCTGTCTACCCACAAATCTGCTGAGAGAACACTTTCAGCTACTTTCCTTTGTTCTCATTTGCTTTTATTTGAGTAATGTGCAACCTCCCCCTGATGAGCATTCCATACTGCTCCTTCTGGTCTTCTTACTATTTCCGTCTGACCACCTCTCTGTCTCCAAGACTGGTTCATCACTGATTTACATAATCTTCCTTTCTCAGTTAAACTCCAGTATCTCTGTTTTCCTGAGTCCAGTAAGGAATTGGATGTTTCTTTCTGACTCATTGTCTTTAACTCAGAAAGCAAGCTAAAATACTGGAAAACATTCTGCTGAGCGCTAAGCACCTTGAAAAGCTACCTTGGAGGAAAAAATTGTTATATAATGAATTAAAATTAATAATTCATGACTAAAGATCAAAACTGTTTGAAACATGGTAAGAATGAAATGTTTTGTGCTGCTTCACACAAAAATTCTCTTTGGGACTGATTGGACTAGAAATTATATGTAATACCAACTGAATTTGTGCATTTTTGAACACACTAAGAAAGGCATAGCAACAACATCCTGGGGGAAAAGTCATTACTTTCACATGCAACTTGTCAGTTCTTTATTCTGAGACAAAATAATCAAATCTATAATTACATTAAAAAAACTACAATTAAACCAAACAAATCCAAGGCCCAATTAGAATCATAAAACTGTAGAATCATAGAATCCTTAGAGTTGGAAGGGACCTCTGAAGGCCAGTTAGCCCAACTCCTCTGCAATGTACATAAATCCATGGGCCCTGATCCAATGTATCCACATGTGCTGAGGCAGTTGGCAGAGATGATTGCTGAACCATTCTTTATCATCTTCAAGAGGTCTTGGAGGATGGGAGAGGTGTCTGAAGACTGGAGGATAGCCAGTGTCACTTTAGTCTTCATAAAGGAGGATCCAAGGAACTACAGGCCCTCTGTCCCTGGAAAGGTGATGAAACAATTTGTTCTGGATGCCAACTTCAGACAGCTGGAAAAGAAAGTTATCAGGAGTAGTCAGCATGGGTTCACCAGGAGGAGGTTGTGCTTGACCAACCTGATGGCCACCTATGATTTCATCACTGGCTGAGTGGATGTGGGGAGAGTAGTGGATGTAGCTTACCATGATTTCAGCAAGGCATTTGACGCTGTCTCCCACAGCATCCTTATAACAAAGTTGAGGAGGTGTGGAGTAGCTTGTATTGCTAGTGAAGGTTGCCTCAGTCTATGTGCAAGAGCTTGCATTTGTATATGCTAAAACTCAAGAGGTTCACCTGAGCCCATTGCTCAAGCCTATCTGGATAGTATCCCATTCTTTTGCTGTGCTGACTGCAGCCCACAGCTTAGTTTCATCAGCAAAGCTGCTGAAGGTGCACTTTACCCCAGCGTCAGTGTTACTGATGTACATATTAAAGAGTTTTGGTCCCAGATGAATTATCCCCTTATTCTTCTTATATGTAGATAGCTCTGAAAGTAATGCTTCTTATATGTTTTATGGAAAACGCAACAGATACAAAGAGCACAATACAACTACCTGATAGAGCAAATTCTCAGTCAGAAAACACTATTTTTCAGCATGGTCACCACCACTAGCCATGCATTTTCATCAGTTATGTATAAGAGCCTGTCTGCTTGCTTGTAAAAATCTATACCAACAGCACTGACCCACTTTTGCAGTTCCCATTGCTGAAATGCAGCACCTCGTGTGCTCACCTCCGCTTTTTGGCCTCCACAGACATTCAGCATGTACTTATGAATGTCACAGTATGCAATTTTTTCCCACATGGATGTATACAATTATGCACTGTAAAGCGAACAAAGGTGATGACAGAGCCTTTGTTTGATGTACCGGCACTATAGAACAAGATATCAAAGAAAGAGGAATTAACTCACCCCGCAGTAACAGTTCAGAAAAGAGTGAGCTCACAAATGCAGCTTTCTCCAGTTTGAACTCTGGTGCTCCAGAAGCAGGGGTTTGGAGGGGGGTCGGGGGTAAACTGCACAGTCTGAGTGTGTGCGCACTCCCTGAAGCACCACTGAGAGGGAGAGAGAGGACAGGTGGATCTGGGCTCTCCCACTCCAGGCACTTGGGTGCTCACCCAGGTGCTCACCTACTGATTCAGGCTGAGACTTGGCAATTCCATTGCACACACCTTTGCTTCATGTGTTCTTACTTCCACATTGGCCATCACTGGGTGTCATTCTCAATCTCACGGGAACACTAGAGCACTTCAATGGCATTTCACTCCTTCTAGTGATCCTAGAGACTCCAAAGACTCATGAGGAGTAGTACAGGAGCTTCAGAAGTACCAAGCACAGGAGATCTCCCCTCAGGGCAAGATACAGGCCATATTCCTGTTTTGGGTCAAACATTCAGTCAAAGCTGTCCTGAGTGGCACGAACATCCAGTTTGACTGGGAGGGAGTCATCAAATATATCTCATGTCTGGGCTTGTTTAATATCCAGTTTTGCCTGTAGGAAAGCCTAATGTTTTGTTCTCCCCCACTCCCATTATTAGCCCCTTTTCATGATTCTGTATAATGGTCTCAGTAGCAGTTCTGAATGAGGTATAATGGAACGTCAGTATCCCAATATACTTAAAAACTCCTGCAGCTGCTTTTGGGGAATGCCTGAACTTTATTTATTATTACTCTGGGTAATGCTTTGGTCTTTCCCAAACAAACTACCCCCAGGAATTTTACAGGCAGATCCAGACTCTGCACCTTCTGAGGGTTTATTGCCCATCTTTTTAGTTTTAGGTAGACGGGAAATGAATCTACCACCTCTCCCAGTGCTCCAGTGAGTCAGACATCAACATGAGATCATGAATATAATGATATAAGTTAACACTGCTAGGTTTCTCCCAATTCTCCTGGTCACTCACCACCAGGTTATAACTGTAAATTGGTGAATGCGTGTACCTCTGTGGCAGGACCTGAAAAATCCACTGCCTTCCCATGTATATGCAGACTGGTCCTCTGGTTCTTCAGGAATTGGAATACTGAAGAATTCATTTGCCATCTCTAGGAAATGATGGTAGGTTTTTATTTCCCTACTCAGTGTGTCCATTAGTGAGGCAATATTTGGTACATCTGCATGAATGGGTGGAGTGACCTTATTTAATTTTCTATAATATACTGTCATTCTCCATGTGCCATCTGACTCCCACACTGTCCATACAGGGGAATTACAGAGTCTATGTGCAGGTCTTATGATCCCAGCTGTTGGTCCACGTCATTTCATCTTGCCCCCCTAGGAGTCTATATTGCTTCACACCAGTAATCTAGTGTGGCTCCTGCAGGCAAATAGGCTCATGTGAGTCTTGTCAAGAGTCCGTGGAGCGTGTCTCCTGGTTTAAGTTACGGGGAGGATCTTAGCCCCTTCAAATGTTTGAATATTGTGCCTGTTTTGAAAGCACTCAGTCTCCCCTAGATCAGCCACTAATTAGGCTACCTCTGGGATGAGGGCCTCTGAGGCCACTAAGGGGTTCAGTATTGACACCAGTGTGCCATACTGGTGGGGAGGAGCTTGTTGCAGTATGAGGTTTCTCATTACTGCTGAAAATTTAGAAGTTACTCTCAAAGGTATAATCATGAATTGCCTCCTTCATTCTTAGTTTTTTAATATAAGTTTTTGAGTTCTTCCATTGAGGTCCATAGATGGGTATTTATCAGTATGTCACTTTCATTTGGCCATGTTGTTCTACAAACCAATATTATCCACTGCATTAAAGAGTGGTTTTCATCATTATGTGTTACTGTCACATATAGTCTCTGATAAATAAATGTGCAGAAATAGATGCTAGTTTAGGAATCTCAGGCCCATTATTTACCTCACTTTCAGCCTCCACATCCCATAATCTCAAAAGCCAAGCTGGTATGCTCTCACACAGTCTTTGTTTAAATTGTTGTAACAGATCCATAAGCTCAGCAGCTGTGTACAGGCATGCCATTACACATAATGTGGTCTGTGCAAGGGGACACTCTCCAGGTGCAAACCCTACTGATCTGTCTCGGACTTTTTTGTTGTTGTTGTTTTGTTTCTTGAGTTATAACCGGCTTTATTTTCAGAAGACCTGAGGTCCCAAGGTCCTCTAGTTGACTTTTGGATTGCTTAGCCTTTTTATTTTTTATTTATTTATTTTTGTTCTTGGCTCAACTATGATCCTGCTGATCCAAGTCATTTTCTCTATTCCAGTGAAATAGACCTTAATACCAGAGGAGAAATTCAATTTGAAACTAGTACAGTCTGCCCTTTCAAAGATATAATTTGATCTTCTAGTTGTCTTGTAAGAGTTCCTCATCAGGTTTATTTGGGGTCCCAGTAACCATTCAATACATAACTCTTTTAAGGTAATCCATCATAAATAAGAACCTTCCTGGCTTGCCCAATGAAATGGTGTAATAGAAACAAGCCCAATGCAATAAGAAGGTGTGATAGACAAAGAAGAAAACAGAATGCTCAGCTGTCTCCAAGGATTGAGACTCACAGGAAAAACTTCACAAAGGAAGGATCTCCAACAACAACAACAAAAAAACTTCCTCAGTAGCAGTCAACCCTTAAATGGGGTTTAAGAGGAGTGGAGCCTGTCTCTACCCTTTCTGGTAGCACAGGTGAATTGCCTTCACGTGTGCTTCCAGGACTGACTGGATCATTTCTCCAGGTGCTTAATCAATGGGTCAGGCCATGACTCAGCTGTTGCCATGCAAAGAGGAATTTGTTGTTTCCTGTTTCTAGCTTTTTTTAGTTTTTTTTTTTTTCTGTTGTTGTTAACACGATCGCAAATAGTAGAACAGCCTTAAGAAAACTGCAACAAATTCTGCAGTAAGATTACTTTTTCATATTCTAGTCATCGTTAAAGATGTGACTATATTGATAAAAAAATATATAGAGTATCAGCTGATATCTGTGTTACTTCAAGATTTATTAAGAAAGCATTACAGTATGAACTTTACATAAAAGAGATACTTTTGTTCTGCTTTAGATCAAACATCTGTCACAATGCATTTGCTGTCATATAAAAAAAGTTGTATTTATGGGCAGCATCACTTGAGGGAATTATGTTGCTCTTAACATGGCAGAAGGCTAGTATAGAGACTACCTGAGGCATTGCTTCCAGGCAGATGTTTGAAATATTAATAATGCTACACATATCAGTACTGGCACAGTTCTGCATATTCATGCTACAATACTTAGAAGTTAAAAAAAACCAAAAAAAACCCCAATATATATATATTTTAAACTTGAGATATGGGACTGAAAAAATAGAATAGGACAACACATTATTTTTTTTAGCACCTGAGAGTCTGAAGTTAAAATAAATAAATTTTAAATAAACTATTCATTGAGATGAAGTCACAGAAATCATTCCTTAAAGAAGTAACATTTCAGTCATTCTTTAATTATTTAATCTCACTTATCCAAAGATATTTAAATTGTCCTTAAAACAGTGGAGACAGTTAGTACTTCTGAGGGATCTAGAGGGACCATGCCGAAATTGGCAGAACCATTTTACTAATCTCTTAATCCTTATGAACACTGGCAGAACAATTCCTTGGAGTGGTTGTGCTTCATTCTGAAAGTATGAATTTTGTGAAGCCAACTCTAACATCAAGATCAAGGATTGGATATTTCAATTTTGCATTGGTTTACTTTTGTAATGAAAGAGTGCTAATGAGAAAAGACTCAGTCTCCAAGGAAAAAAACATATTCTTGCAGAATTTTAGTATTAGAAATCTACTTTTGAAATTTCTCAGTATCACAGATGATACTGAAGAGCTAGAAAGGTCATTGAATCAAGTATACAATGCAGAAGAAATTATTTTATAGGCTTACATAGCAGTACAAGATAGTGGATTTTTTATTTGAAATTAGCAATGCATAAATTCAAGCGGAAAGATATTCAGACACAAACAAAATAGGTTAATTGTCACTGTGCTCAATGATGAACAATGTAATTTTTACGTTTCACAGAATCACAGAATCACAGAATTGTAGGGGTTGGAAGGGACCTCTAGAGATCATCTAGTCCAACCCCCTGGCCAAAGCAGCTCCCTAGACCAGCTTGCACAGGTAGGCATTGTCCCTTTTCCTCCTGCTCCTTAGGTATTTATAGAAATGGATCAGATCTCTTATGAGTCTTCTTTTCTCAAGGCTGAACAGACCCAGGTCTCTCAGCTTTTCCTCACAAGAGAGGTGCGTTGGGCCCTTCATCATCTTTATAGCCCTCTGCTGGACTCTCTCAAGGAGATCCCTGTCTTTTTTTTTTTTTTACTGGAGAGCCCAGAACTGGACAGGATACTCCAGGTAGTTTCTGTCAGACTACAGCTAGCAGAACATCATGAATCCATATCCTCTGTTTAGAGAATGGATATGTATTTTGTATTTGTTGCGTTTCATTGTGAATATGAAAGGATCTTGCTATTAAAAGATTTACTGATTTAGTTGTGATATTTCAACAACAAAACAGTATCAACTTGAGATTCAACGTGAAAAATTCTAAGAGTCTTAGAGTTATAGAGTTTTACAATTTAATAAATAAACAATTAATGAAGAAGTAACAGAAAAAGATTTTTTTTATTATTGTGTGACTTAAGAGATAATTTATTTGCCAAGACACCAGTAGCTTTTCCTTAGTGAATCTATAATGTGGTGCCTTAAAACAAAAATAAAAAACTCAAGTATCCTGAGAGTACCTACTGTATGTTCATTCACTTCAATTTGAAATCATGAAAGAAGTTGCACTTACTATTTAATGTTTGAGTTGATATAGATGTTGCATGAAGCTAAATTTTTTTTCTAGTTACAGGAATTCTAATCTGCTGAATATATTTCTTAGGAAAATGTGCATAAAATATGCATCTTGAACTCCTCTCTTTTTTTATTCTTAAATTCTTCCAAATGTTGAAAATATGAAGTTGAAGAGAAAAAGGAAAATATAGTTCTTAAGAAAGTACTGGAGCGCACAGTTCAAGACCATCCTTCAAAATTTTGAATGTTTATCTTTCTCTTATTTTTTCCTTTGATGTCTGATAACACACATTCTTCTTTGTACAGCTTACACCTCTACTATTGTGCAATTTTACTCTCATCTTTAAATGCAGGTCTAAACATGTGATCATCTACACAATGCGTGGCTGATATTGTCTCATATTTTGCTCAGGCTACTTTGGGGAGAACAAAAATGAGGTTAATATGAAAGCATCCCTCTACACTCGTGACAGTATGCCAAATCTGGATATGTCTGGTTTACTAATGATGCTTCAAGAAAGTCTCAGAATGCGTTGTAGAACACTAATTACAGTAAGGAAGCCATGGCACTGGAAGAGGTTGCCTGGAGAGGTGATTGATGCCCCCATCCATGGAGACATCCAAGGTTGAATAAGACCCTGGGCAACCTGATCTAGCTGTGGATGTCCCTGTTCACTGCAGAGGAATTGGTCTAGATGGCCTTCAGAGATCCCTTCCAGCTCCAAGGATTCTATGCAAAAATGTCATGGTTTTATGATTTTTGTTATTAGTATTCCACATCATAACATTATGTAGTGTCTTGGGAGTTAAAGAGTTAATGCTCCAGATCCATGGATCATCAATAATTCTGGGTACATCTGTCTCATACGAGAAGAACTACGTACCCCAGAGGACATTGCGCTGCTTCACATTTTTCCATTTTCTGCTCAGAGGAAATGATAAAAACTGTTCATGTGTCACATGACACAGGCTCTTTCCTTTCAGATCGACCCAGCAGCAGGTGCTCCCTAACCATTTCACCTTCAGCATTAACATAAGGCCTTCAGTTCTCAGACACTCTCATTTTATTTGATTTGTTAGCTTTAATTCCAATTATAATTGGCATTCCACTATCTCATTTAGTAATTTAGCGTTCTTCCTTAGATCATTGCCACTGGTTTTTTTTTTTTTTTTTAGGCCCATCTCCCATTTCCCTTTGCCTCTTCCCCATGGCGTGGGTCTGTGTGTCCCTCGCTCCAGTCATCATGAAACCAGGCCAAACCAACCCGCAAACTGTTGACAAAAAACAAACATTTTATTTTTCTTCTTACAGATTCTTTAATAACTCATGTTCATTCAGTGTTTCATGTTATTTCTCTCTAAATATAAGATGTTCTGACAGAGAATGGCATCCCATTCCTTTGGTGTACTGATTGCGGCCCACAGATTGGTGTCATCAGCAAAGTTGCTAAGGGTGCATTTGCCCCCACTGTCAATGTAACAGCCCTAGAATTGACACCTGGAGGACAGTACTCATCACCAATCTCCAAGCAGACGATGAGACATCAATTACCACTCTCTGGACTCGATCCTGCCGACAGATCTTTGTCCATTGAACAGTCCACCCTTCATGTCTTTCCAATTTGGAGAGAAGGATGGTGTGGGGTACTGTGTCAAAGGTCATTCTGTAGTTGAGATGACAACAGTGTCTCGTGCCTTGTCCACCCATGCAGTTACACCATCATAGAAGGCCAATAAATTGATGAAGCAGGATTTGCCCTTGGTAAAGTCATGATGGTTCTCGTGTATCGTCTTCCTATTTTCCATGTGCCTTAGAATGACTTCCAGAAGGATGTGCTCCATGATCTTTCCTGGCACAGAGGTGAGACTGACAGGTCAGTAGTTCCCAGGGTTACCCTTCTTACTCTTTTTAAAAATAGGTATGATGTTACCGTTTTTCCAGACACCAGGGACTTCACCAAACTACCATGACTTTGCAAATACCATTGAGTATATCTTGGCAACTACATTAATCAGTTAATTCCCTCACAGCTCTGGGATGCATCTCACTGAGACACCATTTCATATAGAATAGAGTTAGCCTACATTAAAAAAAAAAAAAAAAGTAAAGATTACTTGCTTACTTGTCAATCCAGAGATGGCATTTGGGAACAGCTTCATACAGATGCTCTACTACAAAATACTCAATGTCATAGTCCCCATTTTCAGTGTTTGGTGTCAGCCCTCTACACCCATAATTCAGAACCATAGGAAAGCCCTGGAGTAGACAGGTTGTAAGGGCAGTCTTTCTGCATGCCCCAATTTGGTACTCATGTTGCTGGGAAGTGAAACAAATCAATGGATTGGGTATGCATTCTGCTTCAGAGATACACATATAATGTTGAAATCAAGTTGCCAATTAACACATGCTCTCGGCATGAAGGGCCTTTGCAACTCATCCTTTACCTCTCCTGATTAGGCAAATAAGCCTAATGAAAAATCAGATCAGAAGAATCTGTATTCTTAAAATGAATTACACGTGTTCAAACTACTGAGGTATTCCATGCTAGTTTAGGCAATTTCATGCAGTTTTAAAATAAGTAGGGAATGTTTAATATTTTATTAGTAAACATAGCAGCATACAATCTTTATATTTTTAGAAATGGAAACAAATCCTAGAAAAGATTCCAGTAGTAATAATGATTTATTTTACTAATCAGGTATCATATTGAAAATGACATTTCTTATGAGACTTCTGACAAACCAGTTAATTAGCCTGAAAGATTTTTATTTTTCAAAACATTTCAGAGACTTCTTAAGTTCTTACAATGGCAACTGTAGTGTGTTCTCTCAGTTCATTCATAAAATATGAAGTTCAACAAGTTCCACTATAATTCCCTTTTGTGGAACAAAATAAATAACCTAATATGAAAGGAATCTCTAAGGCATATATATTATGAATGTGATGACTCAGTGCATAAACTCATAATAACAGATTATCTACATAACAAATATTCTATTGTGTTATGCTGTTATTTCTAAATTCTAATAATTCCTGAAATAGAAAGAGAGTAAAGCATTTTAGTTTACTCTTAATGTATGTAATTTCTAAACATCACTGAATCTCTGAATTAGTCAACTGTATTTTGTAGTAGAAAATACTGACCATTTATTTATATTTGCCCAGATCCTTTCTTATTATTCCTATTGTGTAAGGAATCTGTTCCCTTGGAAAATTACAGCAGAGAGTGTATTGGATAACTGAATATGTTTGTAGGAAATGCATGGGAGATTTTGTATTTATGTTGAAGCAATTAAGAAGCTCACCAACATAATGTTAAAGATGTACATGTGATTATTTTAATTTTCAGTACATTTTATTTTTTTTTTTGTCTTTTCAAACCAGTGATTATTAAATTACAACTTACTGGGAGCTCATTAATAAAGAAGATAATCTTCACCTGTAGAGTTTCAGTTTTATCCAGCTCAGCAGGAATTAAAGGCGGTTTGCATCTAATTAAATAGTAGTTCATACTTGAAAGATTTTCAGTTCGTGCTCCAGTATCATAAACCCACTACCTTACTTTCATTAATTGTCAGACTCTTCAAACAGCAAGAGATTTAAAGACTCTGTCAACTTAAACAATTAAACTGATCTGTCTGTAATATTTGTTTCCTTTACAAGGGTCAATCCAAACTGAAAAATTGCATATGGGTAACAGCGTTTACTGGGAACATGCAAAGAAATGAGATTACTGTGGTTGTCAAGATGGAATCTTACAGCTTTGCTAGTTCTACTCTATGGCTTTGAAAAAAATGTCATAGGTAGGTTAAGAAGTTACATTTTCTGAAGTGTATTGAGAAAAATAGTCTATAATTTAAAATACAAAATTTCTATGACCAATTCTAGCATTGAAGCCAGCAATGAGTCTCCTTGCTCCATGTACCTTTATCATATACTGTAAGGTGTGAGGCTACCACAACGAATAATACAAAATAATATTACAGCCATAGATTTTAGACAGATTATTGTGATGGAAAAGAGACAACTGAAATAAGGGGAAAAATGATCACCCATATCCCAGGCTCACAACAGGAAACTTAAAGGAGCTACTTCTATAAAGAGATTCTTCTCCAGCGGTGGTCAGCCCTTAAATGGGATTTAGGAGAAGTGGAGACAGACTCTAACCCTTCCAGTCACACAGATGAGGAGTCTTCACCTGTGCTCCCATGTCCGACTCAGTGCTCGCCTCAGATGATCAATCAGTGGTTCAGACCATGATTCAGCAGTTCCCATACATACAGAAATAGAATTTGAAAACAGAATTTAGACAAAGTAAGAATTATTTATTATCACAGCAGTTATTTATTGGTAAATACATACGATTGGAGTGCCATGCTAGGAAAAGCATGTAACCAAGCTAAAAAAGACTGAAGGACTCAGTGCTGTGACTGAGACATCCAGTGAAGTTTTGTTGGCGAGGAATGTGCCAATTAGGTCATCCATGGTTTGTTTGCTTGTTTTACTTGGAATAGGTAATCTATGATGCAGCTATTCTCCCTTCCTTCCTATAGTATAACAGGAATCTTAGCAGACTAATTCAAGAATCCACACTAGTTCAGATCTGATGTCAGAGAAGCAAAGAATAATACTGCAGGTAGAGTACTCAGCCTCAATATAGCAATATAGTATTTAAAACTGCAACACCCAAACATGTTAGTTTCTACTCCTTTTCCTCTTATTATATTCACCTTTCCATTACTCTTTGGGATGAATTATGTTCTCTTGATTTTGATGGATAGGGGATATTAGCTGTCCATAACTGGAATCCTTTGATAGGAGAAAAAGGATCTTTGTTGATGATTTCTTCTCTTTTCCTTCCTTCCTTCCTTCCTTCCTTCCTTCCTTCCTTCCTTCCTTCCTTCCTTCCTTCCTTCCTTCCTTCCTTCCTTCCTTCCTTCCTTCCTTCCTTCCTTCCTTCCTTCCTTCCTTCCTTCCTTCCTTCCTTCCTTCCTTCCTTCCTTCCTTCCTTCCTTCCTTCCTTCCTTCCTTCCTTCCTTCCTTCCTTCCTTCCTTCCTTCCTTCCTTCCTTCCTTCCTTCCTTCCTTCCTTCCTTCCTTCCTTCCTTCCTTCCTTCCTTCCTTCCTTCCTTCCTTCCTTCCTTCCTTCCTTCCTTCCTTCCTTCCTTCCTTCCTTCCTTCCTTCCTTCCTTCCTTCCTTCCTTCCTTCCTTCCTTCCTTCCTTCCTTCCTTCCTTCCTTCCTTCCTTCCTTCCTTCCTTCCTTCCTTCCTTCCTTCCTTCCTTCCTTCCTTCCTTCCTTCCTTCCTTCCTTCCTTCCTTCCTTCCTTCCTTCCTTCCTTCCTTCCTTCCTTCCTTCCTTCCTTCCTTCCTTCCTTCCTTCCTTCCTTCCTTCCTTCCTTCCTTCCTTCCTTCCTTCCTTCCTTCCTTCCTTCCTTCCTTCCTTCCTTCCTTCCTTCCTTCCTTCCTTCCTTCCTTCCTTCCTTCCTTCCTTCCTTCCTTCCTTCCTTCCTTCCTTCCTTCCTTCCTTCCTTCCTTCCTTCTTTCTTTTTTTCATTACACAAAGTCAACTATATAGGCATTTACATCTTTTTTTCTTTGATTACACCAATTTACGCCAGATTACACCGATATGCACTATTCATGGTGATTTTATATATGTTTAACACTACTTCTTGGTTCTTCTTGTTATCCCTAAAATCAGTTTTGTCCAGCTCCAGGTCTTAATAATTTATTTATTTTATCAAATAGCTGCCAATTGCATGCCCCACATATCACTATGTCAAGTACACTGTATCCTACCACAACTTCTATATTGCATTGTGGTGGCAAAGTTTTGGTAGCTGGGGAGCTGCAGCTGTTGCATTTGTGGGAAGAAACTGAGAGTGTTCCCATGTTATGTTCTAGTTCCATTCAACTCCAAAAGGGACTGCTGGTGAATGCTGAGCCAGTGTGTGAATCTGGTTGCTGATCTGTAAGAATGTATTTACAGAAGGCCAAAACACATTGCACTGATGCAGCTGGGAATGAGGTGAGATAAAATGTGAGATAAACATCCCTGTAGACAATAAGGCTAATGAAGGAGTGTAAGACAGCCCTCCAGGTATCAGAGCAGAAGTTCCTCAAGACTTTTTGGAAGACTGTTCTGTAGCAAACAAAATATCTAGTAAATCAGTAAATCTCAATGACTTGATCCCTCAAGTACTGGAAAAAATGTATATATATATATATATTTGTATATATATATATATATATATATACACATACACACATTTATATATATACATTATATATAATATATATACATATATATGGCAGGTATTTTTATTTATCTAAATTTAAGCAAGTATCTTTCTGTTCTTTGCTGGCAGTCATCATTATGGGTTATCTGACTGTCTGGAATTATTATTGGAACTATATGTTTAAAGACCATATTCTGATCATTGCTACACAACAGGAAAGTGAAATAAGTACTGACCTGAAAGCATTAACTCCAGCTTTATGTCAGTAAGCAGAATCTAGAACTATTCTTACAGAAAAGTCATCTCATAGCAAACAAACAGTGTCATCATCTATGTTTGTGCAATATATATTTTGTAAGCATCAGTAAGACCTTTGTTGAATCTAACCTATTATCTCTACTACAAATAACAGCTACAGAAAATGACAACCAAGTTGTGAAGGTGCTAACAGGCATTACCTGCTGAACAGTACCACACATTAATATCATAACACACATTACTGTTGAGTCTAAACATATGTACAAAACCTGAAGAAATATAATATTTTTGTTTGAAAAGCCTGGTGCTTCCAGTCACCTCTTTATCAGAAAAAAATAATTAAAAAATTAAAAAGGAAATAAAAATTGAAAAGAAGAGAAAGAAAACCTGAAGCATCAATTGCTACTATCATGCAATTAAAATTTATTTTCGCCCTGTGTTACTTCTAACTGAAGTGTCCTGTATGTTTGATTGTCTACTCCTGAAAACTACAATTTTCACTACAAGCATAGCCATCTTGCACAGAGTAATGTTAATCTGTATAGATGCTCATAACCTTTCCAATCTGTGCTTTGTTAATTTATTGCTGGAATTTAATTATCCTTTTGCCACTAAGTGATTAAAATGCATCCTGTTTTATCCAAAATTCATGTTCAGCTTTAAACACGTTGTCAGTCTATTCACATTCTCATGCTTAGCTTTCTAAGTGTCCATAAAACTGTCCTCATAAACCTAGAATTTCAAGAATGTTCTACAGCTTATGAAAAAAAGACTAATCAACCAACCAACCATCAACAACAACAAACCCCCCACCTCCCCCCCCAAAAAAACAAAAAAACAGAAAAACAGATGTGCAATGATGCATTTCATAGAGTAGCTTAACAACTATATGAAAAAAAAAATCTGATAAGGCATAAATGCAAACTATGAGATACGGTACTGGAAGAGCTTTATGCTTTTCTTAGAGAGAGCTGGACAATAATGTCTGTTGGTTTCCTCAAAACCTCAAAAATCAGATTTTATCTGCATTAGTTCTAGTTATGCACATAGAAAGAATTGAGTAATAGAGTAAGCATACTGAATGCTGTAGTGCTAAGCACTTTTTTGTTACTTGTTAGGCTGGTTAATCAGGCATAAAATCTTCTATGCCTCTCCAAATGAAAACTCAATATTTTTTCATTGACAAGGTTTTACTTTATATTTACTGATCTTCTGTTTGAAAAAATGTCTATGAATTTCTTATCTAGAGTAAGCCAGTCCTTTGACAGAGGTGAAACACTCTCCAGACCTTTAAGAGCCATAATCATAAGGAATTCTGGGCTGATATAACATCTTACATGTTTCTCGTTACCTAGTTATTGTGATGTAGTAGCATTACATATTCATAGATCAGCAAATTCAACCAATCTATCTTGGCATTGAATGGATAATGCATATCTTTTATACTGCGAACTGAAGAGTTCTTTCTTAGAAGTGATTAATTTTTACAAGGTATTGTATATTTGAAATGGCATAGCCATCAAGCTTGTTACCTTCCATGTTTTTTACAAATGTTCTCTCCACTAGGGACACTGAGAAAGAAACAGGCCTTAACATGATGGATTGTATTCACACATTAATTAAGTAATAGAAAGAATTGAGAAAATAAAAGTGATTTTTGATTATTTAACAAGAATATAACTCAGATTATTCCTTTCCTGAGTCCTATTTACCCTAAAGAAATGTCATGATTTATTATCCAGAAACTGTACAAGAAATGCACAGCTTGTTATAAGTGTACAAGATGAGGTCAAGCTAAAAACATTTGAATTTCTGCAGGTATTTCTTTTTTTTTTTTTTTTTATTTCCCTAGTTTTATCTGCAAGTTGAAAACTAATTTACAGAAAGCAGATCTGAACTTCTTTTTTTTTTTTCTTTTTTTGGTATTTATTTATTTGATGGCATTATATGAATGTTAAATCAAGTTCAAATTTTAACTCATATCTTCATTTCTAATATGAGATTATCAATATTTTCCGCATCTTGCTGTCTGACCTGGAAAATGTCTCATGTGCACTGATGTCTGGAATCACCTTGATTTTTAACTGTTTCAGATGATTGCTATCTGGCTCACATATTTACTCATAATTCTCTTACTCTAATATACTACATTAATACTTACTGTAATTCTCATAATTCCTTAATTAGTTCTTTATCCATTACCGATTAAGAAAGTGCAAATCTGGTAATAGAATCAGCACTTGTCCTGTTTTCATTTTAACCATCTTGGGTGATATATTCTCATGTCAAACTTTCTAAAAAAACTATCAATCCCCAATTATTTCCCAAAGAATTTAGGGAATTCACACTTACACATTACACTTTGTTGGAAGAAAAAGTCAGTAATTCCCAGACTTTTATAATCAAGATCTAAATCTATTTTGATAAGGCTTAGTCAAACTTCATCAAACTTCATGCTGTGAAAAAAACATCTAGTTTCAATTTTTAAACATCTACAACAATTAGTGCTTCCTCCTTATAGTATATCTTGTAAGTGTTAGAGTTAAAATTGTGGTGTAGCTTTTTTGTTTTTTTTCCTCCAGCCTCGCACACCAGCTAGGGCATTCTTAGATAAACAGATAAGCAGATAGTAAGAGGCTCATCTGTCAACATAAAGAAAATGACTGGGACAAACAAAGTAAAGCAGTAAGAACGAGAATGAGAGAGATTAAAGGTTGATGGGATTAGGATGTAGATACAATAGTAAGCGTTGGGTAGACTGTGAAACTGGAGCACACTATTAATGAAGAAATGGGAGGAATTCTTGGTGTTGGTGGATAGGGGATATAAGGCTGTGATGTGCTTTTGGTTGTGCACTCCTGCTTGCAGGATGCCTGCCATTGCAATCACAATTTAAAACTTTTTCATAGGGAGATCCGGTCTCCAAAAAATTAAGGATAAAAAATATCTAATTTAGATACTCTGTAATTAGAGAATATTTAATCCTACAAAATCCTTGCAAGTGTGCTCCGTTCTTGATACAATCTTTTGAGGGTAAATGGTAAGAGAAATTATTAAGATCAAGTTACTTAACTATGGAAAAAATCAAGTTAAACTGTAACGCAAGCCGTTTTATTTGCAGTAACATGACTCAGTTACTGAAAGAGGAAGCTGTAATCCAGCTGGTGCTCAAGTGACATTTTGTGCTCTTAATGTTTAAGTATTCTGATAAAAAAGCAAGTAGAGAATGCACAACAGAAAAACATGGTGTTCTCCCATCCTAACCTGTCCGGCCTAATAGTTAAACATAAAAATGAAATTATTTCTAGTTCTCTGTCTATTCCTTTTTTTAATAATAATAACAACAAAATATTAGAAGTTATTTGATTGCTACTTTTTGACCTAGACCATGTGGTAATGTGGTTAGGTAATTATCTGAAATGTTTATTATTGTCATTTCAATCTTTTTAGCTGAATTAGCATGTCTCATGTAACATTTCATGCCATGAGTGAGATGTGATTTTTAAATAAAAAGTAGGAATGCAATACTGTTTCATCTTTCTTATGTGCATTAGATAGAAAACAGGAAAGTATTCCTCTTTGAAAATAAAGATCTGGCAATACTTCAGCATAAAAATATTTTTCCTTATAATAGTGAGTAAACACATTAAATTTACCATCATCTCCAATTCTGGTAGCTTTCCATCCTAGAAAGTAAGTTATATGGAAACATGTAGTTAATAAATTCTGGATTCCAGTTAAGCCAACTCAAATTTTGGGAGCAGAAAAGTTATAACTTCATGTGTTTATTAACAAAGGATGAAGTCAGCACTTTATGAGAACTTCAACCTGAAAGGGAGCAGAAGTTCAACTGTCTGTACAATTTCATGTACAAATATTTTAAATTACTGTAACTTCATCAAAAGTCAGCAAGAGCTTTGAATTAGATTTACCTATTTTTGCTTTAAGGAAGCCCTCTTATTAGGAAATGATTTAAACCACTACATAATTAAAGATGTATATATATATATGTTTTATGTTTGTCTATATAAATAGAATAGAACAGGGAGGTGCCTGTGTAGATCAAGTCCAACTGCCTGACCACATCTGGGTTAACCAAAAGTTAAAGCATATTATTGAGGACATTGTCCAAATGCCCTTACACTGAACTCTCACAGGCATGATACAGTTCTCCATAAAAAGGGCTTTTGTTGATGTACACCGATCAGTTTAGTTCTCTCTTAAGAAAAGTTTAATCATACTAAAATCCAGGCAGAATTAAATCTAGCCAGACACATAAAGGGGAACAAGAATAAATTCTGCAGGTTTATCAGTAATAAAAGGAAGTCCAGGGAAGATCTGAGCCCTCTCTAGAAGGGAACTGGATCACAAGGGATACAGAGAAAGCTGAGGTGCTTCATGACTACTTTGTCTCAACCTTCAACAGCCAGACCTCCCAAGCTGCAGAAAGCAAGGACCTGGAGAAGGAAGATCTGCCTGAGGTAAGTGAAGATCAGGTTCAAGATCATTTGAAGAACCTGAAGGCACACAGGTCCATGGGACCCAATGAGATCCATCCACAGGTTCTGAGGGAACTGGCCAATAAACTTGTCAAGGCAGTTATCCATTCTATTTGCAAGGTCATGGCAGTCTGGTAAAGTTCTCATTGAATAGAAAACTGGGAACAAGAAGGAAAAAAGATCCAGGGACTTACAGGCTAGTCAGTCTCACCTCTGTTCCCGGTAAGATCATGGAGCAGATCCTCCTGAAGGCCCTACAAGGTGACTGATGGTAACCAACATGGATTCACCAATGGAAAATCATGCCTGACATCAGAGTGGCCTTTTATGATGGAGTTACAGCAATAGTGGATAAAGGAAGAGCAACTGATGTCATCAACCTGGTCTTGTGCAAAGTGCTTGACACCATTCCACATGACATCTTGGTCACCAAATTAAAGAAAAATGGATTTGATGGACGAACCACTTGCTGGGTAAGGATTTGGCTGGATGGTCACACTCAGAGGGTTGTGATCAACAGTTCAATGTCCAAATGGAAACCAGCGATGACTGGTGTTCCTCAGGGATTGGTGCTGGGACTAGTATTAATTAAAATCTTTGTAGGCAACATGGACAGTGGGATTGAGTGAATCCTCAGCAAGTTTGCAGATGACACCATGCTGAGTGGTGCTGTTGACACACTAGAAGGAAGGGATGTTATCTAGAGGGACCTGGACAGGCTTGAGAGGAGGGCCCATGGCAACCTCAAGAAGTTTAACATGGCCAAGTGCAAGGTCCCACACCTGGCTTGAGGAAATCCCAAGCACAGATATGGGTTGGGCAGAAAATGGCTTGAGAGCAGCCTGAGGAGGATTTGGGAGCGTCAGTTGATGAAACATTCAGCATGAGTCGGCAAAGTACACTTGCAGTCCAAAAGGTCAACTATGTCCTGGGTTGCATCAAGAGAAGTGAGATCAGTACACTGAGGGAGGTTATTCTTCCCCTCTACTCTGCTCTTGAGAGGGTCCATTTGGAGTACTGTGTACAGTTCTGGGGACCCCAGCATGAGAAGAACATTGAATTGTTGGAACAAAACCAGGGGAATGCCACAAATATGATCAGAGGGCTGGAGCACCTCCTCTAGGGGACAAGCTGAGAGAGCTGGGGCTCTTGAGTCTGGAGAAGAGAAGGCCCTCGAAGAACCTTATGGAGGCCTTCTTGTACCTGAAGTGGGACAACAGTAAAGATGGGGAGGAACATCTTTATAAGGGCATGTAGCAACAGGACAAGAATAAGTAGGATGAATTTAAACTGGAAAATGATAGATTTGGACTAGATATTAGGAAGAAATTCTTTACTGTGAGGGTGGTGGGACACTGAAACAGGTTGCCCAGTGGGGTTGTGGATGCCCCTTCCCTGGAAGCACTTATGGTCAGGCTGGATGGGGCTTTGAGCAACCTGGTCTAGTGAGAAGGTATCCCAGCCTATAGCAGGGGAATTGAAACTTAATGTTCTTAATAGTCCCTTCCAACCCAAACGATTCTATGATTCCTTCTATGCTCTGGTATAATTATATAAAACTTGTAGAAGCAGAAGGAGTAGGAGCAGTCATTGCAGTGGTAGTAGTGCTACCAGCGTTAGTAGCAGAGCACTCTCATTTCTTCTTCATCCAAACACTTAGTTACTGATCTTTTATTGATGCAAGCATGTACTTGATATTGTTACTGCGATTCCTCAAAGCAAAGTACTAATCATGCATATGTATAACATAGGCATTTATCTTCATTTGATCGATTGGCCTGAATGCAGGTGAAATTTTCCACTAATTAAGATAATTATTAAGACTAATCAACTTGGTTTTAGATGAAAGCAGTACCAATGAAACTTCTACTGTTCTTCCACATATCTCCTTAATGCTCTAAAATGTTGCAGCAGAACTTTGTATTATGTCTGTATCCAGATGCAATAGAACTTTTCTGCTGTTCTTATTGCATGTATTCCAGGCCTCTACTCTGTCATTTCTTATCTCACTATGTTCTTGCAGCCCACAAGATGTTCAAGAATCTCTAGTGGTGACACATTTCTTATAGCTAAGGATAGCAGTGGAAAGCCAATTAGAATTGCGTCCCTACTAGACCCCGTGGTATTAGAATCCTTGTAACTCTCATTGCTTCATTTTCTCTGAATTCCACTGTCAAACTACTAAAGAGGCCTCCCTTCAAGGCAGTTACCATTTTCTGAATCTGAACTGACGGAGAACACTGTGGAGGAGACACACTGTGCTCTTTCAGGGGGATTTTATTATAGTTGCTTGTACTTTGTTAAATCTAAACTTTTAAAATAAAGTTGAGGTGGAGATACTCATACCACACTATTACTTCTCATTGCCACTAAGTTTACACAGGAGAAAGTTCTTGTTAAAAGGCTGCAGATTAGATAAATCTGACCATTCCTGTCCTATGCTAGAGACAGAAATTGTGAAAATACTCTACTCTGAACTCTAATTTTTTAAGATTTTTAACTGAATGGGACAGTGTAATATCCTATAAATAATTAAATATGAATCTTACTGAAGTTTGATTACACAGCTCAGGATAAAAGCCAATTAAATCAAGTTTCTTCTGACTAGCAGGAAAATTATTATTTCACACACATAGGTTGCTTCTACATCAAACGGGAAGCAGCTTAAAATTTAAACACTAGCTTATTTTAATGAGTGACCTTGAAAGAACAAAACTGGGGTCTAGAAGAAAAGCTATTCAATAGCCTTAGAGGGGAAAAAAAACAAAAAAAGAAAAAACTAAACTGGAAAGCCTTATCATCTGGCATTTTCTTTATTTATTTTACTACAAAAGCTGATTACAAGCACCCTTAAGCACCCTTAAGTAAAAAGTAATTTTGCAAGAGGCTCAAAATTTTAGAAACCATAATTGTTATTGACTATGACAAAGAGTTTCATTCTTTCTCTTTGTTCTACTCTTCCAGAACTACAGGGAAAATATGGAAGTGTCTAAAGAATTTACTTCAACACTTTCAGCATAAAATGGTTCATAAATCCCTACAAAGTAGGTTTTTTATTCTTTTCTTTTTAGCCTGCTTATTGAACTGAAAAATTCATTCTCCACCAGAATTGGAGAAGAAATATGGTAGATTATAGCCATTTCTTTATCTGCAATAGTATTTCAGAGCATTTCTGAACTTGTCTCTTTCTGACAGTATCACACAGACGTATGCTTTGCATCATCAAAGTTCTTCCACATAATAGCTCCTTCTCCTTTTTTCTCCTGAGTCAAATTGAATCTTATGAGGTATACTTCTTTTTTTCACATTAGGACTTTTTTTTTTTTTTTTTTTTTGCAAAAATTTTTGGTCCTCTCATAATACTGAATATCAAAGTATATGAAATATAGTTCTTTTACAGTCCAATATAATTAAAGCTCAACAGAAATCAAATTGCAGACTTCCTTTCCTTGCAATCAACTGCATCATAAAGGCTGAGCAGAAGAATGGGAAAGTTAGAACTGTAGAAATTCAAGCAACATTAAATCATCTAACACATTGTTCCTCCTTTATATAATTGTTAGTAATTGTCACTTTGAGAGTAATTGTGTTTAAATTTCTTATGCAGCATACTGTTGTAAAGCAACTCATGAATCTAGGGAAACTCTTAGAATAAATTAACATGTCAGAAATAAGTCAAAAACTAAGTTAAAACATTAGAATATTATCAGCAAAATACTCAACTCTGCTGTTTAAACACAGCTAATCTCTTTAACAAAACATGTTATTTCACATTGAACAGCATGCAAAATGCTGTCTGCATAGACAGAATCATAGAATAATAGAAACTATAGCCCTGTAGAATAATTTATATTGAAATGATTGGATCCAATTCTGTACTCCAAAGATGAAATTCATAGTCTCCTAGGGAAGTACTCCCATGACAGTATTTAATTGCTTTCAGAATAGTGTATATTTTACTTGTTTACCTTATTTCAGGTTATATAGATTTAGATCTTTCCCTGGTTTCCTGAGACACACACAGTGTATCATGTTACTGATGCATTTTTTTTAACAAACTCTCCATATGTCTTAATATACATCTATGGATTTTGTTTGGTTTTGAGTTATCATGGCATATTTTCAGTTTTGTTAGTAAAGGCAAGATACATAACTAACCAACTGTGATCAGTAAACTTCCTACATTTGTCAAATTTGACATCTACAAATAAAGTAGCTGGTGTGAGTAGGATGTTGTTAATTATACTTAACTGGTCAGAAAATGAGTTTTTTAATTTGCAGTTTTCTTACAAATTTTACTATAGGCAATTTCTTTCACTGAATTCATGATTTATTAATTATTATTACAGTCATAGCTTTCTAATGCTTTTGCATTATGTCAGTGCTTATAAAGGAAGAAAACCTGAAGTTGCAGGGTTTCTGCATACATGTCAAGTATATTTTTACATGAGTAATCAGCCTTCCCCAAGTATTTTTTGATAAAATGACAGCATTCCTCTGGAGGATCAAAATCTACTATTATTGTTATTTACTTGTGTAAGGGATTTTAACTTTTGCACATGGAAATCAAAAGAAATATGTGGACTTTGTATGTTCTGTCTCCAAATATAAAATTATTACTTTTTGTCAATTTAATTTCCGAAATGTATTTTTAACTTCAAATATAAATTTTCACTTATTTGTCAAGAGAAACACCTGATTTTTTTTCTTTTTTAAGTATCGACTCTCATATTGAGAATAAATACACTTAGAGGTTAAGATTTTTTATGAGAAACAAACATGGTAGCCATCTTTCAAATATTTGTCACTCCTCAATATTTAAATATCCATTAATATTGAGAATTCACTAAAAAATTTAGAGAGAAATGTTAGCTTTTCTTCATTGTGATGATTCTATGAACTGTAGTTGCCAAACTCACAGAATCACAGAATCACAGAATCACTCAGGTTGGCAAAAATCTTAAAAATCATCAAGTCCAACAGCAGCCCAACCATACTACCCTCACTCTAAGAATCCTCTTCTAAATCATATTTCTGAGCACCACATCCAAATGGCTCTTAAACACACCCAGGGACAGTGGCTCAACCACCTCCCTGGGGAGCCTATTCCACTGTTTAACAACCCTTTCTGTAAAGAAGTGTTTCCTAATGTCCAGCCTAAACTTACACTGGCACAGCTTGAAGCCATTTCCCCTCGTCCTGTCACAGGTGAGGAGAGACCTGCCCCACTCTCACTGTAAGCACTTTTCAGATATTGGAAGAGAGTGATAAGGTCTCCCCTCAGCCTCCTTTTACCCAGACTGAACAGCCCCAACTCAGTAACTCTGTAACCACTGGTTAAAATTATAACAGGAAATTCATTTGAAAAATAATGGGAATACTCTCCAACAGCTGCACTAATATGGTCACCATAACGAAATGTAAATATGCTATAATTTAACTCACCATTTAATTCCTTTCATTTATAGTTGTGTTTAATGCAAAATCTACATCACAAAATTCTCCAACAACTCCCAATAAATTTTCCAAAGACTTCTTCAACAGCTCTTCCAAAACAGAACCACTGTGAAGTTCTGTATCTAGTGGTCTATTGTAGTTTAAAGCTGCAGGCAGTCAAAGACCACACAGCCATCTGCACAATTGTTTGCACTCTCATCCATTCCCAAGATACCCCTGTAACTCCAGAAATGGATTCTGTCCATTTATAGCTTGATGGCATTATGGTACGTTATGCACAAGTATCTACTAGAGCCTTATACTTCTGAGGTCCTTATCTGCCAAACCTGTGAATCCAGACAGTCCAATAAATCTGATTGCCCCTTTTCTACACCTGGCTGGAGACAGGGTAAATCTTGGTCACTGTATTCATTACACACTTCTTTTGAATATAAACAAAAATGTGCATGGTGTGTATCTGATCTATCCTCTTTCCCATTCAGAGGAACACTTACTTCTGAGAGGTGAGATATTGGTTTATGCAGATGGAGAGAAAATTTATTATTTCTCTTCAGATCTCTGAACCAGTTTCTCTACAGGTGAGAAACAGGTCACTGGAAGGGAGAACCCAGGGCAGAGCCACAAAAATGACTATGGAACTGGAACATCTCTCCTACAAACAGATGCTGAGAGAGTTGGAGCTATTCAACCTGGAGAAGGAAATGCTCTTATCAACATCTGTAAATACCTGACTAGAGAGGAGAGAGCCAGACTTTTCTTATTGTTGCCTATTACCAGAAGAAGATAAGCAAAATACAAGAAATAACTTCTTAACACTACATTTTTTTTTTTTTTTTTACTGAATGTGATCAAATGAAGGTTGTCCAGAGTTGGCATCCTTTGAGTTATATAAAAAATTACTGGACATAGCCATAAGCAACCTAATCTAGCTAGTCCTGCTTGAACAATAGTCATGACTAGACGATCTCAGGAGTTGCTTTACAACTTCACAAACTTCTGTGATCCTATGACTACATTAGCTGTTATTATAACACATATGTCAGCTAACGTGCTTGTGACATATTTGTAAGTAAAGGTTCCTTGCTACGGATAAAATAACTATGATTACTGAATCATCAATTTAAAACCTTGAAACAGATGGTTATGGGAATAGCATAACACATGTATCTGCAAATTTTAAGAAAACATACTGTTGTCCTACATTTGCTTTACTAGGTGGGTTCCTGAAAACAGTTAAAATACTAGTTATTTCTCCAATCTGAAACATGAAAAACAAACAAAAATCTTTATAGAAGTGTTTAAGGTGGGGTTGGAATAATTTGGTGTCAACAATTTCATGAACAATTAAAATAGCAACTGCAGCAAATAGAGGTAGTTATTTAATTAATTTACTATTGTGTAAATATCCACAGGATATCTTCCAGATCCACATGAAATTCTTTAATGCTAATAATGCCAATGAGACAATTAAGTAAATTGGAGCATAAAAAAAGAGAAGAAGAGAAACCAAATCATATTAATGGAAGCGTTATAAAGCAGAAATAAATAAATAAATTCAAACAAACTAGTGCTGTATTATTAAAAAAGAATACTAAAACTACCTTTTTCTGATAATATAAATAAACAAATTAAGAGACTGTGCTCTATCTGTAACTTAGAAATAAAAAATTGAAAATGTAACAGTCTTGAAAAATCATAGCCATGATAGGTTATTATAAGAACACCCAAGTGAAAGCATTAAAAAAGAATTGAACTGTATTCTATAGATGCATAGTAGTATTATTACGCCCAAGATATCATTACATTTGTTCTACAAAGACTTAAAAATTAATTTAGTGCTTTGTATCCTTTCACTTTTCACCTTCCTATCACTTTCTCTTTTTGCTTTATTTCCAGGATCACCTGTACATTAAAAAAGCACCCCTAATTTGTCCTCCTTTCTTTTTGGAATGCTGCTTTGGTGTACTGGTGTGCTAATAATATTGCACTATTTGATTTTGTTCTGCTTTGTTTTGTTTACCCATACAGAATTCCTATATTCACTATTTTAAGGTATCTTGTCTTCCAAGAAGACAGATTTCCATATTTATATTATTATGTTATTGTTATTATGAGTTCATATTACTGTCATTTCGTTCTGTACAGTTTGTTAAATGATCATAGCTCAGATACAGTTCAGTTCGTGTTTAATAGCTTAAACTCAGAAGCTGTAGGAAATTGACTAACAATTGCAAATCTGGAGAGACTTACTAAGCAAAACATTTATGGGACATTTGATCATGACCTAGTTTTTATTATAAGAAAAGTTGAGATTCTAAGTTCCAAGTAGATTTAGACATCTCAGTCTCAGATTGAAATTCTTCTTTAAAATCAAATATTTGAAGACTGTTTGATAACTGTTAGGGTTTTTTGTTGTTGTTGTTTCTTTTTCATGCTAAAAGACAATTATTTTGGACAGAAAACGCTGTTTTTGCATTCTAAATGATTATTATTGTGTAAAAATATCAGCCTCTTAATTCCTGCCTTCATATAACAATTCCTAAAAATTTTATATTGGTTTGATTTGATTAAGAGTGCGTTTTACATACAGAAAAATATATATAACATTTAAAAACACATATTCCTAGATGCACTAACAAGCCTTAAAAGATAAATTTTCTGTCATGGTCCGAATAATTGTCAGAAAGATATTAAAATATGTCATATGGTTAGATACCATAATTAGGTACAATAATTAGATATTCTGAAAATGCATGCTGCTAAACCTTAAAACACTTTTTCCAGTAAAACAATTTATTGTCATTTATTATTATTATCCTCAGTTCTGTCTGCTCACATTATCTATATATACAACTTCCAGTCCTATAAAATGAATGCTAGACATTAATTTATTTGTACTGATTAAGTAGAACTGTATTTTTTATTTTTTTAATTAATAGCTTCCAAAATTCTTAAGATAACAGTAATCTTAAAAATAGGCATTATTTTAAACATTTGAAATAATTGTTCTTATTGGTACCTTTCCTTACAGTACTTCAGAGACATCAAACTTTGGCATTCCAGAATCTTTTCTTTTAGCTGACTTTACTTCAAACTGAAGTAAAATCACTGAAAAAGTTGCATTATCTGAAGACGATGAAGCACTTCTTTTAAGTGGAAAACATCTAAAGATACAAAGTGTAAGAGATAGAGTATGGCCTTAGGAGGGAAGGTTAGGAGAGCATACTAAATTATTCTCCAAAGATGAATTTGAGAAGTTTCCCTTAAGAATATTATTGGAAGATATGTACTTCACAGTATGACGCCTGCACAAGTGTAGAAGTATAAGAAAATTATACATTTCTCATGAAAGCAAAGGATATCTTCTTTAATAGTCAACTATTTCACATTTCTTGCACTATTTATCACTGTTCATCAGAGGAATATTGCAATGATATTGCTAGTGAAGCTAGGATCTTTAAATGATAAATTAGGTCTTTGTCAGCTTTTTTCCTCCTTTTATTTCAAAGGGTATTAGAATAATGTGTTTTCTAACCTTCATGTGTGCCCATTCACCTACCAGAATATGAAAATAAAACAGAGAAATGTATTCAAAGTTTTTGTTAATATCCTGTTCAGTATGAGGAAAAACTGTTTTGTTTTTTTTTTTATTTTATTTTAAAGAACTCCAGTAAGGAATAAATAAATAAATAAATAAATAGTGATCCAATCTCAGAAATATTTTTAGTTTTATTCTCAAACCTAAGTACTTCTGATCTCAAAAGCATAAAGTAGGCTGCAGATTACCATACGGAAATATTAAAAATACAGACTTATTACATTAAAGTATCATTTGAAGATTTATGATTATTTTAGATTCAGTTTTATCCTGTTATGACACTTCTTGGTATAAAAGTAATATATCCAGATATATAATATAGAAAGTTTTATACCATTTAAACAGAAAGTATAATCCTTATTTATTCTCTCCTTCAAAACGCCATAACAAGTATTTTATCTGGAATGTGAAAAACAAACAAACAAAAAAATTAAACAAATTGAAAAAACAAACCCAAACTTTTTGGTACTTCCTTTAGGCCACATAAAAATGTGTGACTTTTACAGCTGTTTTTCCTGGATCTCCCCATTTTGTCAAATGTGTTAATCTTCATATTTTGTTCATTTTTTTCTTACTGACATTCAGCCCATTCTGTAGTCCATTTAACCAGACTATGCTTCTCTACTTGTTTCACTTTTTTAAATCTTTATCTTTTAATCTTTTCCTTCAAAAATATAAAAAGGATGAAAAAAATAAAAAGAGGGAAAAAAAAAGAACTACAAAGAGTAACCTGGCCACGAGGTAAATACCTTAAACAGAAAACATAAATAGAAACTTTAGTAGTATTTGCTTCTCCAACAGCCAGAATATACAGAATATATACAACAAAACAACATGGGTTTTGCCAGGAAATTAGTTGAAATATTGTCAATACCATGTGTAATCTTTCATACTATGTTATGAATGCTGTTGACTATATGATGACATACTGAACAGCTTATTTGAATCAAATATAAATGGGAAGTCATTACATTATAATAAAATGATGTAAGTCAAAATTTTTGTACTCGATGAATGTAAAATGGGAGTATGGTTAAATAACTTTAATTATTTCAGTATTTACAAAATGGTATATGTACTTGACTATGTCAGTGACTTGACCTGTGATAAAAGCAAATGAATGGAAGAATCAAAAATCAAGATTTTCTTCCTTCTTCTGATTAGAAGGGGAGACATTTATTTTACAAACACATGATTTGTGTTGTGAAATATGTGTTCAAAACCAAACAAAACCTTTTTCCATGACTGATTATTCTCATTGGAATCCAAAAATATTAAGTTACTTCTTTTCAAGCCTGAGGTCTATGGGTTTCTAATTACATAAGAATTCTCAGGAGAATCTACCCTGGGATATTAACATTGATCTATATTCAGGGAAAAAGCTAAAGTCCCCTCAAACACATTAGCAGTTTCCACATAGAACGACTAATTTTAGATTTTGTGTTGAAAGTGTCCCGATCTAACATTGAACAAACAAACGGGAAGATATTGGTCTCAAGGGAAATGAAATATATGTATTTGTCAGGAATATGACAACTTCTGCAGAAAAGACTATTTCTGCCAAGCACAGACTTTACCCATTTAGATATATATAGAGAAAAACTGTTCAGAGAGCAGGAATTAGTGACGCTTGCTTTCAAACACAGCCAAATACCTTTAACACCAGAATCTATGTTGTTCTCTTTATTACACATTAATGACTTAGTTGCCTAATTGCAAGGAAAGACTGGGCTTTTTAAACTAAAGATAGAATGTCCTTATTGTGATAGCACTCTCCTGGGATGCAAGACATCTTACTTCCCACATAGAATGAATGAAACCAGGATTTTCTGCATGTTGTATTTAATTTAGTTCTCTATATACTCATTAAAAGAGCTAGGTATTTAATTTACTACACCATATTAACCACTTAGTATAAAATAAAATGAGGCATCTGTCTTGAATGGAGGTCTCTTTGCAAAATTTTCAGTAACATTATTTTTTTATTGATGTCATAATGATGTAAATTGCAATGATATACATATCTGAAGAAAGTCCATAATATTTTAGTGAGGTAACACCTCAACTAGTCACCTAAATTAATTCTACTGGGTATTATCTGCGTTTCAAAACGTTAAAAGCTCTAAATATTCACACTCATATCCTGCATCAAAGGATGCAATGCTAGCAGGTCAAAGGAAGGATCATTCTTCCCCGCTCTGCTTTTGGGACCCCACCTGGAATACTCATTTTAGCTCCAGGCACCACAGCATAGGAAAGACAGTCTTGTTAGAGAGCACCCAGAGGAGGGACACAAGAATGATCAGAGGGTATCTCTGAATGTGAGGATAAGCTGAGAAAGTTGGAGTTACTTAGCCTAGAGAAGAGAAGGCTCCAGGGATACACTTTAGCAATCTTCCAGTACTTAAAGGGGACGTACAGGAAGGATAGAGAGGGACCCTTTTAGGGAATGTACTGATAGGAGAAGGGGTAAAGGTGAGGCCCTGGAACAGATTGCCCTGAGAAACTATGGATGCTCTGTCCCTGAAAATGTTCAAGAGCAGGTTAGATGGGTCTTTCAGCAACCTCATCTAGTGGAAAAGAGACATGAAAAGTGACCCTCTCTTAAGCCTAACCCTAACCCTTCCCCTTTCCCAGGGCATGGGCCCGTGGGTCCTCTTGCCCCATTTGTCACAGAACTTGGCCATAAACCATTCGTAATATATTAATTGCAACGTGAGAAAATATAACAGCATGCCTTCTAGGTATTGAGATCTCATGTTCTAATGACCTGTGTACTTGGCTCAGCAGAAAAAATCATGTTACTAAAATGAATGGACACATGAACACTAGTTGCTTGGAACATGTAAACTTAATTTAACATATGAAACAACAGTTCTGCTCTTTTATCTCTTTTCATCACTAACAGTAACCAACAGGGGGTATAGCAGTTTGCTAGTTAATGAGTTATAAATGATCTAATTAAATGTCTCCTTGCAGTTGTCTTCACACTTCATTAGTAAGTTCGGTTTTTATTAAGCTAGGAAATGTACTGTCATTTTAATAATTCATTCAATTGTAGTTAAATTGATAAAGGCCTTGATGATATTATTTAATGAAGGTTTAACAAACTATGTAAAAAAATCCAAAAGTATATATTCAATAACATGTGTTTAATTTTATTTTTTGTGTAGCATTGAAAAAATGTATATGATATATACATGCTATTTGTTGTATATATATATATACATATGTTATTTGTTTTACAGACTATTTCAGCCAATATTATCTTGTATTCTGCCCAATTATTTTCTTCTTTTATCTTTGAAATATGAAGAAACTGTCTCATTCTATAAAATTTGTGCTTGGTTTTAATACATCGTCTAATCAGTAAGTACATCATAGGCTGTGTTCAGTGGAATTCAATTATAGTGTGAATGTCAACTGCCCCGAGCCAATTCCCCTTAGTTTTATTTATTTTTATTTTTTTCATTTCACATGATGTCATATGGTATTCCTTTTTCCAGTTTATGTCAGCTGTCCTGGTTCTGTCAACTCCCAGCTCACATCAGCACCCTTGCTGACTGGACAATATAACAAGCTGAAAAACTAAAATGTATCTGATACCGTACAGCACTGCTCAGAAACAATTAAAACATTGGCGTCTTACCAACACTTCTTTCCTAAAGCAAATACCTAGTATCATAACCAACAATAATAAAAAAAAGTCATCTCTGTCCCAGCTGAAACCAGGACAGAGACCCATACTGGAGCAGTCCATTCCTAAAGAATTGATCTCATGCCATGTACCCACCATACTGGAGCAGTTCTTGAAGAGCTGTAGCCGGTAGAAAGCCTATGTAGGATCAGTTTGGGAAAGACTGTATCGCATGGGCAGAACCCCACACCTATCCCACGGGCACTCCCTCAGGACCAGGGGAGAGAGTGAGGGAAGAGTGGAAGAGACAAAGCATTACATGCTGACCTCAACTACCATTTATTCAATACATGAGTCTTATCACATTTTTTCCTCTTGATCTTTTGAGAAAGGGGAATGACTGAGCCAAGATCAAGCTTTACGGTCCATCAGTGTGAAATCATACCCTCCAACATAAAATTCAAGAAATACCTTTCCAGGAAATATGTTCATTCATGTTTTGTGTTAACTGTCTGTGTAAGTGCTCGGTACCAGAGACTTTATTTTTTTTTCTTTTTTCTTTTAATCGTGCATATTTTAAGCATGATTTAAGACAGAAAGTCTTGAAACTAAGGATACTTCTTGAAAGCATTACTCCAGAACAATAAACAAAGAGATACATTAATGGCAAACTGTTAAATAAAGCTTGCCTCTGCAACTCAGTCTCACTGAAGAGTTCTCCAGTACTCCCACATCAGTCTTGGTGATTAAAAAGGTCATCACCCATCATCTTACCATTTTAGCCTGACAGGTAAATCAGAATATGATTGTTAGGTTCTGACAACTGCCACTATAATTACTTAAACAAAATAGAAATTAACAGTGTGCTTTTAAAGTAGGCCAAGGATTACAAAACTGACCTTTGGTTTTATTCTAAACAATTTCACCACAAGTCTAATTCCCTAGTATTTTGATGTACAAATACCCATTTGCAAAAGATGCCTTCAGAAAGCTTTCCTTTTTCAGAAATACCTGAGGCATTTGTTTTGTTTTGTTTTGTTTTTTTACACAATATTTGGCTTGGTTTGAATTAACATTCTTAATTACTTCTCTCTGGTGCCCTCAAGCACAAAAGAGGAACTTACCTTCCATCTGCCCTAGTTCCATATTTACTGAACAGCTGTAAGTGGGAGCCTCTACTCACTTAGTGAACACTGTTAGCTCCCCCTCTGTTTGGGGTCCAACAGCTCTTTAAGTCATGAAAGTGGCACCTGACATCCTCCCTTGAAAGGCTTTAGAAAGCAGAAAGCATGGGAGTGGTGGGAAGAAATGCATCTGTGTGGAATGTTGGCCCAAGAAGGCTGTACCTGTCATAGACACTGTGTTCAACTTGGTTAAGGGTCTAGGACAGAGAAGAAAATAAGTTGATACAAAGGCAGGGGGATTGTTTAACAATTACTGTCATAGGCAAAACTGACTTGATTTTGGGAAAAAAAAATTACTGCTGATGAATTAAGAAAATGAGAAACACAAAGATTAAAACAACCCCTCCCCTTACCAATAAATAGTGGAAGGACAATCTCAGCACCAGAGTAAAAGGGTAAATACTTTGAAATGTGCATGTAGGAAGTGAAAATAATATCTGTATCTCTTATATTACTAAATATCATGTTTATTCATTAGGAAATTTGAAACAATCAAAAACCTTAATTGAACTGTTGCTCCACGTTTAACTCTCTATAGCAGTATACTTCCTTTGGCCCAAAACAAGACTTTGAATGTAATGTTCTGCTACTCCTTCTGGAGTGGTTGAAATATTGTCACAGAGCTTAGCTAAGGCTTGTTGGTAACCTCCCTTTATCTAAATTCTTTCTGTTTAAAAACATACTGTGTGAGGAAAAGCATTTGTGTCTATAAAACTCAACACCACACACTTATCAACATGCAGTCACCATTAACTAACATGGAAGAACATGTGGAGCCTCTCTCCCTTTCTGTCAGATCCATTTGTTTATCCAGTGTTTGAGAAGAGAGTAAGCACCTTGCTGGTTTTCACTGAAGTTTCCTTTAAGAGATTGGAAGTTCTTTTAGCAAGCAACACTTGCACTTACTTTCCAAAGCCTTTTTATACTCTTTATTTTACCTTCTTCCCCTCAATAATTCATGCTTATGTTCACTGCATTGATTAATTTGTGTTATCGCTGATTAAATAGAATGGTCCTCTCACACATCTGCATGCAGATTACTACATACGGTATGTAACCAAGTAATTGGAAAGGAAAACAGTTGTAGGTAAGGCTTTGTGTGAATTGTATTATGTCTGTGATAATAGGAATAATTCCTAGTCAGCAGTGGCTTAATGCTTTCTAACAGCAATGACATAAAAAGGGCAGTCTTAATTAACATTTAACCTACTACTATATGTTATATCTTTGAAATGGAATTTTAGTTTCAGACACAATTTTCATATTTTCCAGGATCTCTTCAAAATATGAATTTATGTATATATATATATATATATATGTAAATTTATAATATCTTATATAAACACAGAATAAGTAATAGTAGTCCATGGTCAGTTTTGCATAAGCTCTTGAAATAATTGTTGCATAATAATGTTTGCTAGCAGTAGGAATTTAAAGAATGTAATGGTAATATCTATAATTTAAAGGAGGAATTTAAGGGGAAAGCATATAATAGCTTTTACTCCAGTGCTGTAATAAATCAAATACTTGTCTAGTACTTGAAATATACCTGTTTTTCCATGATTAGGGAAAGCTGTACTTAGTCACTAGTATTAATATTTTTAATGTCTCAGCATGTGTATTATCTTAATATGATTATGCATGATCATCATGAATAATGTGCACCTTAATGTAATCTCCAGATATTAGGGAGGAATAATTGCATGCACCAGTACAGGCGGAAGGATGACCTGCTGGAGAGGAGCTCTGTAGAGAGGGACATGGGTGTCCTGGTGGACGACAGGTTGACCATGAGCCAGCAGTGTGCTCTCGTGGCCAAGAGGGCCAATGGCATTCTGGGGTGCATTAAAAAGAGCGTGTCCAGCAGGTCAAGGGAGGTGATCTTCCCTCTCTACTCTGCCCTGGTGAGGCCTCATCTGGAGTACTGTGTCCAGTTCTGAGCTCCCCAGTATAAAAAAGACAGGCATCTCTTGGAAAGAGTTCAGCGGAGGGCCACAAAGATGGCCTGTAGGATCTCCCCTATGAAGAAAGGCTAAGTGAACTGGGTCTGTTCAGCCTTGAGAAAAGAAGACTGAGAGGGGACCTGATCCAGGTTGATAAATACCTGAGGTGTGGGGGACAAAGTGGCGAGGCCAGACTCTTTTCAGCAGTGTGTGGAGACAGGACAAGGGGAAACAGACAGAGACTGCAGCACAGGAAGTTCCGCACGAATGTGCGCAAGAAATTCTTTATGGTGGGAGTGATGGAGCACTGGCACAGTCTGCCCAGGGGGGTTGTGGAATCTTCTTTGGAGATATTCAAGACCCACCTGGACGCCTACCTGTGCTACCTGGTGTAGGGACCCTGCTTTGGCAGGGGGTTTGGACTTGATGATGTCTAGAGGTCCCTTCCAACCCCTATGATTCTGTGATTCTATGATATTACCTACCTTCTATACTTCAGTTATTTTTTGAAACTTCTATTGCTGAGTAGTAAAAATGGCAATTTAAATTATTTTAATTGGAAATTTTAGAGTACTCAATTTCCTCTTTCTTACTAGCTCTGAAACTATCTTTTGAATTGTGATCATTAGTTCCTTCATTTAACATTCACCATAATGAAAGTTGCTTATCCAAGTACACTGGGCAATTCCCATTTTACTATATAATTAGATTAGTGTAAACTCTATCATATCTAAGGAATTTCAAACTAAAATAGGTAAGGCCTGCTACAGGAAACACTGCTTCACATATTAAAATAAATTCAGATACATCATCCAGGAATCTGTCTAATCTTGACCAGTTTTTCTGGTTGCATATTATTTTATTTATTAGAGTAACTATTAACAAAATATGTTTGACAGCTTAACACATGAACAAAAATGAATAACATTTTTTAGAATCTACCTATAAATATTTTCCTATTTAAAGAACCAGTAAAATTTTACATCTACTTTAATTATTAAATTAAACTACAGCTTCTTTTCTGTGGATGAATATGGCTATCCTCCCAGAATATCATACACTTTATAAATAGAAATAATTTTAGTCTGCAAGATTTCATAGCATTTTCTGGAAGGTTATGTTTGACAATTGGAATTAAGTGCTGTGTTACAGGGAAACATTCTAAGTGATACCCACTTACAGTGAGCACTGTCAGTTCACTCACATTCAACATATGAATTATCACAATTGTGGATTCACAAATAACACCCTGTGAGATTTGTCTAGCAGTATTCCTTGAGCTTATTTATGAAGACCTCATGGTTTGTCTAGAGATGTTCAATCAGAACACACATGGTTAGATCAGAAAATGATTTTTTTCCACACCCAAGCAGAATTTAAACAGCAAACTCAGTTGAACTGCTGGTATGGTTTTATGATTTTTTTAATCGGTATTCCACATCAAAATATCATATGAGGCATTAGGATTTTAAGAGGTAATGCTCCAGGTCCAAGTACTGCCAAATTTCCAGGTACCTGGCTCTCAGAGAACTACATACCCCAGAGGACTTTGCATTCCCGTTTTCCACCAAGAGGGAAAGATAAAACTGCATGCAAGTCCTGGAGACTTCCTCTTTTTGCTGTTCATCTCAGCAGAGGGAGTTTGATGTCTAGCCTCCAGATTTAGAGTAAGGCCTTCAGTTTTGGACACTCATTTTATTTGATTTATTAGCTTCAATTCCAATTATAATGTATTATATTATATTATATACGGCAAGATCGCTGGGGAGCATGCACACTGCCAGATGAGCAGAAAGGGAAAAGAGGGATCTCATGACTTGCCAACAGTTTTATCTTTCCCTCTGATTGGAAAACAGAAAATGAAAAGTGAAGCAAAGTCCTCTGGGGTACGCAGTTCTTCTCTACTGAGACAGGTATACCCAGAAGTATCAACAATCTATGTAACTGGAGCATTAACTCTTTAACTCCCAGTGCACTACATGATGTTATGATGTGAAATACCCATAACAAAAATCATAAAGCCATGACAACATAAGTTAGCAGTGTACCCTTCAGCCAAGATGACAAGCCACATTTTGAGGTACATTACACATAACATAGCTAACGAGTCAAAATAGTTTATTATCCCTCTGTATTTAGCATTGATGTTGCCTTACCTTGCATATCGTATACAGATCTGGGCTTCACAAAAAAAAAAAAAAATGTAACCAAAGTAAAACAACAGAACAGATATAACAGCTGAAAGCTGTGTCCAATGAGGAGAGGCTTGGCAGCAGTATCAGCCATCTCCTTCAGGACAGTGGGATGTATGTCATAAAGTCTCATAGAATAATGCATATTCACTCTCATGAGATGGTCATGAACATGCTCTTCTCTTACAGTGGCAGAGATTTTGCTTCAGGGCTGTGAGTGACATGAGAAGACAGACTGTAAGTGAAGACTTCAGCTTTTTACATATCTGTTGAAACCAGCTCTTCCTTCTCATTTATGAGGAGGGGTATATATTCCTTGCACTCTATCTTCTGACCAGTGTACCTGTAGAATCCTTTCTTGTTATTGTTCACATCCATCACCAAGTTCAGCTTCTTCTGTGTCTCAGCTCTCCTGGTCACATCACTGCATGTCTGGATAGCATCCCTGTATTCTACCAGGACAGCACATCCTTGTTTCCACTGCTTGTATGTTTCCTTCTTATCCCTCAGTTTAACCAGCAGGTTCTTACCTAGCAATGCCACTTTTCTGACCCCTCTGCTTATTTTGTATTACTGGGGGACAGAGAGGTCCTGTGCTCTCAGAACAGCCTATTTAAAGAATTGCCAGGTCTGCTCCAGTCTTTATGGACAAATTCCCAGGGGATCTCCTGCAGTAATTTCTTAAATAGTTATATTCTCACTCTTAATCCAAACACAGCACTGTATTGGCTACTAGGAAGAAAATTAACTCTATCCCAGCCAACATCAGGATGCCAGCATAGAAATAGGTTATATCATAGCAGTTGCATTCAGTATCCTAGTATGCTCATTTTAATGTGAATTTAGCAGTGTTAGTGGATGCAGACAGCAAATTTTGCAAAAATATTTCCTACTCCTGAAGTTCTTCAACCTGAGAACTGCGCTTAAAAAACAAAATCTACAAAAGAGTGCAAAAAAATAATCTAATTTCTGATAGTCTGTCAGTTAATATTTACTTTTCACAGGAATCAAAATGAATATATGTGCTTGCAAGCATTACATTTTCTGATGTCATATTGAAGAAAATAGCTAGCAAATTTGAATGATCAGAAGAAGAGTGAGTCGTCAACACCTTTTTTTTTTCTGCTCATAGATCTTTCTCGTCTAGCTGAAAAAAAAAGTCCAGTTATTGCTTTACTGTCATCTTCATTCTCCATTTATTTTTTCCATTTACAGTCAAAGGTTTCAAACTTAATTTTATCTAGAGGGTATGATTGAGAGTATTAAAAATGTATTATCTCCTAACAAAAGCTTAGAAACTTTTCTCTGATTTCTCTGTTGTATCTGTCAGATGTCTCATTTATTTCTGTATAAGTTTTATTTCTACATGTTCTTCATAAGTGGAAACACAGACATTTTCTATAAGCAATCACCATACAGGCTTTGCACAGTGTATGAAATACATTTTGGTGAGGTGATTAAATGGGAGGGGAAAGGGAAGCAGAAGGGAAAAAGGAAAAGGAGAGGAAAAGGAGAGGGGAGGGAGAGAAGAGGAAAGGGAAGGGGAAGGGAGGGGAGGAATTTGGACTGATTTACTTGAAGGCAATCAGCAGGAAGACTGTCTTCTAATATAACTGCAAAGGTATATTCTCTCTGTACTGAGCAAAATAGAATACAAGGTCTCTTTACTGGTAAACAGAAAGCAGAAATTGTTTTCAAAACTGCAAAATCTTTCTTTCTGGAATATCATTCTTCATTTCATGCATCGCTGAGCTCATTTAAATTTCTTGTTCAGCTGAGTATACCTTTTATCACCAGTCCCTGTTTCTCTGTCTTTTAGACAATCCCCTTCACAAAGAACTGGCAAAATGTATACATATTTTATGTTCTCTGATAATGAAATCGTATTCTTCTCTTAGGTTCACACATCTAGTATAATGTAATGCTGATGCTTGCAATGCATCATGGACAGGCATCTAGAGCTTGTGTTTATGATATTAAACAGTGTTTTAAGAGGGTTGACAGGTTTCAGCCATAGCCTTCTCTCAGAAACACCCTTTCTAGTCAGCATTTTGAATGAGGTAAGTTTGAAATAGTCTGTTTGTTATTCCATAGCCAGTAATAGAGTTGAAGATGATTTGTGCTATGTATTTGTCTATTAATATTATTTTTTGTTGTTGTTGAACATGTTTTGTACATGTTTTTCTACTTGCTTTTGTACATGTTTTTGTTCAGGTTGTACATGTAGTTGTATGGGCTTTGGGCTATTGTGTAGCCCAATAAAATTAATTAAAGTGGAGTCAACCACAGCCTTGCTCTGGGGTATTTAATACTACAGGAAACAAAGAACCCCATAAATGGGGTTAGGTAGATAGCAATTATAGGAAAAAGCTGATAGTGCACTGTGCAGTATGTGTTAAGTTTCAATAAAAGCTTAGGTTCTGTGCCATATAATTTATCACTGACAAGGTTAGAATGGCAAATAATCAGGGTGCAAGTCACAGCTGTACAAATCAGTGTAACTAGTTTTTAAAAACACCCTTGCCTGAGCTGTTACTTACTCAGAAGCAATTGCCAACCATTCTTCTGCAATTGACTTTTAAAAATCAAGAGGTTAACCCTTTAATGCATTGATAGCAGTTTTCTATGAAGGGTTTCCAATTCAGATACAGAAACACTAATTCATTTTTTCTTTTTTTCTTTTTATTTTTGGGATAACGTTTTTCAAAATTATTTTGATCCTATTTCAACTAAATTGATACATTTAACATTTAAAACTTTGTGCATAATGTACAAATGAGTCCTAACAATATTATTTCATTCTTTATTTCATTCCTTTGTAAATATTCCTGGTATAACTAGGACCAATAATATAACACTGTCATCAAATAAAAATGTTAATAAATAGGAAGCTATAAGTGCAGTAAGTAGACAGAGAATAATATTTATTACACTCAAATTTGTATATTTCCAAAGCATAGGTAGAAATAAACTGTCAGCTATTAACACAAAATGTGTAAAAGAAGTTATCTACATATGAACTATGTTTACTTGGTGGAGATTAGATGGGGGATTCACTTGCCTAAATAAAATGAACTAATGCTCTGAGATATTGTACAGAAACTAAGATGCCTACACATGGCTGTAAAATATGGCACAGGATGTAAGGCTTCATTGATTTCTCTTACATGGGCAGTTGTCATTTGGTGTTACACTGGGAATCTTACCAACTCTTTAGATACTGCTCAGAAAGTACAAGGTCTCCGCTTGGTGTTCAAGATGTGTACAAGGGTAGTAGATACAATAGAGGTCTGGTTGGCAACTGGATGTCAAGAAAAGTGTTGTAAGGCATCTCAGATGGTACAAACCATTTCATTGACATCATTTTTTTAGATATCTAAGTGTTTTGAATCTGGAGCTGTATCATAGCCCAGAAATGAAATTCAGTGGTTTGAATGTAGCCACTAGAATTTGCCTGCCTGGCCTGGAATAGTTGACATTAGTTGCTCTAAATGAATTGATCAGATATTCAAGAGTCACTTTCTATTTTAGATTTTCAGAAGTCTGGACATCATCTTAATGATCTCTATTCATGATGCAGGAAGTCTACAGGGTTAACTCGGTTGAATAAATCTAAATCACAGTCATTTACATGTATATTGATGAACTTGACAATTTTTTTCCTTTGTTTTCCATATATTTGATGCAAATTTAATATAGTCATATAGTAACTGTCTACGAAAGTTCATCTTTTTGTCTGATGAAATTTTACTGCACTAATTCTGAATGTGCACGAAGATGTCATAGCCTTGTGGTACAAATTTACTGCATTATTTCTCTTACAGAAAGTCAAATCATGCATTTTCCCTCTCCTTTGTACATTGAATTAAAGACTCTGTTAAGGAAGGCCAGCAATTAGTTTGACATATTAGATGCAGTTCATCAGCTTGTATTTAAAGTTCCAGTTCCTCCTCTCTTGTTGATTGGTGTTTTTATCAATAAGTAGTGATCGTCTCTATGGAAAAATATGTTTCTTTGTGAATTAAAATTAAATACAGCATGAACAAGAATGGGTAACAAAGTCAGCTTTACAACACTAAGCAGCAACACTTGTTATATTGCCCAAAAGAAAGTTGTTACATTTCTACTGAAGAAGAACTGAAATGATTAGGGATAAGTGATGCTCAAACCAAAATTGCAGCAATTCTCCACTTCTGTCTACTTCGTGTAGTGAAATGTTGTTTTCCAATGTTTTCTGGGCTCATTCAGCCCAGTTCTGAGACTAACGAGAAAGGAGCGACCAATGGACCCATGCCCCATGAAAGGGGAATGGGGGAAAGGAGAAAGGGTAGGGAGATGGGCCTAAAAACAAAACAGCAGCAGTGATCCGAGGAAGAAATCTAAATTACAAAATAAAATATCAGAATGTAAAATAATACAATATAATACAATATAATTAGAACTGAAGATTTTTTTTTCCCTTTAGGAGAATGATAATTAGTGTATTCTGGGACAGGATCAAAGAGCCCAGAAAGAATATCTTTTCAAAGGAGAAAATCAATTTGAACTGCAAGTTCTGATTAAAGTCTATATTTGTATTAAAGCAAAGGTGTTCAATTTAAACAATGAAGTTTTTGTTACAATTACCTCACTAATCTCACTTGCCAATATGACAGAATAATTTTAAAATATAAGCATTTAAAATGTTTGTTAAAATGTCTGTATGCTTAGAAAATTTATTGGTTGTATATGGTGAGAACATCCTCATGCTATTTTAACAAAATTTATTTTCATAGACAAACACCATTTTGTTCTCTGTGTTTGTAACAAGAATACCATATTTTCTATGCTTTTAAATGCTTCTCCTTTTAGATGTACTAGAACATGAAGAGGTATCTAGGGAGTGCATTTAAAATAAATTTAAAAATATGTGTTATTACCTTAAAACACCAAAATAAGAGAGTGAGTTATCAGCTTATTCCTAAAGAAAGCTATTCTTCCTGTCTGGTATCTGATCAGAGACTTCAGTGGTAATTGCTGTAGTTAAATGTATATATAAGTTAATAGAACAGGAAATTTTGCTTCTAACTCCATGGGCACATTTAATATTTTATTATCATGGGAATATCTAAAGTAAAATAAAAATTATAATATTCTTTGCTAAATGCTCCTAAATCTAGATGTTCTCTCTAGCAATACTGGTTGCCAGTTGAGAGATAAAATAAATGCACCCCCCTCCCCCCCAAATAATTAAATAAATAAGTGAATACACACAGTTTCAGAGTGGCCTTAGGCTAAAGGGACTGCATCTGTCACAGGTACTCCTCCCAGCACAGGACTTGGAGTTCTGGCTAGTTGTGATCATACCTCCCAGCCCAGTAACATGGGGATGGCTGATATCAAACTTTGATGCTGAACTGAGCGTGGAATAGTGATTTCAGTGTCAGAGAAAAGTGTACATGAGAGACTATGCAAAACATTTCAAATTTCTATTAATACATAATCTTTTCCATATTCATTAGATAGCTTGGATTGATAAAACATTAAGTGGACTAGTATTTGGATATTAACTGCAAATGGTAGTAAGATTTTGAATGTAGGGATTGCTTCTGTCTATGATGTTCTGATTTTTAATTCCACTAAGAGTACCTCCCTCTCAGATACACCTGGAAGTGTCTATAGCCATGGATAAGAATGTAGTAGCAGGTATGTTTGATAGTGGCTATGCTTATGGATAAGGACATGCTGTAATAAGTCAGTGTCAGTGGTAATGGATGAGTCTATAAGAAGCACACCTCTGAAGGGACTGTGGCTCATGGATAACATCATGTTGGAACAGAGCAAAGGGATCACTGCAATGTTAAACTCTATGACCTATTCCAAGAGGACAAAAGATAGAGACTGCACTGGATATATATTTTAAACTTTTGTGACCAGTAATTTGAGCTGCATGTTCTAGACACTCTCTAGAGTGATTATCTAGGCAGCAAATGGGTGCCTCGATGCCCCTCAGCATGGAGTCCCCAGTTACCAGTTTTTTTCAATCTTTTTCCTATTTTCTATTTTTTTTCCCTATTTTTTGGTGGCACTGTTTCTGAGGACTTGAGTCCTCAGTTGGATGTCCTAATGTGGTAATCCCTTTCTGGTTCTAAGCCAATATCCACATCCTCTCCTCTTTTTAGCTTCAGAGCTTTTTGTCTGTTGTTTAGGGAAACTTCAGAAGCAAGAGGGTGGCTCTTCCATCTGTTTTGAAAACAGACAAGAGTCCAGTTTCCCTCAACTTGTATGTTTTTACCATCTGTCTCTTCAGGGTTGGAAGCTTGCTTATTTTCTTTCTCTTGCTGGGATTTAAGACAGGGTTGTTAATCTGCCCATGTCACTGCGTGATACCGGGCATAAATCTCTCTATCCTATTGATGGATACTTCTCATCCTCGTGATTTCTTCTCACAACCTGGCCATACAATCAAAAATTTCATCAAGCTGGGCGCACTTGTACTCATGACACTCATGTCTTCACTCCGGCCCTTGGGGAACTTCCACATTCTTGAGTTCCCCACAGCCAAATATCTTGTCAATTCTGTAATCCCTTTTAAAATTTGTCTGGGTGCACATATCAGCCCAGAAAGCTTATGGGCCTTGAGACTCGGTTTCTGCCTCAGCCTAACTGATTGTTGCAGATAGCCACAAGATTTGTTTCAATAGAGTACTGCACCTTCATGATTCTAGATGAGAAGAAAATGGTCAACCTTGCATCTTCCCTACATCAGCTGCCATGCAAAACTTCCCCAAGGTTATCCATCTTGTTGACTAAGGGAAGCCAGCTGACGTAGTATCGATTTATGACTGGAAGCGAAGCTTCCAATATTACTTCTCATAATAACCTTCTGGACAAAATGAGAGTACCAGGAAAACTCACCTCTTATATGTGTGACTAAGAGTCTGGTGCCAATTTTAGCTTTCTTGACTGTGGGGCAGTTTACTAGGCACCAGGTCTGACATCTGCAGATGGACTCTACCTTGGTCAAAGCAGAAAAAGATAGTGAACCAAGAGTTGACTGGATTTATTTGCAGGGCTTTAGACTATGTTTGAAGGGGGAAAGGGGTGATAGCACCTACCCACAACAAGGGGAGGATAAGGTGCTAACAGGGGCCCTCAACCTGCTACATCTTATGACAAAGAAGGCAACAGGGAAACTAAAGGTAAATATTTGAAGTCATCCTTCAAAATGAGGAAAATTAGGCAATCTTATAAGGTTATGATATCTTGGAAACATGAAAAATAAAGATGTTCTACACAATGTCTTGTGTTTAAAGACTTTTTTAGAGATTATCCCCTGAGATACTTCTGTTTTCAAATATGGATTTTTCTAAATGATAGAGTCAAATAATGAAACCTTTGACACTAAATTACTCATAGAACTTTTCAAATGAAAGTAGTCTTATTTCCCTTCATCCTTTTTGTAAAGAAACTTATTGCTGAAGATATAAAAATGTCAGAATCGTGGGGGTTGGAAGAAATTTCTGAATATCATCTCCTCAAATATTCTGCTGGAGCAGGTTCTCTAGAGTAGGTCATACAAGAAAGCATCCAGATAGGTTCTGAATATCTCCAGAGAAGGAAATCTTTTCTCTCTTGGCAGCTTATTCCAGTGCTGTTTCCCGCAAATGAGTTTTTCCCCATGCTAATATGGAACTTTGTATATTCCAGTTTGTGCCCATATCTCCTTGTTCTGTCAGTCTTCTCTTCTCCAAGCTGAAGAGTGCCAAGTCTCTCAGCCTTTCCTCATAAGGGAGGTGCTCCAGGCCACTTAACATCTTTGTAGACCTCCACTGGGCTATAAGCACCCTGTCTTTCTTGAACTGGGGGGCTCAGAACTGTACACGGTATTCCACTGAAACATAATTTTGTTTGTAGTGCTGTGTTACCTATTAGGGTTCAAAATAGGTTTTATTAAGTAAAGTACTGTTTCTCCATAAATAAAATCTGAACATATATAAATGACAGTCTACATGTTTTCACGGTTAAAGTAAAAATTGTGTTTGCAACAAGATCAGCTATTAGTAAATATTATGTATCTAACTGTAAATTGCTTCTGTTCTGAAATGAGAGTTGTTTTTCACTTTGATGTGGTATGGCAAGGTCAACAGTATTACTCCATATCCTCCTCACTTGCAAGGTCACTGTGATTAATTACATAATATGAAATGTTGTACGGTCTTTCTGATAGAATTCTACAGCACCTGTTAGTTGTGTAGCCCTACAGATTGCATGTTTGACAGTCCAATTGTTCACTAAGATTCCTACCACTGATGCTGGATTTGGAAGTAATTGTTGTACCTAGCATGATTACAAAAACATACTTGATCTCAAAACAACAACAGTAAGAGAAAAAGATATTTAAAAAGCAATAAACAAACAAACAAATAAATAAATCTGAGCTTTCTAAAAGTGACACTACTGTAGTAACTGGCATTCCAATCATGTAATTAAGTTCATATTCAGAACTATGAAATGTTAGCCAAAACTCGTATACAACAGTAGTGATTCTTCAAATAAGCTTCGCAGAGAGTGCAATAAATCAACCACATTCAAATATCTAGTGTATTTACAAAGAGGAAATAGTCAAATTCTCTCTTGCTATTTTTCTGATATGTTTAATTTTTCTGAAAAAAGGATGTATATATTCCTCAAATACTAATTCTGTATAACTAAAATAAAAAAACAAATATCACGTTGACTAAGAAGTACTATTTCCTTCTGCTTATGCTCCAGTAATTCCAACAGGTTAATAAGAAAATCATCAGGAAGACTGTATCAGGTGGAGATACTGAATGCCTTCTTTGCTTGTCTTCACTGTGGAAACTCCCTCCCCCAGGAATCCTGGACCATAGAAGTGAGAAGGTCTGGGGAATGGAAGGTTCCCTTTAGGTGAGGGAGGAGATGAACCAAGAATGCCTATGAAACATCACTGTACGTAAATCCATGGGCCCCCATGGGATGCATCCGTGTGTGCTGAGGGAGTTGGCAGAGGAGATTGCTGAAACACTCTCTATCATCTTTGTGAGGTCCTGTAAAATGGGAGAGGTGCCTGAAGACTAGAGGATATCCAATCTCACTCTGGTCTTCAAAAAGGGCAAGAAGGAGTATCTGGAGAACTACAAGGCAGTCAGCCTCACATCTGTCCCTGGAAAGGTGATGGAACAGCATGTTCTGGATGCTGTCTCCAGGCAATTGGTAGAGAAGAGTTATCGGGAGTAGTCAGCATGGGTTCACCAGGGGAAGGTCATGCTTCAGCAATCTGGTAGCCTTCTAAGATATCATTACGGGCTGGGTGGATGAGGGGAGAGCAGTGGATGTAGTCTGCCTTGATTTCAGCAAGGCATTTGGCACTGTCTCCCACAGCATCCTTATAACAAAGCTAAAATAAAAAATTAAAAAGACAGGGATCTCCTCAGAAGAGTCCAGCAGAGGGCTACAAAGGTCATAAGTGGCCTGGCATGCCTCTCTTATGGGGAAAAGTTGAGAGATGTGGGTCTGTTCAGCCTTGAGAAAAGACTAAGATGAGACCTGGTTCATGTCTATAAATATCTAAGGAGCAAGAGGAAAAGGGATGAGACCAGTCTCTTCTCTTCAGTGTGTGGTGATAGGATGAAGGGAAATGTCTGCAAACTGATGAACAGGAAGTTCCATACAAATGTGTGTGAGAACTTCCTCACAGTAATGGTGACAGAGCACTGGCACAGGCCACCCAGAGAGGTGGTGGAGTCTCCTTCTCTGGAGATATTCAGGACCTGCCTGGACACCTACCTGTGCAACCTGGGCTAGGGAGCTGCTTTGGCTGGGAGGATGGTCTAAATGATCTCTAGAGGTGCCTTCCAATCCCTACAATTCTGTGATTCTGTGATTTGTCACTGATATTTTTTGGTTGTTAATTTTATTATAAGATTTCCTGAACAACTAGAAAATGCTGTCTGCTTCACAGTTTATTAAACGGAGAGTCTTCACAGTGCCCCATACTCTGAGAAAAGCTTTAGAATATGTCACAGGTGGAAGAAAGCAGCAGAAGAAGGAACTGCTGCTCAATTAGATGGTTTGTTACTGTCCTGCTTCACATTTCCTGCTGGTTAACATAGGCATCTTAAGACAGTAAAGCTTCTGTTGTTATTTTAGATTTATTAAAAAGCTTACCCAACTGAGCGTTCTAGGACATAATTGGATGATTACTGTGCTTGACACTGATATGACAGAATGACCTTTGCATTGTTAGGTCTTGGTGTTTGTAATTCAAGTTAGTTTATGCATAGCTTGTGCTATGTTGTAATTTTAGTACACAAAAGGAAAACAAACAAACAAAAAAAAAGCAAACGAATAAAAAAAAGCCCACAACAGAACCAAAAGCAAAAATGAAGCACACACACATTCAAAAAGCACTGGAGGTAAGTCTAGAAAATATATTTTTATTTTAAAGTTGTATAGAAAGAAGGAGAATTTTAAAAAAAGTACATAGGCCTATTCATAGTGTAGCCTTGAATGAACAGACTTTTGGCTGTGCTGGGTTTTCACTATTTGAGAGTGTAGTCTCCTGTTACCTGAAATTATCCTAGAGTCAAGTATCTTAAGGCTCTGTATTTTAGAGTCCTTTGTTGTCTGGTAGGATTTGTACATCTGTATCAATCACAGCTTAAAAGTAGTTGTTTCAGTACTTTTTCTTCACTACTCCAAAATTTGTTTTTATTTTGTTGTAGTTTTTGTTTTTGCTGTTGTTGTTGTTGTTTTTCCGTCTTAATCCCAGAACTTATATTTTTGAAACTCCTTTTCTTATGAAAAGCTGCTCACTGTAATGATAGTTTCTGAATTATACTTGTGGAGAGATAATATATCATTTTAAAAAAGCTCTAAACTGCAGGATCTGTAATTTCTTATACTGAGTCTTTTAATAACTGTTTAGCTGCAGATACATATTTTTTCTTTTAATCCAACTTTCCTGTTGTTTGCTCTGCTTGAAACTTCTTTCAGAGTCTTAGGAAAAAAATAACAAAAAAAGCATGCATTGGTTTTCATATATGAAGAAATGTGTACTATTTCTCCAACTTTTCTAAGTCTTTGTTGATAAGTTTGTTAAGTTATGTACTGTGAAAAAAATTAAGGGTCATGAAGTTTAAAATATTTTTTCTTGGGTATCTGTTTTTTTTCTTGCATTCAACAGTTTAGTAAATATATAGCTAGAAATTTACTAACATACTTAGAAAAAAAATCTCGAGTATTTTTGCTGAGAGAAAATAAACTCAATTTGACAAACCTGACAGTGATCTGATCCACAGAAGTTCTTTGCAGTATATAAATTTATTCTTTGTTGTTAAAGCCATGGTCTCAAACTGATCTGATATGGGGAATTAATAGCATTATATTTTCTCTCCTTTTTATTTCTTTTTTTACTTAATTTTCATCAGGGAAAAAATAACACACATTTCACTGGAACAGACCATGAATGAAGTGGAATAGACAGAAATGCAGAGGTTCTGGTATGGAAGCAACAAGAGTAGGGCTGTTCTCTTCAGTCTTGGATGCTGAGGTAGATCACACAGTCAGCAGCAGTCTCACAGTCTGTGGATTACTCCAACAGGTACTCACGTAAGGCAAGCAAGACGGGCCCTGATATGGTATTCAGATCCAAGCAGTAGCTCAGATCATAATGTAATGTCAAGATGTTGAGACAAGCCCAAGTTCAAGTTGGAAAGTCAATTTGTAGATCAAGGTTAGGCTCAGGTCCGGTGATCTCTGGATAAGTATATAGTGATGAGGCAAGTCTGAGATAGAGCATACATAAAGTCAGTGATTATATTGGTAAGAAATAAACATGCGTTGTCAGGTCCGAATCCATGTGAAGGCTGAGGTCCAAATTAGTAGTTCTGTGGCTGAAGATATAGCTGGAAATTAATACTTTTTTGACATAGCTAAAAATTGAATGCAGGAATGTAAGCAGAGGTCCTGGGCTTGTGAGTGTTGGGGCAAAGGTTCCACCTGAATGTGATCAAATCAAAACTGAACGAGGATGGACACCTAACGAGTAATAGCATGCAAAAGGAATAGGCATTTTTTTCTCCCTCATTTTTTTTAATATTAATTATAGGTCTTAGGCTACCCTGTCCTTTGAGCTGCAGGACCATGATTATGGGAACAGTAACATTCTTCAACACCTTTGTCAACAATCAAGACAGTGGGATCAATTGCATCTTCAGCAAGTTTGCAGATGACACTAAGATGAGTGGTGCAATTCATACAAGAGAAGGAAAGTGATGTTATGACATCCAAAGAGAGCTGGACAAGCTTGAGAAGTAGACTTATGTGAACCTACAGAGGTTCAAGTGGGAACACCTGACTTGGGTCAGGGCAATCCCAGATATGTATACAAACTGGGAGAAAAATTCATTGAGAACAGCCCTGTGGAGAAGGACCTGAAGGTCCTGATGAGCAAAAAGCTTGACACAAGCCTGAAAGTAAGTGCTTACAGCACCCCAGAAGGCAAGCAGTATCTTGGATTGCATCAGAAGGGGGGTGGCCAGCAGGGTGAAGGAGGTGATTGTTCCTTTCTACTCTGCCCCTGTGAGAACCCCTGTGAAGTTGTATAGAAAAGTATCCAGTCGGGTTTTGAATATCTCCAGAGAAGGACTCCACAGTCCCTCTGGGCAGCTTGTTCTTGCTCTGCAGCCCTAAACGTAAACCCTCAAAAACAATTCCTCATGTTGGTATGGAACTTCCTCTGTTGCAGTTTTTGCCCATTGCCCCTTATTCTGTCTTTGGGCACCAGTGAAAAGAGTCTGGTTCCATTCATTCACACTTATCTTACAGATATTTATAAATACTGATAAGATCTCCCCTTAGTTTTCTATTCTCTAGCAAAACAGTTCCAGATTTCTCTGTCCTTCCTCAATAAAAGAGATGTTCCAGGTCCATAAGCTTCATAGCCCTCTTTAGACTCTCTTTAGAAGTTCTCTGTCTTTTTGAAGTGGAGAGCTCAGAACTTTTCACAGTACTCCTGATGCAGCCTCACCCAGGCAGAGTAGAAGAGGACCTCCCTCAACATGCTGTCCAAACTCTTAATGTATGCCAGAGAATCACTGCCTTTGGCCACAAAGGCACACTGCTGCCTCATGGCCAACCTGTTGTCCCCCAAGGCACTTGGTTCTTTCTCTGTAGAGCTCCTTTTCAGCAGATCAGTCTCCATCCTGTATGGAATTATGTGGTTATTCCTCTCCAGGTCTAGGACTCCTCACTTGCCTTTGTTTGACTTCATAATTTAACTCTCTGCCAAACTCTTCATCCTATCCAGGTCTCACTAAATGACAGCATGGCCTTCTGGTGTGTCAGCCCCTTCTGCCAGCTTTGCATCATCAGGAAAACTGCTAAGGGTGCACTCTACACTATCATCCAGGTCACAGATTAAGATGTTGTGCAAGACTGTAGATCAATCTCTGTAGATCCAGAGCTGTGGAGATACAGTTAGAAAGCAGGACTGGAAGCACTGCTCAACTTGTAACAGAAGACATAGATTTCTTAGCCATTGTGAGCCACAAACCTTGGCAAAAGAAAGCGGGATCCTGAAGAACGTTTATGAGAAATAAGAGAGTTTGGTACTGTGTGCACTGTACGTACCTGGTTTGTCTGGAACAAGGCATTGATTAAACAATGTTACTTAGTCACAATGTTACTTAGTTACAAATTAAACAATATTGCCTAATTACATGAATACTATTGGGTAGCTATAGCTGAAAAGGTATGTAAGGTCAGCTGTGGGTGTCAATATAATATTAATATTTGAGAATATGACAGAGAATAGAGATAGGGATACAGAACAGAACAGAACAGAACAGAACAGAACAGAACAGAACAGAACAGAATAGAATAGAATAGAATAGAATAGAATAGAATAGAACAGAACAGAATAGAATAGAATAGAAAAAGCTTCATACTTTCATCAAGCTGGTGGCCTCATCTCTTTTTTACCACCTCCATCACAGAATCAGCTCTGGGGGATCACCACTAGCTACAGACCTCCAACTAGACTGCACCACTGATCACAGCCCTCTGAGCTCTACCAGTTATCCAGTTCTCAATTTACCATGCAATCCATCCATCTACCCCACATTTCCTAACCGTACCTAGGACAATATTCTGAGAGACAGCATCAAATGCCTTGCTGAAGTCAAGGTAGAAGATATTCACTGCTCTCCCCTCAACAGCCCAGCTGGTCATGACATTCTGGAAGGCTACCACATTGGTCAAGAATATTTCCCCCCGGTGAACAAATGTTATCTAGTCCTGATAATCTTATTCTCTTCTACTTGCTTGTAGATGACATCCACAATGAGTTGTTTCATCACCTTTTCAGGGACGGAGATATTGGAACAGTCTGTCCAGGGAAGTGGTATTGTCACCATCCCTGAAGGTATTCAAGAAATGGGTTGATGTGGCATTTAGGGGCATGGTTTAGTGGGCATAGTGGTGATGAGTTGCCAGTTGGACAAGCTGATGTTATTGGTCTTTTCCAACCTTTTCCAACCTATGATTTGATTAAATAAAAATTCCATTTTCTATGTAGGTTTTGTAAAGTGTGTGGCTGTTAAATCAATTACTTCCTACTGAACAATAAGCACAAAATGAACTGATAGAAGTACTGGAAGCTATGCATGGAATAAAAGAACAGTCCCTCTGGGACTCATGTGATCATACAGTTAAGAGCAAGAAGATTGCACATATATTTACAATTCCTCTGAGAACCTTAATTTTATTATTTTTCCTCTTGGAAGGCTGGTTTTGCAGGCACAGTAAAATACTTCTGAGACCTTGCTTTTCTCTACTGTTGAAGTTTTCTCAAAACAATACTTTCAGTGTTTTTGTCAGATAATTAGTTTGTTGCTCCTAGTACATCCCTTGAAAGTGATCAAGTGAGTATTTATAACTTTTGGCAAAGACTAAGAAATCAGTTCTTAATTTCTAGGCAGAGTAGTTAACTCCTGTTGCAAAGCTGTTACCACAGAGTGGGACAGAGAGGGTAACACTGTCCTTACAGAATCAAAAATTCATGGTGTGACATTACATTGGAATCAGCAACAAATTTTAAAGAAGATGTGATGGGTAGATCCCGATCAGCAACAAAGTACCCATTCAGCTGCTCTTCTCCACACCTCCCAACAGACGAGAGAACAGAAAAAAGCAAGAGCATTATTTATATCAAATTAAAGACAGTTTAATAAGCAAAAGAAAGAGGGATGTGCTACCCAGTCAAAATCCAATCAGTAACTGGCTTGGATAGGCTAGATCCTCATTTTTATTTTTTGTTGAGAATGATATATTGTGGAACGGAATATTCCTTTGGTCAGTTTGTCAACTGTCCTGGCTGCATCCTCTCCCAGACTACTTGCTGTGTGGAGAAGAAAAAGAAACATGAAAAGCTTTGATACTGTGCAGGAACTGTTCAGCAGTAGCTAAAACATTGATTTGTTATCAACAATGATACAGACAGAAATCCAAAACAAGTTAAGAAAACAAACTCTTTTTCTGAGGGAATTTGCTGTTCTAGTCAACAAGACACTTCCAATGATATCTGAGAAGTCATGTCAGTCAGTACCTGGTGACTGGAAAAAAAAAAAAAAGGCAACATCACACCCATATTTACGGATGAAAAGGATGTCTCCAGTAACTACCAACTTGTCAGCCTCACCTCTGTGCCAGGAAATATCATTGATCATATCCTCATGGAAGCTACGCTAAGGCACATGGAAGACAAGGAAGTGATATGGGAGAACCAGCATGGTTTCACCAAGGGCAAGTCCTGAATCACCAATCTAGTATCTTTGTATGATGGGCTAACTGAGTCAATAGCCAAGGGAAGAGCCACTAATGTCATCTATCTGGATTGCAGTAAAGCCTTTGACACGGTACCCCACAACATACTTCTCTCCAAATTGGAGAGATATGGATGTGATAGGTGTATTGTTCAGTCGACAAGAAACTGCCTGCAGGATTGAACCCTGGTGGTGGTCAGTGCTCAGTGTCTGGATGTAGATCAGTGATGAGTAGTGTCCCACAGGGGTCACTACTGGGACTAATACTCTTCAAAATCTTCACCTATTACACTGACAGTGAGACTGAGTGCACCCTCAGCAACTTTGTTAATGACACCAAACTGTGGGGTGTAGTGAATGCCTGAAAAGATGATGAAACAACTCATTCTGGTTGTCATCTTCAAGCAAGTGAGCAACAGGCCCAGGAACAACAACCCCACTATCAATACAAGCTGGGGGAAGAAAGGATAGAGCATAGCCCTGCCAAATAGAGCTTGGAAACACTGGTGTATGGCAAGCTGTACATGAGCCAGCAATGCGCCCTCACAGCCCAGAAAATCAACTGTATCCTGGCCTGTATCAAATGAAGCATGGCCAGCAGGTTGAGAAAGGTGATCCTGTCCTCTATTCTGTGCTGGTGAGGCCTCACCTGGAGTACTGTGTCCAGATGCAGAGTCCTCAGTACTGGAGTGACTTGCTTCAATTAACTAAGGCAAGATGGTTTGTGATGTATGTATATATACAACGTGAGACTTCTGTGAGTCCAGTTGGCAAAGGAGGTGGTGGTGCAGAGTCTCTCTCTCTCTCAGTCAATTGCAGAGAGAGGAAAAGTGCAAACCACAAAAAAAGACAATAGAAGCACACACCTTTATTGGCAAAGTCCTTATATAAACTGCCCGGTTCTTCTCACAGTCTCCAGAGTAATGGTACATCCAACACAGGTACAACAGTATGATGCAGGTTCATCAACATCAGAGAAGACAGGGCACCTCCACAAGGCCAAGCCGCCCCATTTTGGGGATAGTGTGGAATGTGGCAGGTGTTGAGACATTCCTCTCATCTTCATTGTTGCTGGCAGGGAATAGGGTGCTGGCACTCCATGCATGCAGGGATGCCTCCAGTTGTCCTTGCATCTCAGTTTTTGTACGGCATTTTACACAGAGACACAGATCTATTAGATCACGTTCTGGGAGGGCCCCAATAGTGATTCAAGGGATGAAGTACCTCTTTCACAAGGACAGGCTGAGAGTGCTGGAGCTGTTCAGCATGGAGAAGTCTCTGAGGTGACCTGATAGCTGTCTTCCAGTATATAAAGGAAATCTACAAGAAAAAAGAGCCAGACTCTTTTGCAGGATCTGTTGTGATAGGACAAGGTGGAAAGGTTTCACGCTGAAAGCGGATAGATTTGGGTTGTATATAAGCAAAAAGTATTTTACAGTAAGGATTGTAATGCATTGGAACAGGTTGCCCAGAGATGTGCTGGAAGACTCATGCCAGGAGATATTCAAGGCCAGGCTGGACAAGGCTCTGAGCAACCTGATGTAGCTGTGAATGTCCCCGTTCATTGCGTGGGAGTTGAACTAGATGACTTTTAAAGGTTCCTTCCAGCTCTAATGATTTTATGATTCTAGTCACATCCTCTACAGAGAACTTGAAACTTTAGCTTCAGGGTACAGATTTCCTCAGATAGAAGAGGAATGACATATAAGAATATTAAAATTATCACGTAAGATCTGGTCAAAGATCACTGCAGCCCATACAATGTCTCTTGCAGTCACATGCTGCAAATATTTACAGTCAGTACTTTCCACGGAGGTCTGTTACATTTACAGTAATTTATGGTGCAGAGCACTGTGCTATCTTTGAACTAAATAATCTTTGGAGTCTGGAGACTGCTCAGTCTTGCCTTCAGTCTCACAATCCTCCATTTCCCCCTTATCCTATTCCTTCATTTCCTTCTGTTTCTCTGACGTATGTGTTAATGAAACATATGCAAATGAAAAATTTTAGCTAAAACAAAAAAGCAAACAGACAAAAAAGAAGCACCAACAGACGTAAAGGAAAATCAGTTGCATGCTATACCCCAAGAAAGATGTTATCATGAAAATAGCCTCTGATGGAAAATCAGATAGAAGAGGAAGGGTGCATGAACATAATGTCATTTTGTTATATTCCCTTGTTCCTGCATTCTGACTTCTTCAGACTCAATCTCTTTTTGAACAATTCTATTTTTCTATTTTTACACATGGTAGACAGTTGTTTAATTTTTTTAAAATTCAGCTGGAATCTGACTAAATATATATATATATACATATATATTTTTTTTACATTACAAGTATTTTCTTTCTGTTACTTTTCTTCTTTCACAATGCTTATAATAGGTATATCAGTTCAACTCTAGAATAGTGTTCTGTGTCCCAGGTGAATGTCTCAGCCACAACATTTTATATCCATACATCTCAATCCTCCTCCCTGTCAGAACAGCATGAGAAGCTGAGAACTCCCTATTGCACCACTCAGCAACAATGGAAACAACATTATCTACATTATTTTTGTCCTAAATACAAAACACAAAAGTGTTATCTCACTAGCTGTTACGGAAAAAAATAACTATCTCAGCTGAAACCAGTACAAAAAGATAGGCTGCCATGAGATTTGAGATTTATGAATTCCAGTATGAAAAGATGCACAAGAAGCTGTGAGGGAACAGAACCAGGAGAGCTAACCCAAGCTTAATGACTAAAGGGATATTCCATATCATATAACATCATACTCAATAATAAAACTGGGGATGTTGGTTGGAGCAGGTAGATGCTGCTCAAAAACCAACTGGGAATTTGTTAGTGAGTAGTGAGTAATTACATTTTGCAGAACTTATTTTCAATTTCATTATTATTAGTAGTAGTATTTTCCTTTCCCAACATACTAAAATGCGTGTGTTTTTTTTCTCAATCCATAAGTTTTACCTATTTATCAGATTCTTTTCTCCATCCCACTAGAGCAGGATGTGAGTAAACAGTTGTTTGGAGCTAAGCTGCCTGCTGAGTTAAACCACAACACCTTTTAACCTTAGGAAACTAATGCACTTCTTCGGATTTACTGATCTCCCTGTAAAAGAAACAGATATAATGTTCAAACCACCAGGACCAACATTTTTCCTAGAGTGTGATGCACAACTGTATCATGTCCTACAAAATGTGTTAGCAAACATTATCTATACCTTATTTCCTAACTGGCCTCAGAATTAAGATAAGTATTCCTCCAAAGAAGGGAAGAGATTATATAACCATTGTAGCATTTACAATACAGCTTCCTCTTGAGCAAGAGCTTATAATGCAGCTTTTTAAGATCATAAATCAGTCATCTGAATTTAGAATTGCAGAGGCATATCCTCCACTCATATAAGGCAATATGGTTCTTATCAAAAGTATTTCTACCATCCTCTGGAACTTGAATGCATATTGTATTTGGGGGAAAATAAAACTTCTTACATAAAAATTTCAAAGATGCTATATATAATGTCACTTGCACATTTACAGCAGTTCTAAGAGGAAGATTCGCTATTCATTTATTAATGTTTATGGAACTGACAAAGTGTACAGAAGAGTAGGATTTCTAAATGAGTTGAAAATGCAGACTAAATCTAAAACTACGTTGGGCATGAGTGGTAGAGTGTCTTTTTTTTTTTTCTTTTTTCTGATGGATTTTCTTTATTATGGTCCATACTTCACCGTCCTAAATGTGCTGAGGAAGCCTCTAGTTTGATAGGTACCTCTCATTATTGTGACCAAAAGAGTAATATCTCTGCCTCTACAGTCTGACTTCTTGTGGTCCCATCAATCCTTGTCGCTAGCCAAGCATGAAACCTAGGCTACTCCATGAACCCATCTATCCTGATGACCCTTCCCTCAGAGAAAGGCCCTGCCACAGCCTTAGCTTCCAGACCCTACTTCCCACCCATCCCACATTACGGATATGTGACTTGCCTAATGTTATTCCACTTCTGACATCAACATTCAATTTTGAAGTTTAATACCAAATTTATAGTAGAGAGTCTAATTGTACTGAGATATCAAAGAATATTCACAGATATATTTAATGATAACAAGTGATATATCTTCCTTATTTTATGGGGACATTATATGGTCCTGGAGGAAGGTCACCTGAGTCAGTGAAGGGGTCCTGGCTATACTATGTGCTACTTGTAGTCCTTGGTCTGGGTCTTGGGATTCCTATTCTCTCCCCAGGGTCTCTCTCAGTGTCTCATCTAGATCTGTCCCTGATTTCAGATCCTGTCAGTTAAAGTTATTGATTGAAAATACAAGTTTCTGATTAGCTCATTTGGATTACTGCAACATTTAAACAGGCTGTCTCCATTGTAGGTACTTACAGTTTGCTCCTTCAAGGTTTTCTACACATCTCTCAGAGAATGGTTTGTCTCTTGATCTTAAATTACTCTTTTGTTCCTATCTATTCCCTTAAAACAGATGTTCAGCTACTGCCAGCCTATGTCAATTGCCATAAGAGTCCATGAACACTTGAAGAGTCTGTAACAATTGGGTTCATTCAGCCTGGGGTAGAGAAGGCTGCAAATAGTTTCTATTGTTCTAGAAGACAAGCAAATGGGAAAGCATGAAGACAAACTATTCTCTAAGGGGTACAAGAAGCAGTGGAGTGAAACAGAGAAAATTTTGTGGTTATCCAACAGAAGGCAAAAAAAAAAAAGTCTAAGACAATAAAAAAGGCAAAGATAAAGGATGAATCTGACATCAAACCCTAAGAAACTATTACAGTGATTTTTTCAGCTTTACTGTCTGCAAATCCAGTCTGTAAGGACTGCTTGCCTTTCTCTAATGGGAGTGAAGTTCCATGTTTGCATTTAAATAATCTTCAGTGGAATGGAGGGAATGCAGTGCTTTCATTTTTCAGAATCTCAGAAATGTTTTTGAATCTGTGGGATTGAAAGTAAGCTCTGTTGGTAAATTACAGGAAATTACTATGAACTCTGTATATAGCTACCACAAGTATACGACTGTACATAATATAATCCCTAAAACAATGCTGGTATATAGTTAGAAACAGTACTTTTAAGCAATCTGGAAAGTTTTGGAAGATGATGTAAGCTTCACTGTGTGGCCACTTCTGAGCAGGAGTTTCTGCACTTGTGTAGGTATTTGAAGGCTGCATGCAGACAGTATATTTTCTTTGTTCTCACCTCATTCTTTTCAGATTTTTGACTATGTATGTAGACTTTCTTTGTAGCAAACCACATGAGTAGCTGTTATTAGCAATTCTTGGTGTGCATTCTAACTCCTGGCTTTTATGAATCTTGGGCAGATTCAGAATGAAAAAGAAAAATAGGTGGTGTCTTACCCTTTTTTTGTCAAACATCTTCTGTGAGGAAGTTTTCATTGATATGTAATGTAATAATAATTACAAGATTTGTGATAACATGAGGAAATAATATTTTAAATGAGAAATCTAATATTTACATAGAGCTTGACTCTTTTGAGAGATACCTACCTTATACAGACATTTTAAAATTATAATTTAATTGAGGAAATTGTTGCACAGGAGGATGTTGTACAGGTAAGGAATATAATAGGTTTTAAGAGATGTTGGACAAATTATGGCTATTAATTACCTTCTTTAATAGAAAGCACCCAAATCATTGACCACAAGAGAATAAGAAACAATAGTTAATAAAGGATTGTTTTAAAGCTTCACTGTTAATTAAAGACAGAAGCAGAAAAGATAACTTCCAGTTGAGTCAGTTTCTGCCCATCCCTAAGGTCAGTGTTCATTTCTTCTGTTTAGCCATAGGCTAAAGTAATTGCATAGACTGAAGACACGTTCCACTTAAGACTATTTCAGAAAGCAGTGGTTTTTATTGATCTTACTGTCATCAATAATAAGCTAAGGAGCTCCCTCATATTACTTCCCTCCATATTGCTGCTGAGTCTTTTAATAGTTTTCCCTCTTTTTTTTTAGCTGTCCTCACATTTAAGCCCAGGATTACTACAAAAAGTCTGCAAATAACTTGATCCTTAAGGGAAAATGGAGAGTAGTATTCATCTTTGCTTTCTTTTGCCTTTTCAACTTTTAGCTTATCATGACAGGAAAGAAGGATGCAAGCTTGTTCAAAAGTAGATGCAGAGATGATGATGATGATTTTTATTGCTTATATTTGTAACTCTCCAAAAAGATGAATAGGACAAAAAATTTGTTGGACTTTGTTAGATCTTGCAAACTTATAAATTAAATCAGATTGATGTACTCAGAAATCTCTCTTCTCTTCTTTTTAGCATCAGTATCCATCAGTAAAAAAATGTGAAATATATTCATGGGAAAATTACAATCCTATAGTGAAGTTTTTGTTTTTATACGTAAATAAGAATCAGAATAATTTCTATAACTAATTCCTGGAAAACAACTTTTCCTTATGTCTAATAATATTATGCTTATCAAACTTTCCATAAAATGTTTTTTATATAATTTTATGTATTCTGGGATATTTCTTGCCTTCAGTATATTCAGTGTACATCCTAGTGCAACTGTATGTCTTTAAAAGACCATTTTTACTCTCAATTTTAATAGAAAGGAGTAAGGGATTACTTTTTTACATCATATATTTGAATACTATTCCAAGCATAACTAATTGTGCAGGCTAATTAAATAATTCTCACATTTATTTTAAATTCTGTTATAGCTACAGCTCAGTACTTTGTTGAAAGACTGAGTTTTCCTGTTTTTACATGTGGGTTCTTAAAACACAAACACACACCACTTCTTTCTTACTGCTCCCTGTTATTGGAACAATATCTTGCTTGTGGTTTGAGATAGGAAACCTAATTACATAAGAAGATTGTACAGCCCTCAGGTGGGGCTAATTTGTATAACTCAGCTTAATTCGATGGAGCTGTGCTGAAATGATAACTGAGGATCCAGTTTCACATTTTCAATTCAGTACCTAATATTCATTTTTAGTTTAACAAAAAAAAAAAAAAAGATAAAATGCTGGATTCTGATTTCATTGATGCTAATCTAATACTAGAATAATGTAAATTACTTCCATTTCAATACATCAGAGCACAATCTACTCATATACAGTGAGTAGAGTAACAAGGCTCATCCTCAGGGACTAAAAATTAGCCTAAAGACACTATAATGATTCTTTTGTTTAAATAAAAACTGCCAGCAAAATTCTGTGTTCTTCAGTGTTGTTTTTTCCAGCTCTAAGCATGCCAGCTGTGTGGAGTCAAGAGCTTTATGAGAAAGCCCAAGGGAAGAAAAGAGCAGCAACCTCTTATTTAACAAGTGTTCCCCTATGTCTAGAGTGCGATTAAATTTCATAATCACATATCTTTTCTGTTACAAATTCGAACTGAACACAAAAATAAAATAAACGTCAATTTAGACATCTAGGATCTGAGAAAGTTTTCTAAACATCTAAACTCTCTGGTTCAGCTTGTGATAGAACAAGAATGTACTGTCCTTTTTTTTGATGATAATGCCACAGGAAATAAAGGCAAACAGAAAGCCAATATAAATGCACTGTTGGAGTCTTGTTCGATGTTATAAGTTATTTTCTTAGCTTTGAGAGATGGAAGATGTGGAAATAAAAGATTTCTACAGTACAGACCATCTTGTGAATTTGTAATGCATGATCAGGACAAAACATGAATTACTACGCCTAGTCAAAGAAAGTACATTTCAGTGATTATAATTATTGATAAAACTATTTTCAGAAGCTTAGAAGTCTTTTAAAGCTTTTCTATTGATATTCCAGAAATTCACCTTCTATTTTTAGAGAATTGTCATTATTATGGGGCATGAACTGCATGCCTTCAATATGCTTTACAAGTTCTTTCATTAATGCCATCATGACCACTGCTCTTTTGATAACTAGATCTTGAAATGGTATAAGTAATGCCATAGCCTTTTGCGAATACATGAAATCACTCCCAAATACATGAAATCACTCCAGGAAAAATCAAAATTAGTTCCTTCAGTATCTACAGTGTTCTGATGAACTTCCTATCTGCTGCAAAACAACTCAGGGACTTTGTCTATGTATAAGAACTGTTGAATCATGGCCTGAACCACTGATTGATCACCTGATCACTTGTACACTGCACTGATAAAAATCTATATGGCTGTCTGGAACGTGGTTTTTCTTTCACTTTGCTGTCACCACTGCTGAAATGTGCCATTTTCTGCCTCACAGTGCCAACATCCACTGCTTGGTCTCTGTAAATGTTCAGCAAGCATTGCTGAATGTAAGTGGGTGTAATTTTTCCATATGGATGAATTAAATTACTAACCCTTGCTTCAGACATATTTCCATGTCAGATGCCATTTTGACAGATTTCCCCTCTGCTGCCAACTGTCACATGGAAACAAAGTTTACTGGAATATTGGTGGGAAGATTTGCCCTCTACTATCACACCACTAATAGCCACTTCTGACATCACAGACTATTGCTACAAAGACATTTCCATTTGGAGCAGTTCTTGTGTGTGTGTATAACTTCTTTTGTTTGTCCTCAGACAACTCTAGGTATCACAAAATATGTATATATGCAAACCCTCACCAATTTTTTCTATTACTTACATCTCATAGAATGAATGCATTTGCAAAGAAAATAGACTAAATCAGGCATCTCCTTTAACTTTACTTATTGTTTTCTTATACATGGGACTAAATATCCACTGTGTTTTGGAATATATGCATTTTAAAGACCTAAAAAATTACAGAAACAAAAAGATTATAAAGAATCTCTGGTGTTCATTGAGTTTAAATTCCTGCTTAAACCACATCTAATTTCAAAGCTAGGTGAGGTAGCTCAGAATGTTGACATATTTTGAATATCTTCAAGGATGGAGATTCTACAGACATTTCATTGAATCTCATAATAACTTTGCAAGATGGCATCCAATATGGGTCAACACTATGTGAATTTCTGAATAAATAATTGGTTGGCTTAATTTCTTTACCACTTATGTGACATAGTTTTCTGAGATAATTGTTGACAAGAATGTATCTCACAGTTTGTTTTTTTAATTTTTTTTCAATTTTTTGTTCATTTTTTAATCTGTAAGTTTATTTATTTCAGTAGTATTGTGATGTTTTCACACTGATAGACAGCTAAGCTCCACCATGCTGCTCTCTCACTCATTCTCTTCATAAATACGGGGGTAGAAAATCTGATGGACAATATGTTCACGGATAAGAATAAAGAAAAATAAAAATGAACAAAAGCCGTATGGAAGCAAAACAGATGAACAAATAAAAACAACTACTCTGAACTTCCCATTGAACAGTGATGTTCAGAGATGTTCTAGGAAGCAGGTACTCAAAATGCAGTGTGGTTTCCTGGGGGGATGGACACTTTTATAATGATAGTTTCCCTCCAGTCCTAACACTTCCCTTCCCCTTCCTCACATTTTTCTGCTGAACATGTCGTACAGTATGGAATATCCCTTAGGTTAATTTTAGATTATTTGCTCTAATTATGTCCCATCCACAGCTCTTCCATCCTGCAGGGTTTTGGAGGAGTGATTGGAGAGTGTCTTGGTGCTGTGACAGTGCTGCTTAGCAATTAACAAAATGTTGCAGTGTCAATGCCTTTCTAGCTACAAGTGCAGAACACAGTCTTAGATCTGTTGTTGTGAAAGTTATCTCCATCTCAGCCAGACTCAGGACAATTTTAAACAGTTTTGGACACATGAACATACTTTACCTTTGATTTCTTTACCTGATTTGCCTCTAATTATGCATATTTGATTTCTGATCTATGCTAATCTTGAAAATTAAGAGGGTCAATTTTTGACTGTTCTCTGCATTTTGCAGATATGTAGATATGTACAGTGTATTATGACATATCACTGCATCAACGTTCTTCAGAAAATATAAGAAACACTGCTATTTCTCAAATTCTCCAAAGACCTTCCCTTCATTTTTTTACTAGAATACACCTGAACTGGATCACTCTTCTCCTCCATACCATATTAAGATTTCTGCTACTCACAAAGTTAGTAGGATAGGGAAATATTTTTGGTGCACATTCTGGTTAGCTCATAGAGAAAGAGAAAAAAGGAATCTTACAATAAGAACAAGTAGGTATTCTGGCTTACCAGGATGCACTCTCAAATGACAGTTATAGCAGTACAGTGTCACATGGGGGGTTGTGGCGGTTTCACACTGATAGACAGTTAAAATCCACTACACTCACTCTCTAACTCTCCCTCCTGAGCAAAACAGGGAGAAAATATGATGAAAAAGAAAAGTCAAGAGTTGAGATGGGGACAAGGAAATCACTCACCAATTACTGGCAAGGACAAAACAGACTCAGCATATGGACACTGCTGTAATTTATTGCCTATTGATAACAAACTAGAACATTGAGAACTACAAGCAAACTAAGATCACCTTCCCCTATCATCTCTATTTTGCCTTCTGCTGCTGAGTGGTACAGGGGAATTAAAAATGAGGGCTGTGGTCAATCCATAACTCTTTGCTTCTTCTTCTTCTTCCTCACTCTATTCTAGTGCTCCATGGAGTACCTACCATGAGATGTTGTCCTTCCTTATCTGGTTCTTTGTGAGCTTCCCTGAGATTTCAGTCCTTTAATTATTACTACAATATAGATCCATTCTATAGAGTTCATCCCTCAGGAGTGGACTGCATCAGCATGGGTCCCCCACAAATGGAAACTCACACAGACTTCCTGCTCCATCTTGGGCTTCTCTCTATGGGCTGCAATCCTGGCCCAGACTCTGCACTTGTAGAGATTTTTCATGACATGTAGCCTCTTTCAGGACACAGCTACCATGTGTGCCATAGTGAAGCCCCCCAGCTACCTAAACCTAGACACATAAGCCCAATACAGGAGTGATTTTAACAACAATTTGGGGGTATATCCATTTGAATTTTGAATATTTTTGAACATTTTGAACAGTAAAGATGGAAGGGATCTTCCATTGATAAAAGCCAACATCTTCCACATCTCCACAGGTGATGATGAGATCCAATGTCTTCTTGGATGTTGGTACTGTTCTGGCATTCTAGCCCAGGATTCTCTAGCTTTTTGTTTTCTCCTCTGTACTGTGCAATTGCAGCAGACACTCTTTGCAAGCTCTTACAATCAGCTAGGACCTGTTGAAAACTAGTTACTTCTTTTTAAACACAGATTTCATGTTGTTCACTCCAGATTTGAGTCAACTGTCATTCCATATTACTTTCACTGGTGATAATTTTCAGAACTTCCAAAATTTAGTTTTAGTTACTGCTAAATGTGTTAGAAATAAATAGCACATCTGTGGTTAAACGGTCAGCTGTTCAGTAGCTTCTCCCTCGTAGTTTTATCTGGCCAGATGGCTTTACAAGACTCTTTATACCAAGTGAGTATTAACATCCCACTGATTCTGTATAACATTTATAATTTTTCATGTTATACAAAAGACTTTTAGAAATCTTCCATTACAATCAGTACCCTAGATGCTGAGGAACCAGGTAAAAAATCAAACAAAAAAGCAACCAAAACAGATAAAAATATGGTCACTCAGATCAAATTCAAATCAAAATATAATAAATTTCATGCAGGTCTAACTTTATTTTAAACATACATATATATTTAAATTCAAGATGCTTTTTTTCCATTTTCTCTGCAAATTGCTAAGTAACATCAAGTTCTGAGGGAATTTTTTTCATTCCTAAAACTTCTTGGAAACAAGGAGTGACTATGGGTGAGTCTTACAGTTTCTTGTGTTAAGAAAGTCCCTAAACAGCCCAGTCTAACAAATAAACTTAATGCAAACATAACCTGTGTAAGCATTAGGTCCATTCTTACCTTCCCTTTGTTACAGAGCAATCCTTCCATTTGAGAGCTTTTTGTATTACAGCTTCTGCACTGTCCAGTAACTTCTGTAGTGTCTCAACGCTTAACTACAAACTTAAGACTTACTACAAATTTAAAACTTAATTCTATGTTATAGCTGTTATTTTGTTGTTTTGTTGTTTTTGTTCTGGCCATAGACTGGACTCCACATTTCATTCTCTTCAAGAATAAGGCATTTCTCTCTCCTGCACTACTTTCATTTAAAGCTGATGAAAACAGAAAATTTTCATTAAAAGATGATGAAAACAGAAATGAATGAATGTTGTCATGATTTCATGAGGACACCAAAGTCAGCAAGATTAATATGTCTTGAGAATGTATAGAAAATGGCTATGGGAACATTTCTCAAATCTCTAATCTATCCAAGTTGCAGGGCTTTTTAGTTGTTGTTTTGCTCTGTTTTTGTTTCTTTATGACAATAACAATGAACAGAAAAAATACCCAAGGCAACAAGATTTGTTACAAAACTCTGTTTTGCTATGGAACACCTTTGTTCTGTGCTGATTATATTGTTATGTAGAATTTAATATTTAGTATTACAACACTGTATTTTTCTCATCATCAAACAACCTTGTGGATAAGAATATAAGTTATTTTAAAAGAAAAGGAATCAACTCTCTAAAAATATTTCTGCAAGGTTCATTCTAATGTTTCTGTTATTATTATGGAAGGGGTTCTCTTGTTTTGGACCATAGTAACACAGTCCATGAGGAAAAATAGTAAGAATACATTATTTAAGAATGGACGGAGACTAGCTTTAATTCCATTCCATTTTGTTTACAGCAGAAATATTTTCTATAAATGCTCGTTCTCTAATGCATGCAGAAGGAGTGATGATTCAGTAATCACCAGAGCAAATTTTGTTTAATTATTTTCTCTTCAAGAATACACAAAAGACCTTATATTACGCTTGAGAAGCTGAGAGATCCAATAGGTAGTTAATTATAAAGTAAATCCTTGGGTTCAGAGTATGTACGCCTATACTCATCACAATTTCTTTAAAAATGACAGTTTGTAAGACTAGATGCTGGCAAGTACAGAAAGTTTACAGGAATGAATAACATATAAGGACATAAAATTCTCTAACAGAAATATAAAGGGACTTAAAAATTAGTAGATACTGTAAATTTTCTAGTAGAGAAGAACTGGGGAATAAATACAACAGCTGAATACAATAGCATTTCCTCTTAAGTGACCTCAGCAAACTTGTTTCATAAATGCTGAGAATATACTGGATTTTCATCCGGAGACACCAGAAATGAGGTGTCTACAGTATAGCTGTTCATAGTGTGATGGGAATTTTATATTCTTTGAGTTATCCACTGAATATTTATTTAATTCTACCTTTATATAGCATTGATCATTGACCTTAAATATATTAATTGTTGTTTGCACTGCAGTCTTCACAAAGGTCCTTGAAGAACTAAGTTGAAGACATCTATCATTTTGCTAGGAGAAGATGGATGAGAGTGTTTCACTGAGTATACCTACAAAAGAAAAATATCCTTGACCAAGAATAAGTTTGTTAAAGTTTTAATGTACATAATTTGTGTATTCATGATTCAACAGATCATAATCTGTACAGATTCTGAATCAAGAGTACAATTTCAACCCTGCCCATTTACAGATATACTTGTTCACTTTTTAATTTTAAGAAATATACTTAAAAATGAATCATACATTTAAATATATACTGAGTTACCAGATATATTACTTGGATTTGTATTATATTTCTGCCTATTTATTCACAGAAATGTTGCAACAACTTACATATGAAGTACTCAAAAGCAAATCAGAACTCTGAAATTCTTCTTTTTAGCTGAGATGGTACAAGTTTGATATTCTTATTCTCAAACATTTTGACTTCTGCATAGGTCTTATGCAGTATCAATTAGCATAAATTAGCATAAATCAGCATAAAAGCATGTTAGATTAAGCAATAGTATTATAGTATTAAAAAGGAAATAATCATAGATGAGAATGCTTAAGAGGTGCTGAATATACCACAGCTGACATTTATATATATTTAAATAAAGAATGATAAGATAGGATTTGTTAACAGTGGTTTGACTTCAGAATATCAAAGCAAAATGCATTCTATTATGATATTTGTATTAATATATCTTTTCATTTGTGATTTTGTGATAAATATCTGACATTGATATCTGTATTTTGATGCTTGAGTTGCACAGCAGAAGCTGATCAAATTTTTGATTTTAAAATACTTGTGACCTTGCCAATTTTTTTTTAATGAGTATGTATATTAAAGGTAAAATTACTTACTGTAGTTCAATTTTTAGTTAGTGGTCATAAGCAACATACACATCACAAAAAAAAAAAAAATTTCTTTCATCATTCCAACCCATTTGAGTTCTACTCCTTGGTTTCAGATTTCCGTCCATCTTCCTGTGATCCAAATAATCAGTTTCTTTCTTCTCACAACTTCAGCTATTCTAGCACTACATGTTCTGTTCTCATAAGTTTTGCTGTTCTCATTATTTTTAGTTTTTAACTATAAATTTAATGTTTTCCTTAATGTGTTTGAGTTTCTTTGTTTATTTGTTAAAATAAAGTTATGAGGTATTATTAACTCACATTATCTTCTGCACAGCTGATGACTCGAACTTTTGATTGAACAATGCTATGTTAAGTGCTACTGAGCAGACACAGATAACGTGGACTACAAATTCAATTACATAAGGGCTTGTGTGGGAAGATGTAAGTAGAAATATTGTGAATATTGTGTTTGAGATGAACTGTAGACAAGATCTCTAACGAGGAGTGTAAGTGGCTAAACTGTGTGTCATGGTTTTATGATTTTTGGTATTGGTATTCCACATCATAACAACATGTAGTGCATTAAGAGTTAAAGAGTTAGTACTCCAACTCCATAGATCATTGATATTTTCCGGGTATACCTGTCTCAGAAGAGAAGAACTATATTCCCCAGAAGACTTTGCGATGCTTTGCATTTTTACGTATTTTCCGCTCAGAGGGAAAAGATAAAAACCCTCTGCGGTCACGGGACACTCTCTTTCCTTCGGGATCGACTCAGCAGTGGGTGCTCGCTACCGTATCGCCTTCAGCGTTAGCGTAAGGCCTCCGGTTTATTGGACACTCTCTCTTGCTCATTTTATTTGATTTATTAGCTTCAATTCCAATTATATTGTATTATATTGTGTTATTTTGCTTTCTGATATCTTATTTAGTAAATTAGCTTTCCTCCTCAGATCGTTGCCGCTGTTTTGTTTCTAGGCCCGTCTCCCTTTTTTCCTTTTCCCTTTCCCCCTTCCCCTTTCCTGGGGCGTGGGTCTGCGGGTCCCCCACACCAATTGTCATGGAGCCGGGCCGATCCAGCCCGGTAGACCGTTGACAACTGTGATAAAAAAAGAAGGAAAGAAAGAATGAAAGGAAGTTTGGAAGTTTGGAAGGAAGTTTGGAAGGAGAAGAGAGGGGAGGGGAGGGGAGGGGAGGGGAGGGGAGGGGAGGGGAGGGGAGGGGAGGGGAGGGGAGGGGAGGGGAGGGGAGGGGAGGGGAGGGGAGGGGAGGGGAGGGGAGGGGAGGGGAGGGGAGGGGAGGGGAGGGGAGGGGAGGGGAGGGGAGGGGAGGGGAGGGGAGGGGAGGGGAGGGGAGGGGAGAAAGAAGGAAGGAAGGGCTAGTCTAAATTTAGAATTCTTACTAGAAAAGTTGGCATTACAGCCATACTTGTTTAAAATTCTTTACAGCTACAATTGAACTGCAGTTTCATTCTTTACTGGAAAATCTAATTTAATTATGTCACTTATTATTAATTTATTGTTCTCCAAATATCCTTTAGATAGGAGATTATAACAGTCAAAAATGAGACTTGGAAAGATTTTATTGTCTTGAATATGGGAGTTAAATATTAAAAATCTATATTCATCTTTTTTTTTCTCCTAGTTCTAGAGATCTTTTAAATTCATAGCTACTCCAATTAATTTTCCAGCAGCACTTTAAAAGGAGTAACGGATAATAGCACACAGCAACATTTTCTCATCAGTTTTGCATGGGATGAGCCAGAACAAGTTCTAAATATAGCTTCTAGTATTAAGTAAACTTGCTGAGTTTCAAGTTTGGATGGCCAAGGGATGCTGTTTCTGGGGTTGTAATGAATATTGTGTAAATGCCTGAGTCAGCCAAAACCTACTACAAAAGTTGATTCTGAATGTGGAAAAGATCAACTTTTCAAGATAATCCCTGCAAAGGAGCGCTTCCTTTGGCCTGAAAGGATAGAAAGGGAGCTGCTGAGCAAATAAGTGAGAGCTTACTGAACGAATTAGTCTCAACAGGGAATGGGAATCTGCGAGAGTACAAAGGTCACCCCAATTAGAATTATTCTTCCCACTTTCAGGTATATCTGAAACTCAAGCAAAACTAATCAGCTAAACCAGCCATCACTGCATTGTGAAGTTATTGAAAAAATAGGGTAGGGCATGGAATCTTTCAGAGTGAAAAAAAAAGCAAAAGCCTATAGTAATAGATCTCACTGATTCTTGAGTTTGATGTACTAAAGATGACCAGATGAGGATATTTGAAATGGAAGAGAAGAACTGATTGCCCTGATTCATGCTGACTACAAAGCAGGGAAAAGTAGAATTAATGTTTTAAAGGTAGAATTCAGGTTCTGCCCTGTAAGGAGTCTAGATCTCCTCCCAAGTAGAACACTAACAGTTACATACACAAGACCTGAATAAATTGTACTAGAAATATGAGTTTCAATACAGACATTTTCAGTAAAAGCAATGGGAAATCCAATGGGCATCATCGAATACTTGGATTTGATATAGTAAAAGTCTTGTAGTAGACAGAAAGGGATCGTATATATGGTCAATCAAACAAGTTGTTGTCACTAAAGAAAATAGAAAAACAAAGTTGCAGGCACTTAAAGAAAAATTCCAACAGAGCAGCCACGAAAATCTTTAGTTTTGAAGCCTTGTAGATTCATGTCAAAATTCAAGCTTGATGGACTTTTTCCATGGGGACTGAGAGAGATGGATGATGAAGGCATTTCCGAGGACTTGAAGAAAGTAAATGTCATTCTTGTCTCCAAGAGGAGAAATTAGGAACAGGCAGGTCTGTCAGTCTCACCTTAGTTTCTTGATTGATTAAATGAATTTTCCTAGAATCCATTTCCAAATATATTAAGAACAAAAAGATGACTGCTTGTTGCCAGCATAAATTTACAAATGAAATCATGCTTAACCAGTTGGATAGCCTTCTATAATGAGTTGATAGGCTGTGTGCATGAGGGAAGAGAAGTGAATATAATTCATTTATGTTTTACTAAGATTTTTATCTCAGTTTGCCTAACCATTCTACTAGACTATCTGATCAAGAACAGATTCAAGAAGTGGACAGTAAGGGGGACTAAAAACTGAGTTGATTATTTTTCTCAGATTACACTCAAGGGAGGTCTAAATAATTTCAAAAGAGGGACAAGGTTCACTTCATGAGTTTTCACTTTAAAGATATACTTTTCTATGTTTTTCTTTCAATGAGCAGCACAAACACTTGTACCTTCACGTGTAATTTGCACACAGACAAAATTACTCCCAAGACAGTAACTTCAATAGGACTGCTATGAATACATTTGGAATTTAATATGATTAGGCTAAAAATTTACTGCATCATCAATCCTGAGATTGCAATATTACCTCTATTAATATAATAATAATAATAAACTAGAACTGAAAAAGATTAATTCACACTTCACGTACTGGAGCAGAAATGACAAAATAATGTTAACAAAAACTGGAAAAAAAGCAACAAATCAATTTCTGATCAAATTGATTAACATTCCTTTACATAAATAGGAATCTACAAATTGATTATAGCATTCTATCAAAGTATGGTCAGGCACAAATTGTACAGGTCAAACATTTGTTATATTTGTTGCATGATAGCAGAATCTGAAAGAAATCACTGTACAGATGCAAAGGTCAGTGAAGATGGAAAGGAGGAGGTGCATTAGGTGCAGAGTAGAATTCTCCTGCAGCCTATAGAAAGGCTTGTGGAGGGCAGGAGGTGCTGCAGGGAGCAGACTGTCTGCCTGCAGTCCATAAGGTATCACATCTGTATGAAGAGTATTTTCCCATTTGTAGATGCTTATCTATAGACACATTTTTTTCTACAGATTTAACTACACTACTATGTAACTGTACACTACATGTACATGTACATGTTGAATGCACTACTCTAAGTGCATTCCTGAGTGACATGCATGAAAAAAACAAAATTTTGTTTTATTTTTTCTGCATGCTTTTTATCTTCTTCACTAAGGTGATTTCCTTGTGGTTGCTTTTAGGGATTTGGTCAACAACTTTTTGCATGATCTGATAGCAACAGGAAAAGGGGGAATGGTTTTAAAAATAAAAGAGTGGAGATCTAGGTTAGACTTAGGAGGAAATTCTTTATTCAAGTGCTGGATCAGATTGCCCATTGATGCTGTAGATGTCTTCTAAGGGATCCACAACCAGGCTGGATGGGGCCCTGGGCAGCCTAATCAATTGAGCGGAAATACTGTCTACAGCATGGGGTTTGGAACTACGTGATTTTTAAGGTCCTTTCCAACTCATGCCTTTCTATGATTCATTTTATGATAAGATTTTTTCCCATTTTAAATTATCTGTTAATGTATTAAACACAACCACAGACACCATAACCAACCAAGAGCAGATTTGAGATAGATATTAGAGATCTTTCATTGGAAGCTGAAGTCTAGATTTTTATGTGCTGGTACTTTCATTACTTTGAAGACATAAGGAATAAGTACTTGTGTGTGAAATGCTGGAGAAAGTAAAAGAAAATTTTATGATCTCTTAGATGATGTAAAACATAGGAAAGAAAATCTGTTTTCCTTTTACCCACCTGTCAATTTCAATTGATCATTACAAGAAAATGAAATTAAAAATAAAATAAAACAACCAGGCAATCATATACTTTGTGAAGTTGGTGAAGCTGAAACAATTTAAGCATTTAATTTCAGGAGACTATATAAAAATTAGTCACCATTTACTGGAGAACCTAAAAAATTGTCCTTGAATAATAATTTTCAGTTACTAAAGCTCTTATATCTAACTAATGAATAAGCAAATCACATCAGCATTTCCAGGAAGGTAATGACTGTGAACATTTAAATTCAACAGCTATTGAACCTGACCTTAGTTTGGTAAATTAATGATAGTGTTAATACTTCACTTTTAAGGAAGCAGGTTTTTGCTACTGCAACTGTAAGCCCTAATGAAATAATACACTAAATGAATATTCCCATGGATCAGCTTTTATTTTCTGCTTTGAAAATATGAATTTTAATACATCTTCCCTGAAAATGCTGTAGAAGGAAAATAACCTCAACTAACTCACAATAAATAAGAGCTCTTTTCCTAAATTTCACCAACTATCTCAGACAACCACCATGAACTGATGAGAATCAGGCCATATTTCAATGCTTAAGTTGGTCTTATCCAGCTAACATTGATGTTTGAAAAAACAGAACAATTTTTTGATGTGTTCAGTAATCTCACTGACTACACTGTAAGACTACAAAGAAGTAACCCCTCATTTTTAGCTGTTTAATCAAGGACGTGGAGTGTATTTATTCACAGCAGAAAATGTGGTATAAGAAAAATAAAATACCTGGAAATTCTACGTTTAAACTTGCATTGAAATAGAAAAGCACTATGGAATACCTGAGATTGTAAAGAATAAAGAGGAGTTAAGGAAATGAAATATGTCAGAATAATACAGTCATAGTTACTATCACAACTGAAGATCTTATTTAAGTCTTGGTGAGAGGGAATAACTTTTAGAAGCTACTCTTTTAGAACTGTTAAGGGTTCTCTTTCACCTTAGTCATTTTCACTCTTCAAGTGACTCAACACAACCCTCACTGTTCCCATTATAATTTCTTAGACATCTAGACTAAGGCAATGCCACAAGAGTTGTAGATTGAAGGAATTCAAAAATAACTGAGATTGGATAGAACTCCAGGAGCAACTATCATTGCTGAGCTAATACTTGAATGAAGTCTATAATGACAATTAAAAGAGAAAATGTGTCATCATAGAATTGTAGAATCACCAAGGTTGGAAAAGACCCACAAGATCATCCAGTCCAACCATCTACCTATCACCAATCATTCTCTCTAAACCATGTTCCTCAACAAAACGTCTAAACATTCTTTGAACACCTCCAGGGATGGTGACTCCACCATCTCCCTGTGCAGCCCACTCCAGCACCTGAACACTCTTTCAGTAAAGTAGTAATTTCTAACGTTCAACGTGAATCTCCCCTTGTGCAACTTGAGGCCACTCCCTCTAGTCCCATCACTAGTTACACAAGAGAAGATGCTGACTCCCTGCTCACTACAACCTCCCATCCGGTATTTATGGAGAGCAATAAAGTCTCCCCTGAGCCTCCTCTTCTTCACACTGGATCCAAGCTCCCTCAGCCATTCCCCAAAAGGCCTGTGCTCCAGACCACTCACTGCTTTTGTTACCCTTCTCTGACCTCAGTATCTATTTTTTCAGTAAGGGGCACAAAACTGAACCCAGTACTCGAGGTGTGGCCTCACCAGTGATGAGTACAGGGGGACAATTACTTCCGTGCTCCTGGTGGCAACACTATTTCTGATACAAGCCAGGATGCTATTGGCCTTCTTGACCACCTGGGCACACTGCTGGCTCTTGTTCAGCCAAGCACTGACCAACAGGCCCCCAGGTCTGTTTCTTCTACACAGTCTTCCAGCCAACCTGTCCCAAGACTGTAGCATTCCCTGGAGTTGTAGCCAAAGTTCAGGACCTGGCACTTGGTCTTGTTGAACCTCATCCCATTGGCTTCAGCCCAGTGGTCCAGCCTATCCAGATCCATCTATAAACTCTTGCTACCCCTAGGCAGATTGACACTTCCTGCCAACATGGTGTCATCTACAAACTTATGAGGGTACACTCAATGTCCTCATCCAGACCCTCAATAAAGATATTGAAGAGGACAGGCCCCAGTACTGGCCCCGGGAAACACCACTCATAACCAGTCACCAGCTGGATTTAACTCCATTCACCACTACTCTCTGGGCCCGGCCCTCCACCCAGTTCCTTACCCAGACAAGAGTGTACCTAACCAAGCCATGGGCTTCTGCAGGAGAATACTGTGGGAGACAGCGTCAAAAGCTTTGCTGAAGCCTGGGTGGACTACACCAACAGTCTTTCCCTCATCAACCAGACAGGTCACTAGAGTGTAGAAGGAGATCAGATTGCTCAAGCAGGACCTGCCCTTCATGAACCCATGCTGGCTAGGCCTGATCCCCTACTGTCCCACACATGCCATTTGATCTCCCTCAAGACAATCAGCTCCATAACCTTCCCTGGCACTGAGGTCAGGCTAGCAGGCCTGTAGTTCCCCAGATCCTCCTTATGGCCTTTTCTGAAGATGGAAGTCACTTTCACAAGTCTCTACTCTTCCAAGATCTCATCAGTCTACCAGGAGCACTGACAGATGATGGAAAGCAGCTTAACTATCACCTCTGCCAGTTCCCTCAGCATTCTCAGGTGACTCTCATCTGTGTCCATGGACTTGTGGCAGTCCATGCCACAAGTCCGTGCTAAAGGATTAGCAGAAAGTTAGATGGGATAAAATATCTAGGAAAGCACAGTTTCATAATGCTATGTTCTTCCTGTTTTGTGTTGCATCTATGTCAGGAAACCTGTTACTGTGAAGAAGGCAAGAGAATCTCTCAGAGGTCTGATAGATGCTTTACAAACTAAACATGAATGCATAAAAATAATGCCTAAATGCTCCTGGAAGTGTAGTCAGTTGGATCTTTAAATTAAATTTGTTGCCAGGTATTTACAGAATTTTAAGTTCCTTATAGTAAAATAATTAAAGGAATGTTAATACAGAAAAAAAATTATTTGTAATGAACTTTGGTTTTGTTCTCACACAGAAAATTTACCTGGGAGATTTGTAGACCCCAATGTTATAGCTATAGCTGCTTTTCAATACACTGAAAACAATTTCTGCTTTCCACATTGTCAGATAGGAACCTGAAACCAGTCACCGAGACTCTCCTAAGTTTCATTTGTATCCCTATGTAAATCTTTGCAACGTATTGGTGTTGCAGTCTTTGTATCTATTTAGTTAAATTTAACAATTTAATTCAACCACATCCTTTCACAAAGCTTGTCCAAAATAGAAACATATTTTTCAAATTTATAATCACATTTTTTTTGTAACTTTCAGAGAGTCCATATGTCAGAGCTATAAACACCTTGATGTTCACAGTGATTTAGGTGGATAAACAGGTCACCTAGTGACAATTAGACACTAAAGGCTATAATCTGCCAGACTCTCAGATGCTTCTTCAGAGGAATGAAAACCTCTCACAAATCTTGCAGTAACTTTTACCAAACCATAAAGATATTTCATCTGGTACTGGAGTTCCTTATTAATGTCTTTGTGTAAAAAAAGTAATTCCACGTTCCTTAGTGTCATCATCATACAAAGTTCAAGAAGAAACAATTGCTCAGTGATTACTCAATTCTGTGGAAGTTAAGGATCTTCAAATCTTCTATAGTAAACATTTGATTGCTGTGTGTATAGGAACCGAAAATGTAAAATTAGCAGCAGGTTTGTTCATATACTGAAATACCTAGTACATTCACTCACACATATGTACAAACTACCAACCATATGGCTAAATATGGATTTAGTGGTTAACAACAACACACAAGCACAAACAAAAGGAAGCCAAAGAAATAAAAGGTTCTAACACATACTAAACTGTTATTTGACAGTCCTGTATGTTGAAGTGTCCATCAGTAAGTTTGAGGAAGTACTCTACATTTTCATGGCCATTTCTATTATGACCCAGCCTCATTTGACTTCGTATTGGGCTTCCATGGCCAAATTTAGGATGAGTGAGTGGACACAGGGTTAGCACCTGTGAGAAGAGATCAGGGCCTGCCAGAAGAGACACAGCCAGAACCAGCAAGCATCCACATATCCACAGTTGGGAAGGGGACTGAGTGACAGAGAAGAACTGTTTTGGAATGCCTACAGTCTCCTATTCACCTGCCACTCTGCACCATTGGGTACTGGGGAGAAAGTAGGAAAGCTGAGCATGAAGGAGGAAATGTGAACATGTGAAGCATGGAATGTTCCAGTAAGGTATTTTTGTTTTTGTCTTTGTTTCTCATCATTCAACATCAATCACCATTCAATGAAATCTTACTGACCCAAGTCAGGTATGTTATGTTAATTGGTAAATTGTCTCCCTGTCTTCATCTCAACCCATGAGCTTTATAATCTTTTTTTTTTCTACTCTGTGTCCTGTTGTAGAGGGGCAGTGAAAAAATAGCTGGGTTTCTGCCTGTATATGGCAATGTGGTCCTATGTGGGGGGACAGAAGTACTACTTGTATTCTATAACCTCTATTCTTTGGCTTCATAGAAAGTATGGATTTATTTTGTTTGTATATTTTTATTATTTGTTTTTGAACTTGAGTTTATGCTGTATTCCTGGGTACAGATTAGCTTTAAAATGTCTTAAATAATTCCTAAATATCATTCATGCATCTCTTATCACATAATCTTAGTTTCAAATAATTCATTTTAAAGTGAAAATATTTATAATGTTCACTTTGGCGATATCTGATCTTTGTTGTAATCAAACATATCTGTCAAGTGACATCTATCACATTGTTCTCCCATATTGTTAAAAGCAATTTCAGAAGAAGAAAATGTTTTCTATAACTTAGAAATTCTATAGATGTTTTGTAATTGCCGTTTAAGTCTCACAATGCATCTCAGATTTAAATTCCATATGCTGTATTTATTTATTTATTTATTTATTCCAGATACAGTAAACTGGTCTTTTAGGAACCAATTAGTCTGTTCTCTAATGTGTTTTGAGGACTCACTAGCATGCATATTGGTAAAGGTCTCTAAACTTCAAAGCCTTCCTTGGCAAAGCACTCTTTTCCATTTTACAAATTTCTGAAAATACTAACAGCACTATTCAACTATTGCAGTTATGAGAACCTTCCTAACAGGTATTTATGCATATTTAGACACTTAAATAAAAATTTCCATTCCTTTTTGTTGAACATGCTTGTATATTTATCTGCAGTTTAATAATTTTTGAATTACCAATCTTATGTCATACCAAATTAGTTTGTTCTGTATTAAAAAGAAAATAAACTACAGCACAGCACTTCTATCAAAGTAATTATTATATCATTATCCAATATTAAATTAAAAATTTAACTGTAGCATAGGTATAAAAAAAATCCCATATATATATATATGTTTCAGCTGAAGTTTCCTTTCTATTTATTCTGTTCATACAGTTATGGAATGCCATTTATAGAATATTCAACTCCTGTCTCCATGCAGCACTACACAAAATTTAAACCATATTTCTGAGACTGTTGTCCAAACATTTTTTGAACTCTGGCAAGCTTGATGCTATGACCGATGTCCAAGAAAACCTTTTCCAGTGCCCGATTATGGCCTTGGTGAAGAATATTTACCTACCACTTAACCTGAACCTCTCCTAAGGCAGCTTCATCCCATCTCTTCCAGTCCTGTCACTGTCATTAGAGACATACAAACCTCTCCTTCTCTGAAGAATAGTATAGAGACAGCATTGTATAGGGACTCAGACTGTATAGAGACAATGGAAAATGTCTGTTTTAACAATTCTCATTTCAAATGATACTGTATAAATGTTTGTATCTCAAAGTTCTGGAATTTATTTCATTTAACTTTCCAGAGTGAATGGTGCCAATTCATATTCTATTGTAAGTAATAGAAGATAGAAGATTTTCAAAATATGCAGGTTTATAAGGTTTAAAATTAGTTAATTTTGTAAATGACATAATAAGTATACTGATGCGTTTCATTACTGAATGACTTCACTCCTACAGTTATTTATGTTTTTTTGCTTCTGAAAAGGAATCTTTTCTTATCTGTACCAGCAATGAACCCAGATGCCAAATCTGGAATGCTTTTCTCTTCAGTGTCTCATGGCTTAAATACTGCTTGGCTGATCTCATTCTTAGCTGTATATCTCTTCCACTTTTTGTAGTGGTTACTGAAATGTCTGAAGGGTGAGTTTAAGCATAAGATGTTGGATTATTGCTTTATGATTGCCTGGATATTTGAATTAGTGCCAAATAAATTGTTTTGTGTATCAAAGACCCTGGAACACTTTGTATTGCTTGAAAATCCTTTGATACTTACCTACTTTCTAAAGCTAAGATTTAACTAGAAATAGAATTGAAGCATGCATCATAAATACTATGCATCACTCTGAAATTTCCTTTATACAAAGAACTGCAAGTTGAATTAATGCATGATGTTACATTTTAGGTAGAGGTGCTTCCTCTTTCTTCATTGAATTTTTCTATGTTATCATAACGGATGCAGACCTCTCAAAGGTATACAAAAATATATTGCTTTGGCTTTATACACTGTTGTCATTGGCAAAATTCTTGTCGATATTATTATAAATTCAAAGCTAAATATTTTGTCACTTTATGTAGGTATTATGTGTTCCTGCTCCCCTGCCCTTGGGGAACAGATAGAAGCTATAGCTTATGGTTGGTAGAGCATGCATTCTGGCAGGAAAACCATAGTCTATCAGAGACTCGTGATGAAGTAGTCAGTTTCTGACTGACTGTAGCATATAATACAGACTGATACTGAAGAAGTTCTTGAAGAATTGAGGCATGTGAGGAGGACCGGTATTGAAGAAGTCGATTGAAAGCCTAGGACCTGTGGGAGATCCTCTATGCCTAACAAGGAAAGAGTGTGAGGAGCAAGGGGCAGCAGAGATAAAGTGTTATGAAATGAACTCAACCCCCTGTTTCCCATCTATTTGTTCCTCTCAGGGACGTGATATAGAGGAGTTGGGAATGAAAGGAATAAAATTCAGCCTGACATGAAAGATGTGATATGGAAAGAAGATATTTTGAGTTTACGGGTTATTTGTTTGTTTGCTTCCTTGGTTGGTTGTTTTGTTTGCTTGCTTGCTTATTTCTTACCGTCCTTTTCTATTTTTAACAGACAATAAATAAAATACATTATCCTCAAGTCAAATCTGTTTTAGTCATTATAGTATGACCAATCTCCTTGTCCTTATTTTTACTCATGAACTTTTTTGTCTCATATTTACCCCTGTTCTGCTGAGAAAAGGGAATGACAGAGCAGCTTGGTGGGCATCTGATTACTGAACTAGATTAATTGAATCAGAAACCTAAGAACACAAAGTAAAATATGTTGTTTTTTAAAGCTTCTCATTAATAGGCAAATTGTAATGTGTCTATTACTGTAATTATCCTCAGATTACAGGGCTCATGCACATGCCTGTTGTATCAGAATGAATCATAATTTGGATATTATGAAAAATCTCTTACTGAAATAAGCTACCCAGAAAGATGTTAGTGACTGTCTCAGAAGGTTTTTTTGAAAAGTGTAGATGAGGAACCTAGGGACATGGTCCAGTCGTGAGGATGAGCTGACAGTTAGAATTAATGATCCCAGAGGACTTTTCCAACCGTTAAGTATTCTATGTTTCTATAATTCTGGACTGTCACAAAATATCAGGTTTACATTATTGTTCAGTAAACTTTTCCAGCTTTGTTATACAACATTCTACAGTGATTCACTTGTATATTTCAGTTTTCTATTCCATTCAAGACTCCCCTTTCCTTTTAATTTCTTATGCTCTTTTTAGATTTATGTAGAAGGATTTCAGCTTTATACATACATCAAATATATCTTCTATACATTTTCTTTTAACATAAGTCATTTTATGATGTTGAGTAATCAGCTCAAAGAAGAAGTTAATGTTAAAAATTAAAAATAAATATGAATACAAACTGCAATTTCTGTCATTCAATACTTTTTTTTTTTTCCATAAGGAATTACATAATTGAATTCAATTAAAAGATTTTTCAGAAGTTCCTGTCCTAAAAAAAACATAAAATCTTTCTTTCTCTCTCTCTTTCTTTCTCTCTTTCTTTTTTTCTTTCTTTCTTTCTTTCCTAAAAAAACCCAACATATTTTGCACATTAAGAAAAAAATAGTGTACAACAATATGATTGTATTCTGGTTCTCATGAAATGGCTTTAAATTGAATAATAAAGTAATTATTAATCATTAACTGGATTATATGACTGTCATCTGTTTTTATTCTAAATTATTTTCATTAGAGTTAACAACCAAAATGCAAATTACATTTGGAATACTGAGCGCGTACCTGCATTTTAAAATGAATCAAATAATGGAAAACTCAAAAGCAATTAGTTTTTCACCCTGAGAAAATTTGTTTAATTAATGCATTGAAAGCATTAATTCTGAATAAGTTAATTCATTTTCTCTATCTAAGATAGCTTAATTTCTTCAAAGATGATTATTAAAAAAACGTTTTTTTACGTTGTCAGTATAGATTTCAAACATTAGTAGATTCTGAATTGACTGCTTTATCTTGAGGACCAAAAATTATTAAGAGGATTTTGAAAGAATAATAATTAGAAACATCAGAATACTATATTTGACTTATCAAAGTAAGATAAATGGAAAGTTGGCCTAATTTTTATTGGGTGAACTCTCATATTTGAATAGAAATAGTTCACACTTACAAACTGTTCTGTAAATTTGTACTGTGTGCTTAAATATTTAATAATGTTTTTTGTAACTATGAAAATATTTCTCAGTATATTTCTCATATACTGAAAATGTAGATACAAATTCAGCAACTGCATTGACTAAAATAGTTTTAACTCTGTATTTTTAGGATTTATGGCTTCAGAAACACACTTTCTACAGCATTTTTAAGCTAATTTAGCAATTCTAAATCCTGGAGAAGATATAACTTCATTATTAAAGTTTTGTGATTAAAGTATTGTGGAGCTTGGAATCATGAATGTTATGGATTACATATGAGAGTAGGGAGCAAGATGTATGGAGTCCATACATACAGACAATCATATAGGCAGCACAGACTACCACACAGAAAAACATTGCAGAGTGTTAAATTCCCAAATAAAGCATTTTGAGATAGAGTTTGTGCTGAACGTAATTGTCCCTATAATTAAAGTTTCACTGCATTATTTATTGTGTCATCTGTTTACTCAGTGTACTAGGTCTATTATTAATTTTCTTAACAGAAGCCAGTATGGTGCCATGTTTAATTTTGTGACTAAAACACACTAACAGTTCAGTTCTTCAGGGTTTGCAGAGTATCAAGGCACTCTGACTCCTGTCAGCAAGGCGACTGGGAATGCATAAGAATTTGGAAGAGGAAACATGCAGGATCCCAACAGCCAAACGACTCCAACAAATGTTGAGGTATTGTATGATGGGCTCGGCAGTAAAAACTCGAAGAAAGAAGGAAGGAGTGGAGGTTGTTCATACTTATGGCATCTATTTTCCTGAGTAATCGCCAGGCATGCTGAGTTCTGGCTTTCTAGAAAGTTGCAGGATATCCCCATGCTGATGAAAACGGGTGAGTAAATTCCATGATTTTCTTTTTTTGCATATTCAACTTTGCTTCACTTATTAAACTGTATATCTTAGCCCATCATGTTTTTGTTTTGTTCTGGTTTTTTTGTTTGTTTGTTTTTTGTTTTTTTTTTTTGTTTTGTTTTGTTTTGTTTTGTTTTTGTTTTGTTTTGTTTTTACCCTAGTAATCCTGTCTCCTACCCTGCTGAGAGAGAATGAATGTGTGATGGAATAGAGGCTTAGCTGCAGACTGAGGCCAATCCACCTGACTTGCCTAGCAGTTACAGAGCAGGCAAAATTAAATAGATAATGAAATAATGTATCTTATTTAAATAGAGGTTTAAATCTTGGCTTCTGTGAACATAATTTTCTGTACAACTAATCACTGTAAGCGCTGTCTGATCTCTGCTATTCAGCATTTCACATGCTATCTAACATGCTGCCTTCAATAAAATAATCTAGATGGTAGATCATGGTGGAGCAGTTGGTGTGGCTGAACAGAATTGTATAGCTCTTCTGATTGGTAGAGATAACACTGGAGACTGTGTTTTCTGTCAATCAGCTCTAGACAGAGGATGAGTTGCTGTACTCCTGCACAATACTCAGATCCAAACAGTAACAGGCTTCCAGTGCATAGATATAATACAGTAACATGTAGTAATATGGAAATATGGGAGAATAGACACTGGAAAGAGCTGCCTGTTCTTTAAGGCTTTTCTCTATTTTTTTTTCCTGTTAAGTGTGGTACTTTCCAATTCATTAAATTTGTTTTATGAAAGATTTAATTCAAAATTCCTAAACGATTAATTAATTAATTAACTCAAATTTATTAGTGAAATATAATAATTTTATCACCTTCTGGTGGCCAGGATTTGATTTTAAAGATCAATTTATCTGAATATTATCTTGCTTTCAAAGTGCTACAGGAAATGAGCTTACATTTAGGTTGAAGTCATTTACTTAACAATGATTCTTTATAGGGACAGTTGTTTCTATAATCTTATTCCATTGATATAAGATATCAAATAGAGACCCTATTAAAAAATACTATACATTTTGTAGGAATTTTCATTTCTGGCTTCTGTTTATAGTCCCAATAAGAAGATGATTTTACAGGTTATTCACTGAAATACTGATCTAAAAATACACTTCCTGGAACCATAATCTGATTTTTTGGATCAGACATCATATTTATTAAGACCAGCATTAGTTCATACCTCATTCAGAACAAATTTATTTCAGAAGTCATAGACAAACGAGAAATATCTGCATACTGAAATACCATTTAAGTTGAGGAATATAGAAGGAGCCATGCTTAGAGTTGAATGAAACACGTTCAGACAAGTAACTATTTAGATACATAGAATTTGAGTTCTAGATAATTCTGAGTTCACTTCATTGTCATGTACTCAAGTGTACACACTTTATATTCTTTATCATATCTTTTCACACACAAATTTTCCAAACCTACGTTTGGTTAAAACAGAAATATTTTGTTCTTAGTCATTTATATTAAGTATATGTAATCACTTACCCATTATAATTTTAACAAATCAGTTTTTCAATTAATTTGTCAAAAAGTCATCCAAGAATGCAACATATAATACACCGTTGCCAAGATTTTGCCCCCAAACCGAGCTTCTTTTTTTTTCTGTGATAAAGTTTTTTTTTTCAAACTAATAGTTCCAAGAGAATCTCAAAGAAAGATTCACTTTTATCCCAGTTTCAAAAGTATTTTAAACATGTCTTGAAAAGCACCAAGAGCAAGATATTATTTTATTGAGAGTTAACATTACTGTTTCTCTGAATCCAAATGACAGGTTCATACAAGGCAATATTCTGAAAGTATTTACTCATTGCAGGATACTCTTTACTACAGTATTAAGACATTTTTGCTCCTGTACAAGGCAGTAGATTATTCTTCTAAATAGCATAAAAGGACTTAACTGGGGGAAATCTTGATTTTTTTTTTAAATATATATATTTTTATTTTTTAAACGCAGAAGGGGGAGATGCATACTCAAGTATTTGGTCTGTTTCAGAAAAAGACATCTAAGCAGGGCAGTTGTAATTTTGTACTAAGGTGATAGTTTGAAGGTAAAATATGTTAAAGGTTCATAAAGTAAAAAAGTCCCTCCCCAGCATTCCTGTAGGTCCTCTTCAGGTATTGAACTGCTGCTATAAGGTCTTCTCAGGGCCTTCTCTAGGCTGAAGAGCACCAACTCTCTCAGCTTGTCCTCACAGGAGAGTTGCTTCATCCCACAGTTAATCTTCATGCCCCCCCTCTGGACCAACTCCAACAGCTTGATGTCCTTCTTGTGTTGGGGGCTCCAGTACTGAATACAGTACTCCAACTAGTGACTTATGAGTACTGACTAGAGAAGCAGTATCACCCCCCTTGACCTTCTTGTCATGATTTTCGTGAATCAACTCAACATACAGTTGGCCTCCTGGGATGCAAGCATACATTGTTTTCTCATGTTGAATCTTTCATCAACCAACACTCCCAAATCCTTCTCCTCAGGGCTGTTCTCAAGCCATTTTTCCACTCAAACTATATCTGTGCTTGGGATTTCCCCAACCCAAGTACAGGACCTTATATTTGGCCTTGCTGAACTTCTTGAGGTTGGCATGAGCCCACCTCTCAGGCTTGTCCAGGTCCCTCTAGATAACATCCCTTCCTTCTAGTGTGTCAACAGCACCACTCAGCCTGGGATCATATGTAAATTTGCTGAGAGTACATTTGATCCTACTGTCCATGTGGCCTACAAAGATGTTAAATAACACTGATCCTACAGCCAAGTCTCTGGTCTCCACTTGGATGTTTAGCCACTGACCACAACTCTGTGAATGCAACCATCCAGCTATTTCCTTACACAGCATGTAGTTCATCCATCAAATCCATTTTTGACTAATTTGGTGACAAATATCTTGTATGAGATGGTGTCAAGCACTTTGCACAAGTTCAGGAACATGATGCCAGTTATTCTTCTTTTATCCACTACTGTTGTAACTCCATAACATACCCTTACATTTTCTACTTCTGCTGAAACATATGTTGTCCAATCATATTCCTTACTGCATGGTTTTATGAGTTTTTTTCCTCCACGAAAACACAAGATTTCTGTCCAAAAACATAATTAAAGCAATCAAGGGGAAGTTAGATCTGCAGTAACAGATTCTGAAAAACCTTGAAATGTACTAGCTTTAATGCGATGGTGAATCAAGAAAGGCATTCCTAATTATACATTAATTTTCCATGTATTTACATTACAAAATCAGATCCAGAAATGTAGGAGAAGATCTTTACCGTTTTCTGAGTTATTCAGAGTTGTCTGAATGTCATTCCTCTGTACTTGTTGAAAACTTCTGTTTTTGCACATTTGAAAGCTAATACAGGAAGTCATTTGTACTACAGATAGTGTGCACAGTTTATCAAATACAGTATTTATGAAATGCTAAAAGAAAATCAACATATCATCAAGACATGCTTGCAATAGCTGAATAAACATTCAGGTGATTTTACCAATTATAACACCTTAAAAATGGCAACTTCTAAATCAATATTTTCCTACAAGAAATAATTTAATCACAGTGTACTAGCATTCTCGCTTTTATTCCTTTACTGCTTGGCTGCTGATATTTCTGTGTTTTGTGTTTTTTCTTGTTTGTTTTTAATATTTTTTGTTGTTGTTTTCTTATATTATAAATTAAAATAGTTTTAAATTCTTCTTCAAGGAGATCATAATCACATAAGAACTACTGATTAAATACTTCAGGAAAAAAAAAAGGCTGTGATGGAATGTGAATAGAATTTTATTAAAAAAATGACCTGCATCAGAAACAGTTAAAGTCAAACATGTGCTAGTACAAACATTAAGTAAGTATACTCAAGAAAAGTTAGGTCTTTTTGAGATTGCTCACATACATCTTTTTATTTAAATGAATAAATAAAACCTGTTAGTCAGCAGAATTGAAACAAAAAAGAAAAAATTTTTTGTACAGCACACATCTTTATGTATTTGATCTATTTCTGAGTGAAATGCATTCCTTCTAGAGATAGATCACACCAAGCAAGTGACAGCACTACCAGTTCTGGTTGTTAATTGCCACAGAGAAAAAAACAAACCATAAAGAAGACCAGCTGAGTAACGGAGCCCCATAAGTTTAGTACAAAGCCAGGTACATCATTTATCTATGCCCACGTTTTTTAATCTATTCAATTGAAAAGTATAACAACAGCTATTATCACTTTTGACCTTCTACTTCAGTGGATCTCTTTTCTCTGCAAACATGATATATCTCAGGCCTGGATGGCAATAGTAATATCTTATTTATGGCATCTACAAGATACAGAATATATGCATATGTATGTGTGAACATGTCATTCTTTCAAAAGAACCTGAACTGTGACATCAGACAATAATATATAAATATATATATAAATAAAGTACAAACGACCAAATGAACAACCAAATCCAAAAGAAAACGAACAAACAAAAACCTATGTTACATCCAGTGTACCTGTTTAGGTACAGAAAATGACATCTATAGTAGTAAAATAAATATTCCTGGAACTTATATCTGGCTAGGATTAAAAAAAAAAACATTATTAAGTATATATTTATCCACAAGAAAGTAATTCTTCCAAATGTTTTGTTGGAATTGGAACCTGGCCTGTGCCAACTTTCAAATCATATCCAGAAACTGCTTGGGTAACTACCAGCTGGCATGGGCCAGAGTTGTTTCCAGGGAGCATTTTAATGGATTAATATTACAGAAGAGTGAGATCCAGTGCACGCACAAGATTTCCTGTCAGTATCCAATTTATTTTCACAGATTCAGCCTTACTGAAGTAGCACTTGTATGGAGTGTGCGTCCATTCCTCATTTAAGTATCAGAGCAAGTAGTTTATTCTAAAGATGTTAGAAAGACAAAATCTGCTTTCTCTTTTAGTACTAAATACCTTACATACAGAGACCAAGACACTATCTGCTAAACTTAATCTGAGTTTACAGATAAGAACCACACAGCCATGTTCAGATATAGAACACATACATTAGTCATACTGATCTATATATTTTGGATAATATTAAACAAGTAATTGAGAGTATATTATAAATAAAAAAATAAAAAATGTATAAATAAAAGCATCAAAATGTAAAACTAATGAAAATATAGATGCTTACATGTAAGAAGTGAGAAATAAAATCCAAAATCAGAAAATACTACAGAATCAAGGAATCACAAGGGTTGGAAGAGACCTCAAGAGTTCATTGAACCTAAAGCCCCTGCTAAAGTAGGTTCTCTACAATAGATCATGCAGGTAAACATTCATATGGGTCTTGAATAATTCAACAGAAGGAATCCCCACCACTCTGGGTAACCTGTTCAGATACACCTTGACCCTTACCACAGATTTTTTCTCCATGTTTGTATGGAACTTCCTACATTCAAGTTTTAGGCCATTGCTCCTTGTCCTGTTGCTGCACAACACCAGGAAGAATCTGGTCTTATTAATTTGCTTCCCACCTTCCTTTATATATTTATAATCATTTATCAGATCCCCTGTGAAAGACAAAAACTGTTTTTCTTTATTTTTTGTCTCAAAGTTTGCTTCATGATGCCTTTCTTGTTATAAGACTCTAACTGACAACTGCAAATTATCAAGGTGGGTGTCACTGTGCCACAGTGTCTCTGATTATGGTTGTAAAGATAAGCAGAAGGGGCAAGCATTTTTTTCAGGGTACGGTTTGGAGAATCTGATCACTGGAAAAGATGATAATGTTTGTGCATGGCAACAAAGGCACCACTCCCTGCTGGCTCAGCTGTTGGGCCAGATATATCACATTAACAGAGAGAAAAGTGAAAAAAACAGAGAAACAGGGATTGGGGGGTGGGGGTTGGGGAGTGGATTGAAGGCCCTCACTAAACTAAGGACTTTGGAGAAGAACTCAGAACTCCTAAAGAAAAAAAACCTTTGATGAAGAATTCCCTGAGGGGAAACCCTCTTTGGAAGAACCCCCCTGGGACCTGTTTGCGGCAGTTTCCTGGCTTTCTCCCATCTAGACAAGTTCCTGAGATCAAAGGACCTACTACAAACCTTGCTGAACTCACAGTTGTGACTAATCTCTCTCTTGCTTTCTACCTAGACTCCTTGCTTTTTTTTTATTTATCTCTTTTCTATTGTCTGTCTTCCCTTCCCCATATTCCTAAGCAACTAGGATTTCTAATAAACTGGTTGGGCTAACATTTGACCCGTTGTATCTTAATCTTGCCATTTGTGAAAGACATAAACTGTTTTTCCTTTCTTTTGTCTCAAAGCTTGCTTAGTAAGGCCTTTTCTGGTGACAAGACTCTGACTGATAACTGCCAGTTATCCAGATGGGTGTTATGGTGCCTCACTGTCTCTGCTTATGGTTGTAAAGATGAGCAGAAATAGGGACAAATCGTCTTTTCCGGGGGGGGGGGGGAGGGGGGGGGGGGGGTACGGCTTGGAGAAGCTGACCACCACAGAAAGACAATGCTCCTGCATGGCAAGGAAGGCAACATCCGCTGCTGGCTTATCTGTTGGGCCAGACATGTCACATAAACCAAGAGAAAAGGAAAAAAACACCTGAGAAATGGGGATAAAAGGCCTTCACTGAACCAAGGATTTTGGGGGAGGTGAAGAGAAGAATTCCTGGAGAAGAACTCCCAAAGAGAAAATCTTTGAGGAGAACTCCCGAAGACGGACCCTGAGGCCTGCTTGCTGCCATCTCCCATCCCCCGTGGTGACCAGACGAGTTCCTGAGACTACGAACCTTGTTGGACCCACGGTGGTGATTATATCTCTCTTGCTTTCTATCAAGACTCCTTGCTTTTCCTCCCTTTTCTATTGCTCACCTTCCCTCCCCCATATCCATAAGTAACTAGTAATTGTAATAAACTGGTTCGGCTAACATTTGACCTGTTGTGTCTTAATCTCGCCATCGGGTATACACATAATCAAAGAACCTCTTCTCCCTCCTTTATATTGGATCGTGACACCATTGTGTATACATAAGTTTGGAAAGGACCACTTCTTCTTCCTATAAATTTGAGTGAGACATCCCACTGTATTCTTTTCTTCAGACTGAACAGACTTAGGTTACTCAGCCTCTCCTCCTAGGGGAGATGTTCCAGAGCCTTTATCATCTTTGTGGTCCTCTGCTGGACTTGTTCTAGGAGATCCCTGTATTTTTTCAACCGGGGAGCCCAGAACTGGACACAGTATTCCAAATGTGGCCTCACCAGGGCAGAGTCAAGGGGGAGGATCACCTCCCTTGACCTGCTGGCCACATTCTTTTTAGTGCACCCCAGGATACTGTTGGTCTTCTTGGCCACCAGGACACACTGCTGGCTCATGGCCAGCCTGTCATCCACCAGGACACCCACATCCTTCCCTGCAGAGCTCTTCCCCAGCAGATGATCCACTACCCTATGCTGGTGTATGTGGTTATTCCTCCACAGGTGAAAAAATCTGCATTTGCTCCTGTTCAACTTCATCATCGTCCTTCCTGACAACTCTCCAGTCTGCCTAGATCTTGCTGTATGGTAGTACAGCCTTCCAGTGTGTCAGCCAATCCTCCCAACTTTGTATCATCAGCAAACTTGTTGACTGAAGGAAAAGGTTTATGAAGTGAAACTGAGTACTAACAGTAATTCAGGAATAAAATGAAAAGGCATGAAAAAGCGAGTAGATTTCCCTGAAAATAAAATGTATAAACAGGGAACATTAAATGTTAATTCACAACATGATGGTTAGCTCCAAAAGAAATAATGAAGATCAGGATGGAGGCAAACTGCCTATGCTGGAGAAAACTGTTTTCAGACTAGTCAGTCACAGTGTTGTTTAATCTCATCACCTCAATATTTTATCTTTGAGATTTCATAGTTTATTTAATGCTGAAATGAAGTATAACAAAGCATTCAGTTTCTCAACCAGATGCTTTTTTGTACATGCTGTAGTTACTATAGCACTGTAGCCCACTCTTACTATGAAAATATTTTTAACTATTAGGTGCTTTATTTCACCTAGAACACTGATTTCATGGAAACATGTCTGTCTCAAACAGTTGAAGTATTTCAGTATTTCCCTGTTTTGAGTTCCAGTTGCCTTTGATAACAAACTTAAAGCATTGAAAGCAAGCTTTACTGTATCTATGGATAATGCAATAATGTTGAAATTTATTTAATGTAATGTAGACATAGCACATTATTTACTTATATGATTTTTTTCCTTTCCTTTTAATTATGATTTTTTTTTAAAGAATCTTCCTGTTGTATTTTCTTTCATGCAAGTAAACTGAAAGGAAATACTATAAAACTAGAATTTATGTAGTGTTTGGAAAAGCTCATACTACTCTTAGTAGTATGGAAATGTTTGGATGTTCCTAGTTTTAGAGTTTAAAATATGTTATTTGCCAGATGAAGATGAAAAATTAAATCATAGATTTTCCAAAGAAAATATTAATCCTAAATTGGCTTTGTAAAAGCACATATTTTAGAGAATAAATACAGAAAACAAACAAAAAAAAGTAGGATTTCATCTAAATGCAACATCTCAAATGCAAGTATCAGAGCAAAGTTCACCTAGTAATTCTCTGCAATCAGTGAAGCCATATTCACAATTCTCACTTTGTAATATCACCTTTAAAAACAATTGCCTTGCATTAACTTGAAAAGGAGCTCTTGCGTGACTTTGACTCTGCACCTAGGAGTCCAACTGTCTCTCAACCTGCACTACCATTAAGTCTGTAAAATGAATCTTGAATTTTCACTCTGCAGTTATGTGAAGTAAAAAATATCTTCTGACTTCGGGGTAATTAGCTTTTAATTTGATTTTTTATATTTTATTTGTTTTTAAAGCAACAGTGTGAGTGAGAGAAAAAAAAAAAAAGTTATCTTCTTGTCGTCGTTGTCCCCCACATTTATTTTAACTTTATTCAAATGTAATGAAAACAGTTTATAATTTTGTGAATGTGTTTTTTATAAACAATTTCCTATAATGAGTATATATTTATTGACAGACAGATTCAAAGTCACGATCTCCCTGTCTGTAGCTAAGATACATAGTCTATGGCACAGTCTGTAATACTGTCACATCAGTTTTGCACATATAATCTACAAGTGTATTAAAACTGCTCTTAACTACAGCCCAGGCTGAACTGTTGTCCTATACATATGTGTGATTGAATTACGGATACTTTCTTAGTGTAAACACTGTAAAGGAGCCTGGAAAATATACATCAATAATTTAATACATATCATGTGTTTAGTTTGAGTAGATTAAAGTGAGATATATTCTGTTTTAGATTATTTTTTCGTACTATACAAATTCTGACAGGTAAACAGATTTTTGAACATCCTAGAGAATAAGTTCACATTTGGCTTTCTCTTTTATTTTTATTTTAATTTTATTTTTATCTAGTAGGTAAATCTATCACTTTTACTGAACAAATGGAAGTCAGGAAAACTGACTCATTTAATGGAATGTGAGCTCGTATACAGTATAGTCTCAGAAAATACTGCTGTAAACCACAGCCAGTTTTGCATCCTAGCATTTAACGCAGCTACATCTTCTTGAAGAACCATAATTGCAAGTTTGTTAACTAACCACAACTGTCACAAATATTTTCAATCAACATATTACTTCATGAAGTCAAGCTGTGTAAAATTTTCATTACTGAAAGCAAGATCATGCAAAACAAGATTGTGTCATGTTTAATTTGAGAATGCAAAACTCATCTCAGTTCTCTGGCAACATCAAGAGCACATGGAAGATTTTGGTAAAATGTAACTGTCCCTTCTGGTAAATGTATTCTTTTTCCTTCAAATTCTTAAAAATAAAACCATGTTGATCATCAAGCAAGAAGTTAAGCAGACTAGTATTTGCAGCAGGAGTGTTTCTTACTCTGTTTCACTTAGAGGGGAGGGACTGGAGTAAGCCTCTGGAGATCTTAAAAAGTGACAATTGGAGAAAATAATCAAAGGGTGTCAAAGAAACAATGAGCTGCTAACCACTTCCAGAAGTGCATGAAAGCTTTTTCCAGGTAAATATTTTCACCACACATACATGTAAATAGTAAGTGTGCTTCAGTGGAATAAATGAGGATGATTAAAACCTGACTGATTTCTTAGTTTTTGTTTTGGGATTTATTTAAATTCTGACTTTCTGGGATTTCTGTGGCTGTCCACTAAGTCTGTTGTTTGTTATAAATCCTGTGCATTTTTTTTTCTCTAATCTATGAGTGTAAAACATACAAAATCAGGAGTCGGGTACCACTTTCACAGTATATCCAGAATTCTTTCAAGTTTTTTTCTTAAATGTGCTTAAAATAAAGTGCTTTTTGAAGGGTCAGAAACCTTAACAATAACATTTCGCCTGTATAACTCGAGTATTTAAAGATCAGTGCACTAGCAAAATAATGCACATGTAAAATCTTCAGAAATAACTCCCAATAGTGATTCTCTGAATCAGTTATTTATGTCGATGAATCTTGATTATGCTATCAGACAATGGATGCAATGGCACCAGCAAATATTATATGTATGTAGTCTTTTGTGGTTCAGTCAAAAATGAGTACCTGGTGAGTCAAACATGCAAGTTTGTTATATATGTTATCAAACTGAGAGATAACCCCAAAAGAAGATGAAGAGACACCCTCTTGGCTTTTTTAACTAGTTTTAACTAGTTTTTGGAAATATTCTCTGATTAATAAAAACCTAATGTCTCAAGCTGTTTCATGCAAAAATAAGACCAATTCTGTAGATTTTCTTGAAATGTAGAGCTTTATGCCTTATTTTGTTGCTTTAAATATTCTAACAAAATAAAGTTTCTCTTATTCCAATAACTATTTTTAATTTCTTCAAAATTTATATTTAAGATTAGAATTTAAAAAGTAACAATATAGAGAAAGCAGAAATCAGTTATTGATGTATATATTGATCCAAAATATATCTCCAGTTTTACTAGAAAGATTCCAACATGCTCACTTGGACATGAATATCAGGAAAAGAATTGTGGAGGAAAACCACAAAAAAACAAAAATAATCGTGGAAACAGGATCCAAGCACGATCATCTTCCCCATTTAAGGTGAAGAATTCACATTAATGGTAATGCCCTCTGGTCAGCTGACTGTTCCAGATATTGTCTTGGTCTCCCATTTGCACAGTCTCAGCCATTTGCACCAAATGTATTCTTGAACTGACTCTGTGGTACATCTCATCACACAAGATGACAGTGCAGAGAGAAAAACAGAATAATAACAATAACAATATTAATAATAATAATAATAAACATATTTACTTCCCTGAATACGGTATCTTCTGAACAGATACACATCAAAATAGCAGCTACAGTGGCACAGTCTTCACTATCAGTAGGGAACTTGTAAGGAACCTGTTTTAGCAGGGGGGACTGGACTTGATGATCTCCTGAGGTCCCTTCCAACCCCTGTGATTCTTTATGAGTCTATGATAAGATGAAAAGATCTAGTCGTACCCTCGGGCTTTTGTAAAGACCTGAAGAGGGAGATATGACTTATACCTTAATTTGGAATAAATAAATAAATAATGGGATGCTAGATGCATCTTCCCTTAGATTTCCTGTGGAAACACTTAATGACAATGAAAAAAAAATACATACAGGAAGGAGAAACATCCTTCTATCTGTATAAAAGTAAATAATTTCATAATTCACCAAAAATACTTGGCTTCAATTCAGATTTCTGTCTTTCTTTGATCCACAAATCTGCATCTTCCATGATCACAATGACTATCCTAATTTCCTGTCCATATAATACTGTACATATTCTCTTCTGTGTGCATTTGTGGCTTACTACTCCTACAAAGAGGAGCAGTTGGTTAATCTGGGAGAAAAAGAAAAAGAAAGGAGTCCAGCCAAGACTATTACGTAGAAAAAAGGGTCACTGAACAGGAATAAACCAGACAGAAGCCTGCAAGGAGAACAGGTAGATAAAATGGCTACTGATTAGGAGAGAAAGGGTAGCTGGAAACAGAGTGACTTGTAGTAATAATAAATTTTATATAGTTCTACCCATCAGGTCCTTTTATAGATTCATCCCTTTTTATCCACTTATTTGTAAGTTCTCACAAGACTGGTGGGGAGATGGAGGGTGAAGTGGATGAAAGAACAAAGGTTTTAATCCTAAAGGGAGGATTACATAAGTAACCTCTATGTCTAACATTAATATCTTTATTTTCCCACAGGCTTTGGCCTCAGGTATGGTAACAGGCTAAAAACCAGATATTTGGGAAGCTGTTGTAAAATCTTTCTGTCATGGTCAGTCAAGTTATTTTGTTCTTGCAAAATGCCTCTTCCTCTGATCCAGGTGTTATACAAGCAAAATGCACCACTTAAATTGAATTGTACAAACAATGATTTTTAGTGGAAGGAAATTAGTATCAGATTATAAATCTGAATGTTCTTAGAAAGCTTTAGTCCAAAAACTCCAAATATAAAAGATGTGTTATTTTATTTCATCATTAACATCATTAACCTTTTTTTTTTGCCTTGTATAGATACATATGTGTGTACTTGCACTTTCAGAAGAGAATGATAGTTTATAGCAATACAAAATCAAATTCTCCATTGGTTAAATTCAGAATTATCGGTATGAGAGTTGCATGAAAATTTTTAAAAAAAAGTACAGTATAAATGAAAAAGAGGAGGTTGAATTGACAAAATTCACCGTTTGATCGAAAAATACACTTGTTATATTAATTTACAGCTGAATTATGTTTTGAGAAGATAATATTTTATACTCATTGTTTCAAAGACTGCATCTCTTTCTACCAAAGTACAGCTGCAACAAAATTTTGTGACAGCTAATCAACTTTATTTTATCTGGGAAGAGACAGAAAAGACAATTGTTGAATTTTTAATCTTCTCTATTTTTCTTGCTAAAACATCAGCTTGATTGATGTGCATGTACTTATATGAAATTTCTGCATGACCCAAAAATCGTTTACTGTGGACAGGTAATAAAGAAGGATATGCAGAAAGCTGCTCCACTGTGAACTCCTCAGTCTATTTTTATATATTAATCTAGATTTAAAGTATCTTCAAAACAGAATTTTCTAAAACAAAAACAATTTTTTATCTTCTTGAAATGGGATTATTATTTTTCTTGAAAGCCAAAAGCCCACTCTTTTTTTCCTACTGTGATTAGTTTTCACCCAAGGCTTTTACTGATATTTGCAGATTGTATCATGAAATTACATCCATACCAAGGAAGAGTCTAAAGAGTACATATAAAAGATAATGACTCTTCTTATCATCAGTGTCTTGGTTAGGTATTTTTAAATATGTATTTTTAAAATATATTCGACAAAAACCAATACACAGTGTTCCTTTGAATAATGTACCAATGAATCTGTGTAAGATTTGCATATTTTTCAGTGGGAGTTCACAGACATGAAAAAGAATGTAGAGAATTTTAGAATAAGACGACAAATTAAAGCAGAAATATATTCTCAGGAATTTATTTTACTATGCTTTATTATTTTTTCATAGCTGATTGATGGTTCTGTGAGAAAAGTATAGTAAATACGTCTGCTTCACAGGCAGCACAGCAGGAGTGATTATACAATCATAAAAAAAAAAAAAAAAAAAAAAAAAAAGAGTATCTTCAGGTGTCAAACAACACTTTCTGTGAGTGCCTGTTATGATATGTTCTCATGACTTCGAGATCAGATTCTTCAGTTGGTATGAGAGATCACAAGGTAACAATGCCCAGGCTGGGGTGAAGCGGGGGGGGGAAGCGTGCAAGATGTGTTATGGGTGTTCCTAGAGCAGCAAAACATGCTGGTTTATGTGTTGCTAAAACCATAACTCTGACACAAAACTTAATTTTCATTCCAAACTATCTAAAAAATTTGTGTCCAAAATTTTTTGTCCTATATATCAATTCCACAGTCATCTTTTCACCAGGTTGTTTATTAAATGTCACTGTTTGATCAAGTGCATAAAGCTCAAGGGTTGTTGTAGTTGCAGAAGGAGTCTAGATATGCAGTCCACATGCAGACATTTAGAGATACACATCAATAAGCTTCAGTAACTTATAATATTTTATATATTACAAATTGGCCTCTTTGTGGATTTGCATCAATCACAGATAAGATATGTGAAAATAATAATCAAGCCCATAGTTTTCACTTAATCATTTTCTTTCTACTGCCAGATTTATTTTTCATGAATATTTCTGCCTGTACAGAACTTTGAAGGTAAGTGTCCCAGTGTTTCAGACAGAGGTTTAAATTTGAAGTGAACACATACTGTAATTAGCCAACAATCATGCAAGAGTCACCATGCAAGAGTTTTACATTTCCACTATTTCTTTTGGATTTTGAAGGATCTACAGTAGAAGCAGCTGAGTTCAATGTGAATCAAAGGAGGCAACACTCCACAGAGTCTAAATATTCAAATGAGAATACAGTGAAACAGAATACACCAGCTGATAACTTCTTAAAATATATTTTTAGTATATCAGCTTTATGAGAAATCAAAACATTGGATATGTAGATCTAAATCTTAAACACAGGCTTTGTCTAAATTAGAAATATAAAGGATGGTGCCAACAGAGGTACTGCAACCAACAAGAAAAACTAAAACTTCCTCCAGAAATACAAAACGTTTCCAACTGAACTGAACACACACCTCGTTCCTAAGATTTTATATATATTTTTCTAGTTTGTTTAAATTTTGAAAAGAACCTGAGATTTTTATGAGAAGATGTTAGTACTTATCCAGTAATTCTGTCATCAATTAATGGCAATCTGGAGTACAATAAAAATGTGACAGTACTGTGTTCAGCCAACATTGGAACTCTATTAGATTTTTGTTTGTTTTCAATCTTATATACACTATTTTTCAACATAGTCACAACAATTAGCTATGCATTCCCATCAGCAATGAACAAAAACATGAATGCTGAGCTCATCAAAATCTGCACCAGCTAAGACCTATTGTTTTGCAGCTGCTATAACAGTGTCATTGCTAAGAAAATGTTGCCAAAACAGTTCACCCTTCACTGGCCCAATCAGATGGAAGTCAGAAGCCATTAAATATAGACAATATGGTGGATGTGGTAGAACAGTGCAGGCAAGACTGGCAGTCTGCTCTGCATAGTCTTTGAACTAGTATGGGGCCTGGAATTATCATGTGGCATGTGGAAGGCTGTCGTCTTCTCTGGACTGACTCTGTAAATTCAACCCTTCAGCTTGGTCAGCACTCAGATGTAGAAGTCAGAGTTAATGGTTTGTCTACGTTCCAGGACATTCAGAAGTATCACCCCTCTTATCACCCAAAAGACAGTACACATCACTTTACCCACTGAGGGCTGCATCGCTCACTTCAATGATGGAGAATTCACATTTCACCAATTCATGGTCTGCTACTTTGGTGCTGGTTTAAAGCGCTGACACCACATCTTGTCACTCATAATGATGTGCTCTAGGAAGCAGTCATCTTCAACCTCGTATTGGCTCAAAGGATCCTGACAAACTTGCACACAGTGTTCTTTCTGCTCCTCTGTGGGTATTTGTGGGACTCACCTGGTGCAAACATAGCAATATTCTAATATTAACACGCTCATTTCCAATTCATTGAAATCAATATACAGCTCTATACACAGTTCCCTGGTCAAAATCCAATGACTCTCAAGGATGAGTTGATCAAGATACTCTTCCTTTAGTGGTGCAACAGCTATGTATGCCCTCCCAGAACATGACTTCTCTTTCACCTCTCTGGTGACGCTGCTGAAATGCGTCCCTCACTGCCTCACTGAGTACACATCCACTGTTTGGTTTCTGCAAACATTCAGCAACTGTCAATGAATGTCAGTGAGTGCAATTTTTCAGCATGAATGAATTCAATTACAAACTTCTGCTTTATTTGCACTTCCATGTGAGACATCACTTTGTCAAACTGCCCCTCCACTACCACAATGAAATAGGAGGCATTAGTTTTGGAGCAGCCCTTACATCTATGAGAAATAATTCTGGAAGGGTTTTAAACTACTGTGAGATTAATTCAATTGGATAAAACAAAACATTTGAATGAATGCTCTTAAGGATCAAAAAGTTTGTACAATTTCGTCTAATTTTTCCTTTTGTTTCAAAACTCTTCAGTGATCAAGATATATTGCCCTACTTGTGCAAAACTTCCTTATTCTAAACATGTTTTTTTTTATTATTATATTATTTTTTTCTCTGTAGGTATCCTTTATTCGTTCAAGAACTCCCTAGTTTACTCTTGTGCCTTGATAGCCTCATCCTCTATGCTGTATAAATGTTAGTTAAATCCCTTGAAGTCAATCAGTAAGTTTCTGTCTGAAATATTTTCTTGTCTGTGTAAATAGTCTACCCTTGAGCAGCTCTCATTGTAGAATATGGATAGTCCTTAGTTGGGACTTAGACTCTCCAACCTAATCAATTATACTAAGTAGTTATAGCAGACTGAAATTTCAGTTTTTCCCAGATTTTTTCCCACCTTGTAGTGTTCTCATGTTAGAGAAACATCATTCTTATTGTCACCACACCAGTGACATAATCTTATTATTGCAGATGCTATAAAATAGAACAGTAAGCATATTTTTGGAGCCACTGAGATTCACATCTACTCAGGGCCAAGTGTTAATTCTGTGCAAGCTGTCCTTGATGTCTGTAAATGTAAACTGGAATTAACAAAGTATCCAAATAATCTTGACAGCATATTTGTATTTTCAGTTTCACTTTACTCCTTCAACTCAAAAGCAGAATATTTTTTTCTGTGATGCTTTTTTAAATAAGACTAGTGGTAAGAAGTAATGGAACATAATTAAGGACTTCCGAGAACACAAATAGCTAAGGTTAAAGACATAGGAGATCCAAAAATAGAGGAAAGAGTTTCAAACCAAGTTACTTGCTAGAAAAATAATTCAGTCTGAGTAAGCTAGAAATCCAATATTTTTCATTGTATCAGTGGAAGCACTGAAAGACATTGACCTTCTAGATTTCATAATAAAAGATTTCATTCACTTACTAGTCAAAAATCTGCCCTACATTCGCTCTCCTGATCATCAGAGATCAAAGGAGCGAAGGAGTAGAAACCAACCTTAGTACTCCCAAATCACTGCAAACAAGTACTAAAAGAGGAGGATCTTTTGAAGTGATGCCTTGTCAGCAGTTGCCACTGGGCTGTTCAAAGATTTACTCCTTGCTACACCAGTCATGTATGTATGCTAGCCCCATTTCTTTTTTCATTCCTCATAAATGATAATCTTTTCCACTAATAACTTGAGATTAAGAAAAGAAAAAAATTGTCATTATTTTCCTACTTCAAGTAGTCCTGATTTTTAAATGGCATCTTCTAAAGTAAAAGCATCACTCTACAGAGTATCAGACAACTACTTTCAAGGTCTTTGCTAACAACTGTTTCATACAGTATCATATATATGAGTAGTTACTTCTGTTTGCTCTCTTAAACTGTTTAATAATACATAAGATAAAAGTCTCAAGTGTATTACAGAACGTTAAAGGGATATGTTGAGTATTAAGGATTATTAACACATAGTATATCACAGGATGGAAGGTATGAGTGGCAGCTGGAGAGAGATTAGAGAGAATCATTCAGAAATCAAACACTCAATCAGAATGTCCTACTGTGAAAATAATGGAAAAGGATGAGTTTGATCCAAACACACTGAAAACTACAAGTGATAAAACAGGAAAAATGCTAATATATACAGAGAAGTCATTTTAATTCTATTACTTTTAACTTTTTTAAGGATTCAAAACTTGTGGAGAAATAAGTGAGACAGAAAGTAGGAATTTAAATAAGGAAAAAATAATATTTTTATGGATCATGGCTGGAAAATAGTGAGAAAGGAATTGAAATACAACCAGAAATAAAGTATTTGTGAAGTCAAGATCTGCAGGTTGAAAATGTGCCCGTATAAGAACTGATATAGTACTCACGTACTCAGAAAGTTAGTTTTTAAGATCTTAGCATGAATGCAAATGCCCCGTGAGAAAGAGTTCTCAGTTTCGACACTAATGTTACCTAAAATATTGATGTTCTGATCCAAAGGCAAAATGGATTCTTTAAAAACTTGAAAATTATGCTTATTTTCCTCGACTTATTATTATATTTTTTTCACTGATATAAATGCTCCCACATGTTCTAGTTTTAGTAGTAGACTAGGTAGAAAGCTCTGTCATCTGAAAATTCCTGAAAAATTCAGCCATTCCCTGAAAAATGGCTTTTGTTTCATATTTTTCTTAACTGAATGCCTCTTTCACTTTCCTATCAGTTTAAATTAGCTACCTCATCATTATAGCATACTACAGTAACAGCCCTACCTTAAAAATCTGCACATGTCCACTATGTATGTTCCAGCAAATAAATGTTTAATTCAAATTTTCATTCCTGATTGGGATGAATGCCAATTTTTGAATACTGCTTCTTATTGTTAAAGCCTCTAGAAGAAAAAAAAAAGTTTGGATTTCGAACCAGTAATTACAGAAGGAAAAATAAAAGTAAATTTAGTAATTTTCTGGAAAGATGGAAGTTGGAACACTTTTTGCAAAAGGGAGAAGTTAGGAGGCAAAAACAATTAGCTCCTCTTAAAATCATTTATCTTAACAAAGACTCATTCTAACATCACAAGGATAAAACCTTTCACCTGATTACCCAGCATGTGGCACATAAAACAAAGTAAAGACATTTTCAGATAACTGAACATGGCGGAAGAAGTTATCCAGTAAGGCAGATCTCACACTGGGCCAGGCAGCTTAACCAAACACAGCTGAAACTTGAAGCTAGCAGCTCACAATACATAGTTCACTCCCTTTTTTCTCTTTCTGATTACTATCTTGGCGGCATCTTACCCATTACTAAAGAGATCATTTTCATTAAATGGCTATGCTGATTTGAAGTGCATGTACTTTTCAATCACATTAGCAAATAGATGGTTCCCCTCAGCAGTTTTCTGTGAAGTGTCAAGAAATAGCTGTCATCCTGGAATGACATTGCTGGAATTGTGGGATAGCAGTATTACAACTACCGGGAAAAAATGCAATTTCTAGTTCTTAAATGGCTAGCAGCAAGTCCTTGAATAACACTGAGAATTTGCTGCTTAGATACATGATGAAGAATAGGACACAGGGATTACAAGGATATCTAACTCCTTTCACTGCCTTCTCAACAAAGCAACATCTATCACTGGTTTGATTTGAAGAAACACAACAGAGAAAATTCTTTTCAGGCTTTCAAAGAATGCCTTAACAGTAAAGTTTGTAGATACTCTAATAGAGCTCTTGCATCTTTCCAGTTTAATCTTACATACTTGTAAAAATGTTATGAGAACAAAGGAAACATTAAATAGCAAGTTGTAGATCCAAAAAGACAGCAAAAGAGATGGTGTGAGTCCCTGTATTAAAAAAAAATCTTTATTAATTCCAGCAGAATAGAAAATAATCTTTGTTATCTAATAATTTTGCTTATTGCAATTCTCAAATGCTTTATGATGAAGTACTGGCAGATGTCTTGCTAGATAAATTTACATCAATATCAGTAAACAAAACAACCTGGACATAAGTCAAAATTTACAAAGGATTACCAGCATTGTCAGTTTATAGCACGGTCTTTGAGACGTCTTTCAAATAACATCCATACAAGGTTTTGCAGATTAACATGGTGTCATGAGACAAAATAATTGAAAACCTATAGTAGATCTGAATATGTGTTCATTTAAGATCCACCAGGGTTAGTTTTTATCCTGTTTGATTATCCCCCTCCATTCCTCACCCATCCGCTCTCCCACAGCAATACTTTCACTAAAACTTGACCACCCTTCCCAGCAGGGACATCACTGCTGCTTTGGGAAGGTCAGGCAGAAAGTGGTGTTGGTTCCCTCAAAGCAGTTGCTCACAGTTGGCAGTCTCAGGCATCAGTGATTAAGGTCAAACATTTCTCTTTTTGTTTCTCTCCCACCTTCAGGATCACCTCCAATTTCCAAGAGCTTTATTTCAGTCAAACTCTTCACATTCTTCCTTCTGTGTCAATTTCTTCTTTACACATCTACTTCTTCAGCTTGGGAAACCTTATTTTTCTCAAACATTAAGTACCTCGTTTTTCCAGTTAAAACAGTCTGCATGCAGAAGTAAATGTGTGATGACCTTCCTAATTTGATTTTGTTCTGTGGCTGTTAAAAAGAATGCAATATTAAAATGTGTATATATATATATATGTATATATTATTTCAACACAGAGTGAAAGCACATCAAACATCTCGGAAATTATTGGAAAAATTTTAATCAACGACATGCTGCCATCCTGCTGACAGTGTAGCAGGAAAGTGCTTAAAAACATGCTTACAGAAAAAAAAAAAAAGAATTCACTTTACCATCTGCAATTTATTGTTTTAGTAAAGCCTTATTTTTTGTATGCATAGGAAAGGAATGATTTATGCCATAACATTGTAATTAATGACATGATCATGTTTCAAATTTGATATAATCTTCAATAGAAAGTATTTCTGTTGATAAAATCTTTATCTGATACACTTTTTTAATTGATCTATTTTATTTTTAAAACATATAGATGTTTGTTTCTACTGGAGATTTTTCTTGAGGGTTTAGGAACTGAAATTCTGAGATTAAGTGACTATTCTGATAAATTCTTGTCAATAGACAGGGAGTCAAAGTTGTGGGGAACAGGCAGAGGGGAGGGCTGTACTTCTGTGGATATTCTTTTAATGAAAAATGTAATCAGATATTCTTATAAGACTTTCCTAATTGTGCTGGGTGATGTAATTGTCTAATTTCTTCACTGTTTGTTGTACGTGGTTTGTATGATATATTTTGCTTAAAGCATAAGGCAGAGCAGAAAAAAAAAAAGGCAATCACTCATTTACCTTACACTTTTTTTTTTTTTACAATTTTCTGAAACAAGTGAAATACCACAATAGAAAAAAAAAAGAAACTGATGGCTTTCTGAAGGAAAATGATCATGAGTAGTTGTGAAAAATCTACTGGAATGACAGACAGGAAAAAAGGGATTAAAAGGATGTAAATTGTAGTATAGCAAGACCCTGAAAGTTTCTGGGCTTACACAAAGCAGAAAGGAAGATCAAATTAACAGTAATAATGTATTTATTTTCAAAAAGAGTTTTAAAGAATAATTGCATACAAATGCATAATGCTACAAAAATGTACTGAAAAAATAAAGTAATTAAAAAAAGAAAAAGACTGATACACTATTGCTGCTACATACAGTACACACGGAATGGCTTGGGTTGGAAGGAACATTTGGGATCATCTGTTTACAATCATGTTGATGTGAGCAGAGTTGCCATCTACTAGATCAGGATGCCCAGACCCCCATCTAGTTTGGCCTGAAATCTCCAGGAATGGGGTACCAACAACAAACCTGGGCAACCTGTTCCAGTGCCTCACCACTCTCTGAATAAAAAATTTCCATCTATATCTAACCTAAATCTCCCCTTTCTGTTTAAAACCATTTCCCCTTCATTAATTACTAACAGATCAACTTCGTGGTCCTCTTCTGGATCAGCTCCACATCCTTCTTGTGTTGGGAGCTCCAAATCTGGACACAGTACTCCAGATGGGGCCTCATGAGGGCAGAATAGAGGAGAACAATCACCACTCTTGCTCTGCTGGCCACCTCCTTCTGATATAGCCCACAATACTGTTGGCCTTCTGAAATAACTGCGCTTTTGATGCTATTTCATTTTTATTTCTGGTTGAAATTCTCTACTAGGTGTTGTAAAATCTCACATTAGAAGATTTCTGCTGTATAGATAAGAGAAAAAAATTATAAAGTCCTGTCTAAATATTTCTTTATTCACATATCTTCCAGATTTCTGATTTATATATATATTTAATCCTCTACATAGCTTAAGTATAAAAGTCTAATTAATAGCATTTAGCAGTATTACTAAAATATACTTATGGAATGGAAAAATAGTAATATTTTTTTTAAAAAGAAAATGTGCTATTTGGATTCCTGCCATTACAGTTTCAATACTTTTGCTGTCATTATAAATTGCTTTGAATTTCTACTATACTGAGATGATGTCAAATATTTCTACTAGCATGGGCAAGAGGAAGCTTACTTGACAGAGATGAAGAAATGTTGAATAATTCCTAGCTGACTATGAGTATTGAACAAGTATGAACTGATGATCTGTGCTAGGCATGTGCAGTGCCAAACAAGCAACATGAATAGCATTACAGTTAGCCTTTGAAGTACTAATGGTGATTTGGGTTTGGTTTTGTTTTTTTTCCTTGCATGATGTTTGCAGTGAAGCTAAATATATATCTGTTCTTTGGGAATTCTGAAATTTTTTTAATTATTATAACTTTACAATACATATCTATTTTCCTTAGTTACAACTATGTGTTTGTAATTTACGAATAAATACCACAGATTAGACTGTGGTAATAAGCTCTTCAGGGGACTAAAACAGCCTTGAAACTGAAACCAGCACAAAAAACAGCACGACATACTGATTTCAGATGATGTTACCTTCATGTTTCTTGTTTAAGTTCTTAACTGAGGGAGTTTACTTTTCCTAAAAACAGCTCAGGGTTCAGCCTTTCTCTTAAAAAAAAAACTTTTGGCTTCCACTGAGAATCCTGGGAATTCTCATTCATTCAAACATCTCCAGTATAGCATATTCAGGAGCGGGTTATATTAGAGTCCTCTCAGTGCAGTCACATCTCCAGTGTCAGAACACAACTGAATGGTCAGTTGTAGAAGTATATTTTATGGTACTGTTCATCCCTAGAGGTACTATTTCATAGAGAGAATCTAAATGGTTAGGTAAAATATAAATGAACAATACAGTTAGCTGGATTAAAAAAAAAAAAAAAGTTATATTTCAAGACCCTTTGAAATCTCCAAGGCCAATGTATTTCAAGTGCAACAGGAATTACAATTTCATGTTTATGTGCCTGAGTTGAATGTCTCCAGTAACTGTGAAATAGATGACATTTCAGACAAAAAACAAAACAAAACAAAACAGGTTTTGTACCTGTACCTTCAAATGTTTCTGATATTACTGGGGTTTTGGATTTCCATTTTTTTTATTATTATTTTTATTTTTTTTAGGGTGGGGTGGGAGGGTGTGAAGGAGATGGAAATGGGAATCTGGGGGTAATTTACTAAGCTGTTTGCAACATTTGTGATTTTCAGATATTTTTGTTTTTGGGGGTGGGACTGGGGGCTGGGATCATGGGACAAATTAGGAAGTTGTTTCCATCAGCCACAACAACAGCCTAAACATGAGAGCAATTTCCCAGAGACTCTTGAATTTTGTTAAAATCTTATAATATATAACTCTGTTTCCAAAGTTTCTCAAATTGAGTACAGATACTGGCCACTGAATTAACTGTAAAGCAATAATATTCTCAAGCCAATAACTATAATGAATATGGGATTTATTTATTTATTTATTTATTTCTGAAGAAGCACTGAAGGTATATTTAATTTTATATGAATTTCTTTATTTATTTTTTAATGTAGCTGATTAAAAGAGCTACTTTGACAAAGCAGTACTGCAGCAGTTCATAATGGTCAATTTCCTTAAACTACAAAACATGAAAAAAACATTTTTTCACTGATAGGAACTAGAAAAGAAAAATTAATATATATATATAAATCCCTATTGTCTCATTTAAGCAAGGAAGGCCATCTCAGCACTTTCATCTCTTTTTGTCTTGCTGTGACAGCTAAGTCACATAACCTCAAATTGAAGCATAAGAAAAAGTAAGAATGTACTTCAATTCACACAGAAGTTCTAAAACAAATACACAGTGGGTAGTGTCATGGTTTTATGATTTCTGGTATTGGTATTCCACATCATAACAACATGTAGTGCATTAAGAGTTAAAGAGTTAATACTCCAACTCCATAGATCATTGATATTTCCGGGTATACCTGTCTCAGAAGAGAAGAACTACATTCCCCAGAGGACTTTGCGATGCTTTGCATTTTTACGTATTTTCTGCTCAGAGGGAAAAGATAAAAACCCTCTGCGGTCACGGGACTCTCTCTTTCCTTCGGGATCGACTCAGCAGTGGGTGCTCGCTGCCGTATCGCCTTCAGCGTTAGCGTAAGGCCTTCGGTTTATCGGACACTCTCTCTCTTGCTCATTTTATTTGATTTATTAGCTTCAATTCCAATTATATTGTATTATATTGTGTTATTTTGCTTTCTGATATCTTATTTAGTAAATTAGCTTTCCTCCTCAGATCATTGCCGCTGTTTTGTTTCTAGGCCCATCTCCCTTTTCCCTTTTCCCTTTCCCCCTTCCCCTTTCCTGGGGCGTGGGTCTGCGGGTCCCCCACACCAATCGTCACGGAACCGGGCCGATCCAGCCCGGTAAACCGTTGACAGGCAGTTAGGAACACTGGGCGTTACCACTGCTTTTATTTCATCAAACTGACAACACAGTAGTACCTCTTTAAGCTAGTGCATACACTGCATTTGTGAAAGTTCTTCAGTGTTTTGGCAAAGTGAGAATACTCAGCATGATTTTCATTTAAGTAACAAGGCACAATGTTACCTAGTATTATGTACTAGGCCCTTCTGAAAGAAGAAAGGCCATTGATATTTTTTAAAAGAACTCAAGTAAAATGTATTATATTGTTTTAATGTGTATTTTTGCTGCAGTCCACACACAGGTAAAGTATAAAGCCAAGGAAATTAAATCCCAAAGAAATTTCTACAAATCATCTCATCTCTATCTATTTGAACAACTTATGAATGCACTCCTAGAGAAATTGATAAAATCAATGCAAATTAGCTTTTTTCCATAGTATAATGTGATTGTGTAATCACTTGTAAAATCGGAAGGAACTTCTGGAGATCATCAAGTCCAGTATTCCTGCTAAGATCAGGGTCAGATGCAGCAGGTTATTAAATACCGTGTTCAAAATGATCATCTAGTATCTACCCCCCTCCTATGTGCAGGGTCGTCAGACACTAGAGCAGGCTGCCCAGCACTACATCCAGCCTGGTTTTGAATGCCTCCAGGGATGGGGCATCCACAACCTCCTTGGGTAACCTGTTCCAGTGTGTTATCACCCTCTGTGTGAAAAACTTCCTCCTAATCTCTAACCTAAACCTCCCCTATCTCAGTTTAAAACCATTCCCCCTTGTCCTATCTCTGTCCACCCTCGTAAACAGGCATTCCCCCTCCTGTTTATATGCTCTCTTCAAGTACAGGAAGACTGCAATGAGGTCTCCTCGGAGCCTTCTCTTCTCCAAGCTAAACAATCCCAGTTCCCTCAACCTCTCTTCATAGGGGAGATGCTACAGCCCTCTGATCACATTAGTGGCCCTCTTCTGGACCCGCCCCAAGATCTCCACATCCTTCCTGTACTGGGGCCCCAGGCCTGGGTGCAGTACTCCAGATGGGGCCTCACAAGAGCTGAGTAGAGGGGGACAATCACCTCCCTCTCCCTGCTGGACACCCCTTTTTTAGTGCAGCCCAGAACACAGTAGGCCTTCTGGACTACAAGCGCACACTGCTGGCTCATGTCCAGCTTCTCGTCCACCAGGACCCCCCAGTCCTTCTCCTTCGGGCTGCTCTCAAGGAGATCTTCCCCCAGTCCATATAAATACCTGGGATTGCCCCGACCCAAGTGCAGCACCCTGCACTTGGCCTAATTGAACCTCATTAGGTTTTCATGGGCCTACTTCTCCAGCCTGTCCAGGTCCCTCTGAATGGCTTCCCTTCCTTCCAGTGTATCGATTGCACCACTCAGCTTGGTGTCATCCACAGACTAAAAATTTGTACCTTTTTGTTCATTCACTGAATACCAGTAAGAATCTAGATCTGTCTTCTTTATTACCCCTCCTCCTCTCTTATATATTCATATGTAATAATATTATACTTTTTTTCTCCAGGCTGAACAGTTCCTGTTCCTTCAGCCTCATGTGCCAAATGTTCCAAGCCCTTCATAATTTTCATGGCTTTTTGCAAGACATAGTTCAATATGTCAATGTTTCTTTTGTACCAGCAAACCGAGACTCCAGATGTGGACTCGTTAATGAAGAGATTTGCATTCTTGGTGATGTTCTTCCTAATGCAGCTTACGAAGATGTCCTTTTCTGCAACAGAGAATTGCTGACTTATTTTTAATTTACTGTCCAACAGGACCATAGGTTATTCTCTTCAAAGGTGCTTTTCTGCTGATCAGTCCTCACAACGGACTTTGCCTTTCCCCATGCTGAATTTTGAGAGATTAGAGTTGTCCACTTTCTCCAGCCTATACAAATTTCCTTGAATAGCTGAACAGTCTTATGAATCATCCATTCTGTCTAAACATGTCTATCATTAATGAAGGTGCTAAACATTATGGATCTCACTGTCAATTTTGGGAAGCACTCTGATGGCTGATTTACTGCCAGACTTAGTGCAACAGATCATAACCCTCTACATCTAGCAATTCAGTTTTCAGTCCACATCACTCCACTTACCTGAGCCATCTGTATTTTAGATGCATTGTCATGGCAACATAGCATTATAACACAGTAAACCTATGAGTTACAGCTGAATGAGTCATCATCAATTACCAGATTTTCACAACCAGAAGTAGATCTATACAAAGCACGAACCTGGTAACCATGTGAGTATTTACACAGAGATTATCTGAATTTATAGGTTGATGTGTTAATTTTGTCCCTCTCTTACTGTTTGATCCCAGAGCCTCATTTTGTAAATAAAAATAATTAGTTATTGGGTCTGTCCCAGGGTCTGCAGTTGTAGCTTTGATATCACTGATTTAAGACTCATACTGATCCAGTTTGTTCAGTTTAGATTGTTCCAGACCTGCTATTTTTCTGGTTTCATATTCTGTTGAATTTCCTAGCACAGAAAATTTCAATCTAATTGAAGTCTGGAGAAACTTTTTATAGATTGTTTCTATTCAAATATTATTGATAAAGTTGAATATTCACTTACTGATTTTTTTTTTTTCATTCCATTTTTTTTAATACAACGTCAGTAATACTTACAAACATCATAATTATTTAGGATATGTGTACAACAGCACACAGAAAACAAAATATTCCTTCAGTTATTAATGAAAAATCATTCATGCTATAAGATCGGGATCAATCTACAAGTGACAGACTGAGGCCTGAATGACTGAAGTTATATGCAGAAAAAAAACAACAGCAACAAAATAAAACTCTGTCATTAACAAAATATTTAAAAATACCGAAAATAAAATCAGCATGGATGGAAAATGTGATGTTTTTCAACAGAAATTTAATGTTTTCACTTATAAGGTTCACACAGAAGAAAAAGTTTTATGTTCAGAATATCTATGTCATGTGCATTTAGTATTACATTGTACATAACCGTTTTTTCTATGAAAACCAATGGACAAAATTATCATTTTATCTACTAACTTATGGATTTCTGTTAATTCAGTATTAGAATTAGGTACTTCAAGTTTATAATATGAAAATATAACTTAAAAATAAATAAAAGTACAAGATTTTTTATAGTTCTTTTTCCCTTCATTCTGCATGTAGCATTTGCTTTGTTTTACCATAAAATTTACCTGTTTAACAATCTAGCAAAAGGAAAATGTGAAACATACAAGACGTAGACACTTCCTACTCTTCACAATACATATTTATTTATTTATTTATTTTTAATGAAATCTGCATTATCAGAAAGCTCTTTTTCAGGTTGTTGGTGAAATATTCTTTCTTTCAAATGCATTGACTTTCAAATTGCGTTTTATGACACCTTGAAGTTTCAACTTTTTGTTGTTACACACATCATTTTAAGAAGAATGTGCAGTTGGCACACTTGTGTACTTTTTGACTTCATAATCAAGTAAACAAATCACAAAAAAATCTCTTGTCTGCTTGCATCTTTACTCTTGTGTAAGAGTAAGCTCTCTAACAAAAAATAGGTATGCTGCAGTACATCTCTTTTTCCTTTGCAAATTTTGAGTTGCTGAAGACTGTCCTTTCCTGTCTAAGGTTCATTGTTCTCTTCAGAGACTTTCTACTGAAGCTAAACAGGGAGGACTCCATTTACTATTCATTCAGTTGTTGGTACTAGAGTACAGAATGTCTCTTTAATGAAATTGGTCAACTTTACATGATCAAGAACACAACCCAGAAAAAAAATGTATGCACACAGACAAACAAAAGTTACAAACATTTCTAGCATCAGGGTAACATTTTACAACACCATTAGCACATTTACCTCTATGATTTCGTTGGCGGGCCTCAGATCACTGAGTTCACTGCACTTTTTTCACTAACCTGACTGCACTTTTTTCTCCATGTAGTCTTGCTGAATGCAACTGTGAAGACTGTAGTATCTGCCCTTTAAACATAATTCTGCTGTCACCAAACCAACAATTTAAAGCCCGTATTTCTTATAACACAATGTTGCAGGACTTTAATTCAAGTAAAGTCTAATGACAATCACTGATCTACTTCAATGTCTTTGTTATATGTGCTTACAGACTTGTCAGCTTTTTTTCAGGTTTCACAATATGTGACTATTTGTTTTAGTTAATTAAAATACTAGATATTCTTATAGCTTCATAAAAAAAGATGGGTCTTAATTTGGAACTTGGCCTTCCTATCTAGTTACTTTAGCCAGATTGGCTAACATTCAGAAGTCTGTCATTTTCTGATAGCCTTTTTTGGAAACAGAGCAGTTTCTCTTATTAAAGATATTGCCAATGTGCCATTTATCTCTAACAGAAATACAATCGAGAACAAAATTGTGCAGCATGTCTTGGAAACAGGACTGTAAATAGGACACTGAGGAAAAGGGAAAGATAGAACCAGAGTATGGAGGAATGTGAAAAAAATGAGTTAAAGGAAAGTAACACTGTGTATAAAATAAGTCCTAAAAAATTCTATTTATATATTGACACACACACACATATATGTATATATATATATATATATTGTTCTGTGTAGTCATAAACTTGCTGCATTGTGCTTGGACACTCTAGGTGACAAGCAAAATTCATATGAAAATATCTTAATACCTAATTATGGTGAATAAGTCCTATACCTCAGTAAGAGAGAAAACTTTACACTTTGTAGAAAGGACTGTATAAGCATACCTCTGAAGTGATCTTGAAAGGAAGGTCAGAGGAAGAGTGACTTCTCTTGTACCAGAAACTGAGAAAAGGGTACTACAGAAGCATAATTTTGAACCTGGAATGGTTATTTACAATGAAAAAGGATCAGCAGTTAAGCCAAGAAAACACTTGTGGGTTTTGGCCAGGAGAGCTAACACACATTAGTTTGAGTTATCTGGTTATTATAATAATACAGAGCATTTTTAATTCTCAGTAGATTACCTGTGAATATTAAGAGAATTCATGGCCCTTTCTGCAGATTTACCAAAAAGCTTAATTTTAGCACAGACGATAAAAATGGAAGGCAGGAGGGAGACCACTGTACAAGTTAGTTCCATCTGCTTCCCAGCTAGTCTCTGAAGCTGCAAGCCAAATTAGCATGTCACCTCCCAGCAAGTCATAGAAGTATTACTAATTAAAATATTATCAACATGTCAGGTTTGATTTTAATCAAGTAATTACTAGCACTGTGCACTAAAAGAGAACTGAAAAAGATATTGAAAAGAATATTTTAATCCTTTTTGTTCATTTGTTTAATACAGAGGAGATTTTAATAGTAAATCAACTGCATTAACGAATTAAATTTTGTTCCCACTGTCTAATAACCTCACTGCATATTACGTATACCAACTTCAGAAACTTGTTACTGAGCTAGAAAGTATATGTTGCAAGGAGACAAGAATGCTTCTATCTTAATACTTATTAAAGAAAAAAAATTACTTAAAATATATATTTTTAACTGTTTACTTTCTGGAAGACATTCACAGATAGTACAAATATTTTAAAATATAAATCAAATCATTAATTAATGAAAATACTGCAAGTTTCACTTTAATAAATAATTATTTTTATCATTCCAAGCATTTAAAATACATAGAACCGAAAAATATGTTTCAGTGGCAATGTAAGAATATAAACATCATTTAAAATCTATCAGGTAATTAATCCTGTGCGAAGTGATAGACAATCTAAATGCTTTGATTCTGGTGATGAAATTTGTCACAAATTACAGCTACCTATAATTCAAACATCCTGCCTAAGGACAACTAAGACAAGCCCTCGATGTAAGGGTAAGAGTAAATGTTCATATGAAAGACAAAAAGGATTATCTACATAGTCTTTGTTTCTTTTGTCACTTTATTTGCTCTGGAATATTCTAGCTTTTCTGATTCACCTGGATGACAGTCTGTTATAGAACTAGGGCCATATCAATCACATCAATGTAGGAACTGATGTCAACTGAAATATCTCAGTGACAATAATCAGTTTCAGTTTAATCAATTAATCCAATCCCGAGGTATATAAATTACTACTTTAGTAGAAGATCTATTATAATTTTCAGTTTCCAAGATGAAGCATTTAGTCTCTTTTGATATGCCTTGTTATATTCCAATAAATTTCCTGATGCAACTCTAGGAAAGCATAACATTCTGGCAATTGAATCACATAATGCAAGTTACATTTATATAATCTCATTTAAAAATTAAATTTAGGTCCAAAGTCTCAATTTGGTCACCTAATCTAAGGTCATGCTGAAGGTAATGGTTTCTATTTATTTCCATGGAAATTACAACAGATAAAAAGAGGTCAATAACACTGATAGCAAAAATTCTCAGCTACAAAACAGCTTTTCAACATAGTCATCAATATTAGCTATGTATTTTCACCAGCTATGAATCAGTGTAAGTGACTCACTATCACAGTCATCACTGCTGAAATGCACCATCCACTGCCTCACTGTGATAACAACCTGTGTTTGGTCTCCAGAAACATTTAGCAAGCATCAGTGATTGTCAATGGGTACAATATTTTACACATGTTCTATGACACACCTTTGCTTCATATGCTCTTCCATGTCAGACACCATTTTGTTAGACTACTCCTCTGATGCTGTCTGTCACATGGTAACAAAATTTAATGGAATACAGGCAACAAGCTTCAGTTTCTACTGCCATACCACCAACATCCATCTCTGATGCTGTAGACAAATATAATACAGGGAAGAAAGCATTACTTGAGGAGCATCCCTTCTATTTTGTAAATTGTTTAGGAGTGTGTTGAATGCATTTTTAATAAATTGCTATTCTAATAAATTGAAGATCAAAACGGGCTTAGCTAAAGCAGTACTAAATTCATCAACACATTTCATGAATCAAATACACAGTTTCTAATCCCTTTTTGATTTGGGGTTACAGAGATACTGAGTTACACTCAGGAGAAAGTGTCATAATTCATTCTGGAAAAAAAAAAACCATAATTGAAGGCTGGACTTTAAATGCAATTGTTTACACTTAGGAACCAAACCATGCCCATATATTTAATTCAGTCATCTCATGTTCCTGAGGTCTTCATATTACTGGATGTGGAGGATTAGAAGATTATGTAGAACTATAATACAAGAGGTGATGAATGGGATGGTCATGGTTGAAGGTCAGGAGACATTTGGTGAGACGGCAGGTGGGAGTCTGAATGAATGGAGAAGAGTAGGACCAACGAGAAGCAACGAGGAAGAGAGAAGCAACGAATCAAAAGTAGCCACTTGGCTGATGTGGCCCAATCCAAAGTTGTTTATCACATGAGTTGTCTATATATACTGTTCATGTTTAGAAGAAGATGTCTTTTTATTATGACCCCTATAGAGTAGTTGGGTACTCTGTTGTATTCCTCCCATAAATGGTGACCCCCCCCTTCCCCAAAGTGATTGGAGGTGGGCACAGAATATGCTGCAGGAGAAGCCCTGATTGGAGTGCTGGACTGGAGACAGGGAGGCCCTGTCTGAAGAGACAGGGAAAGTCATCACATGGTGGAAGAGTCACCCAGAGAGGTGAGCAATAGGTCAGGATGAGGGCGAGTGCATCTGCAGAGCAGGCTGCAACCACCAGACTTCTCCTGCATATTCTCTGAAAAAGAGGGCATGTTGTAAGAGAGGGTTTACTCCTCTTTATGAGGTGGCAAAAAGTTAATTACATCAACTTAAAAAGACTTTTGCAGTGGTGTAAAACCTGAGGGTTTCAAGTTGATATGGTTACTGCCCTTGATCCAGAAGTATGGATCAGAGTGGGTATGGCTCTGTGGTATGTGATAATTGACAGTGATCAGCATGAGCATGAACTTGTCAGTACCTGGTGGGTAATAAACAAATTCATTCAAACACTGAGGGCAGAATAAAAAATTGCAAATGAAGCTGCTACCACTTTGTTTATGGAAACATCATGGGATCATCCACAATCAAAATCTAAGCCCGCAAGGGACTTAGGAGGAGAAGCAGTTTGTTCTAATGAGGATTCTGATTTCTCTGAGGAAACTGATGAGCCTAACCTATTCCCCACTGAAAGAGACAAACAATTAATAGAGGTGACGCCTTTGAAAGTATTTGTGCCATTGCTTCAGAATGCCCTCCCCCCTATGCGTGCTCCGCCTGTGGATGGCAATGGGGGAAGGGATCCTTGAGAGCATTGGAAAGAGATATTTCAACAGGCAGCAAAAGAAGGGATTCCTGTTCCACAAGCATTTTCAGTCTTGGTAAGGGAGAATGAACCCCAATAATGGACCTCATTTCATTATAACTTAGTAAAATAAGTCCACTAGGTGGTTCTTAGGTATGGGCTGGGAGTGCCATTTACTCAGGGATTATTTTGGGGGCACAGCTATTAATGTCATATGGTTGTGATCAATTAACCAGTCTATTGTTAAAGCCTGCACAAAGGTTGCTATGGAAGGATGGTTGGCAGCACTTCTATGAAACAGGTGCAACCAATGTAACAAAGGCACCAGTTTGTGGCAAGAACAGAATCACCTCAGCAAAATGTATATACTTATCACCAACAAATCCACCACTACTTGGACCACACTGTTTCACAAAACCTTTGGCTGCACTCACAACTTCAAAACCTGCTGAATCCAAAGTGGTAGAATTTCCAAAATCTAAATGTGGACAGCTGGGAACAGCTTAGTCAACAACCATTAAATTCAACACTAACTTCAAATCTAAGGATGGAGACTTTTTTGTTTGTTTGTTTGTTTGTTTTTGTTCTTTGTCTTTCTCTTTTAGCTGCAATACAGCCTGATAATTGAGATTTTAGTAACAGTGAATGCCTGAAGCTTTTAACAGCAGACAAATCTTTACAAGATGAGATGCATTAATCAAAAAGAAGTTCACAGTTATGTAAATGAGCAAAGAAATACCTTCAATTTCAGTAACTCTAAAGAACCAGAAGGAGGGGATGAGGAACACGGTTACAGCTTCACAAATTTCAGATTTGTTTCCCGGTGGTTTTATTTGTTTGTTTGTTTTTGTTTGTTTTGTATACTGCCTGCTGTAAATTTTTGCAAATCACTTAGGATTTCTCTTTCTCCCTAGCTACTTTGTTTTCCTTCCTCAAGTCCCATGACTTTGTTCTAAATCTGACCACATGCTTCAGCATGGAAGTGTAAGTTCAGAATATCCAACTCTGGTCTTTTAGCTAAATTTACACTTCCTCACTAAATTTAATTTTTAAATTTTTATTCCTTTAAAGAATAATGGGAGAGGTGGTGTAGGCAATATTTTATTAATCATATTCTCAACTCTGCTGTACAAAAGTTGGATTTTTGACAAAATCATATGTAGAAGTGTGTTTATCAGCTAATTCACTTAAAATAAAGCAATGCAATTATTGCTAAATGCATCCAAGGGTGTGAAAAGTATTTGTCAAAGAAAACAAATTGTATAGATGTAAGATATTTCTCTGATAACAACTTTTATTGAAGTATGCAACTACATTCCTGAGACAGAAGGGGTATGTCTGGCTTCTGGAACTGGAAGATGATGACCCAGGAGATAACAAGCCACTCCTGTATGTACTAATTGTTTATGGATATCTCTTTGTTAGCTGTGTGGGAAAAACAAAGAGCTTGTGAGCTCTTAAATTCTTTCCTAGACTTCTCCTATGGCTAGCATTCTGTTTGACAAACTGCTTGACCAATTAGTCTCTTCTGGTGCAGGAATTAAAATGCAGTTTTTCATTATGGTGGGTATGCCAGTATATGATTTTGGGATGTTCAAAGGTTACATAGGTAATGATACTGTATTGACAATGATATCGAGGTTATTCAGACATGTAATGAACAGATACATTTTTGGGATGTGGCATCTATGGTTCTCTTTGCATTGTTCAAACCACACGTAGCTACTGGAAAAGCATTAGGAGACAAAAAGAAACAAGCTTGCTGAGTAGTTAAAGAAGCTAATGTAACCTCAAAAGAGCTTTCACAATTATTATTGGATGTAGATAGTGTAAGACATGCAACTCTTCAAAATCAGGAAACTATCAATTTTCTGCTTTTAGCACACAGGCACGGATGCGAGGTTTTCAAGGGTACGTGATGCATGAATCTTTCTGACCATTCTGAATCCTTGCACGGGAAAATAAAGCTGTTACAGGAGATGACTAAAAGATTAACAATTGTGAATATGGGGTTGGATAGCTGGTTAGCTCAGTAAGTTATCACAGGATAGTGGAAGGACTTGATTGTTCATGATTTACTATTGTTGATAATTGTTACTGTTATCCTTATCATTCCTTGTGTTGTTAAGCTATTACAGAATATGATAGCAAAAGCTTTCAATGTAACAAAGTTAGTACAAAAACAAAAAGGTGGCATTGTGGAGGATTAGAAGACTATGCAGGACTATAATAGAAGATGTGACCACTGGGGTCAGATGAAGGTCAGGAGACATTCGTTGAGAGGGCAGGCGGGAGTCCGGATGAATGGAGAAGAGTAGGACGGATGAGAAGGTACAAGGAAGAGCGAAGTAACAAAGCAGCAGCTTGGCAGACGTGGCTCAATCCAAAGTTGTTTAATCCAAGAGTTGTCTACATATAGTGTTCATGTTTGTGTCATAAATGCTCGGAGTCCAATTGGAGTTTTTGGAATATTTTATTACAATCAAAAGGTGAAAAGCAATAAGCAAGCAGCGCTGGGTGTGCTGGGGAGTCTCTGCCCAACCAACGACACACACCAAAGAGAGAAACGAATATCTATTTAAAGATATATCTCATGCATATTCATCACATTCCAAACTCTGGTTATCAAGGGGATTAAACTTAAGGGTCAATTCTGCTGTGAATTTTCAAACCTTGAAGGAGGAGCTCCTTCACCATTCCTGTGTGTGTTTTGTTTAAGAGAGACAGGATGTTTGTCCTGCTTTCTTATCAACAAGTTTAGATGCCTCCACGTTCTTGTATTAGTTTGATTTATGCCCACCCCCATTTCTCTAGCCCAACAGATAAATCAGCAGTTGCCATGCACAAGTATTATTGTCCTTTGCAGTGATCAGCTTCTCCAAGCCGTACCCCAAAACAAGACTCCTTATCCCTATTTCTGCTTATCTTTACAATCATAAACAGAAACATTGAGGCGCCATGACAGCCATCGATGATTTGCAGTTGTTCTTACTGTAGAGAAGCTGTTCTCATGATTCAGTATCTTATTTAAAATTCCCTGAAGCCCCCTCCATCTTTTGGTCAATCAGTTTCACTAGAGGATCGAACATTCCTTCAGGTGGTCTTTGGGATGAAGGCTGGATTCCAGGCCAGTCTCGCACTGTCTGTTTGAGATGCTTATCTCTGTCACCCCTTGGTTTGAGGAATGCGCCTTCTGTGCTCTGTTTTGCAGGGTTAGTGTTTGAAATGCAGATAGAGTTCTGTTCTTAGTTTATCCTTCCATGCCTTACAAGGAAATTTTACTCCTTTAAGCAATTTTGTCTGCCGATTGGAATTAAAGCCAGTATAAAAGTATTGAATCAGCATCTTTGACTTTGTATCTTTTGACTGGAATCACATTCACACGTTTTACATTTGGAATAAAGTGTCTTTGTACAGACTCTCAGCGGGCTGTTGGAAGTCTGTTGTCATCCTTGTGCAAGTGGACATGCATAGAAATATTGCTCTCAACACCATGATACTGTTCTATGTGCACTTTCTTTGACTCATTCTAGAAATTATCTGAGACTTATAATTTTTTTTTTAAATAAGTTTTTAAAAAGCAGTGCTTTTGAGGAAAAAGATAATTTTAAGTCATTGAAAAACATATGATAATTGTTCATAGACATATTTTAATGAAACTGGTCTCATATTTGAACCATAAAGAAATAAAATTTGCTCGATCGTTTATTTTTCCTGTGTCAAAATAGGAGGTGATGCTTTGGGATTAAAAATAAGAAAATGTGAGTCAGATGAAGTAGCAATGTGTATATAGAGCAGTCATTGAGGGTAAACATATATATATTTGTTACTGTAGAGCTAATCAGAGAATAAAGTCAATATTTGCAAACAGAAGAAACACGAGATCATAACATATTTAATTCCAAATGCAAAGAAAAGTCTAAAAACTTGAAAAGTTTGTCACCTCATGTTTTAGGACAATGGAGAAACCAGTGACCTTTTTCTGATTTGAAACTGACTGCTAGCAAGTAGAGTAGCTGTTATCCTGTTATAGTAGGCTGATGCATTTATCATGGATTTAATAAATGTTAAAAACTACCCTTGTGACTATCAGTGAATCGTATATTAATGTTCTCAGTGAAATAGGTAGAAAAGAATACAAGGCTTCAGTATACTTTTAATTACAAGGTAAAATAATAAATTGAACTGTAAAAATATACATTTCTTAAGCTAGATTACTATTAACACTTTTGCTTTTCTTCATCTAATGAAATTATTTTGAAAAGCAAACTTATAAATGTTTGGAAGTATAATGTATTGCTACTTTTACTTTTCTTTCTTTCCTTTTTTTTTCATATTTGTTTTTTAGCATGCTTGCTAACTTTTAACTCCAGTCTCTACGTATCTATTTAGTCTGGTGTAACTGGACTCAAGTGTGGTCTGCCTCTCCAAGTGGGCTCAATATGACTCAATTTTGATTCAAAACGTTTTTTACTGCCAGCATAGTAATACACTTGAGAAACTAATTTAACTCAATCATAGTTGTGAAGGATGGAAACTGTTTTCCTTTCTTTTGTCTCAAAGCTTGCTTTGTAAGGCCTTTTCTGGTGATGAGACTCTGACTGATAATTGCCGATTATCTAGATGGGTATCATGGTGCCTCAGTGTCTCTGCTCATGGTTGTAAAGATAAGCAGAAATAGGGGCAAATAGTCCAAAATTTGACCAGTTCTGTCTTACTCTCACGACGGGTATACACACATAATCAAAGAACCAATTCTCTCTCCTTTATATTGGAGCGTGACCATAGTGAAGTCCAACATAGTAATGCAATTTTTGGATTGGAGCTGGTTTATATCATGTCACTTTGGAACACAAGCACTGTGTGTTCAGGACTGCCTGCAAAAGTCATATATGTAAAACAAAGTAAATAGTCTAGTTTTCAGTGTACCCTTATTTTTCAAGAGTCAGAAGCTGGCTATATCACTCCAGAAAAAAAAGCTGTATCCCATGTCTTCGGGGCAATGTTTTTGTTACAATTCCTGTAATGACATTCATTTTCTAATCTTTTTTTTTTTTTTCAGGTTACTTTCCAAAAGTGAATGAATATTTGTGTAATCAATTTGTAAGTAATATATTTTTAATTGTTTCCTTAATTTTCCCAAAGTTTACTACCTTATGTTTTCCAGTCTCCCTCATCTAAGTGATTTAATTCATGCCTCATTCTTTACAGGCTTGATGCCTCATTTCGTTGGCACAATTGTTTGTATTTAGGAAGCAGGATCTCTTTAAGAATCTCTTTAAGAATCCCTTGCCATGAATAGGTAATGTAAATACCTTGTTTCCCGGCGGCATTTTCTTGCTAGAATGTAACTTGTATGACTTGATTTTAAGGAGTTTCTTTTTTTCTTACTTCCTTTCATATTAGTTATCTTAATTTATTCTATTAGAATATTTTGAATTGTAATCTGGCTAATGAAAGTGCTTAAAATTTGTATTTTCATAATTTAAAGAATTAAAATTAACACTGTAAATAAGGCAGATTGCTTTGAAACATTCAAGTTTGACAGTATGTTACTGGTAAATGTAGGAAGGTTTTTTTTTGTTTGTTTTTTGGTTTTTTTTTGTACGTTTTTATTTTTTTCCAGTCTTGCTGCAGAGATGTCACATCTTCACCTTATATCTTTTAATTTAAGGGTCAAACTGAGAAAGAAATTTGCATTAAGGTTTGGCAATTATGATTAACAATTGTAAACAGTCTCTTTTATAACCTACACCTCAATTCAGAAAAAATGATATAATTCTTAGTGAAATGACATCTCTGCTAGAACTTGGCATTTATTTGGGTCCCCTGTAGTTAGAGCAACTGTGACTTTATTTCTTTTAATTGATTCAGTTGAATAGGAATACATTTCCCTGTCCTTTTTGAAAGAAAATATAACATCAGTATTGAAGAAAATTGTACTTATATTCTTTGCAAAACTTCTCACATCATTATAAAATGTATTTCTGGTCACTGGTTAAAAAAAAAAGCCAAAAAGACCTCAGTGAAAGTTTTGTGGTTTTTTTTTTATTATTTAGAAATGGACAGCGTCATCAAAATCTTATTTATTTATTTATTTATTTACAATGCCTGAATTATGTACAGGGAGACATGGTAGTTAAATTCAGTTATAATGAATGTTCTTAAAGTAGTGTTATATTGCAATTTTTCTAGTAGCAGTGTGTTATTAATTGAAAAAAGAAAATCCATTTCTGAAAATGCTAATAGGCTATGAGCCAGCAGTGTGTCCTTGTGGCATCCTGGGGTGCTTTAAAAAGAGTGCAGCCATCAGGTCAAGGGAGGTGATCCTCTCCCTGAACTCTGCCCTGGTCAGGCCACATCTGGAGTACTATGTCCAGCTCTGATCTCCTCGGTTTTAAAGATACAGAAATCTCTTAGAAGTATTCTAGTGGAGGACCACAAAGATGATCAGTGTCTAGAATGTCTCCCTTATGAGGAAAGGCTGAGAGACCTGGGATTCTTTGGTCTGGAGAAGTCTGAGAGGCAGATTTCATCACTGCTTATAAATATCTGAAGTACAGGAGCCAAGTCGATGGGCGCGGACTTTACTAGCGGTGTGCAGCAGTAGAACAAAGGGCAACTGACAGAACCTGAAAAAGGAAGTTCTTAACTAACACGAAGAAGAAATTTTTACTCTCAGAGTGGTAGAGAACTAGAACACGCTGCCCAGAGACTGTGAAGTCTTCCTGTCTGGAGATAAATAGTACCCTTCTGGACACTTTCTAGTTCAACATACACTATGGAACCTGCTTTAGCAGGTAATTATATATGGGGAAAAAAATGTAAAACAAGAAGACAGAGGAACTAATCATAAAACTTGTTGCCTTTATTATACATATTATATTATACTACTTGTTTGTATTAGTTCTATGTATTTTTATGTATCATAAGCAGAAAGTACAATGTAAACTATAAAACACATTAAACAAAACTGAAAAGAAAAAAAGAAACATACCAAAACAACTTTTCTATGCAGTTTTTCTGGTAAAAGGATTGCTTCATGTTTCAAATCTTGAATTCACATTTGTATGAAAGTATGTATATCTCTGCATTATGACAAAATGTACATTTGATTTGTTGTTGATTCTGGCCCCTAATTAGTCACAGAGGCTACATTACAAATATTGCAGTGTACTACTAAAAAATGTCTACAGTATACGTGTTACGTGTTGTGGGTACTTTTATTCTTATGAACTATCTATAGGTTGATAATATATAATGCACATTCAGTAACACCTGAGGCCCACTAATTACTTGGTTTTATTTCTTCCAAGAGGAATACAGTGTTACATGCTCTGAAATGGCTTTCCACTTGAATAAAAGTATACAAAGTAAGGATGACTGCAAGATTTGTTTTGACAGTGGATTTTTGGTTTGACAAAACATTGGTACAGTCACAGCCAGTGAACATGTTTCTTGTATTTGAGTCTCCACTGTGCTACAAGTAATTAATTCCCTTGTGTAGTAATACTGAATATGATTCAGTGTATTGTAGACTACAATAATCTATAAGTAGAAAGGGTAACCATATGACATATTTATTGTCTCCATATTATGACTCCATGTTATCCAGTACACTACTATATCAGTGGATTTTTTTTTCTCTATTTATCTCTTAAATAAATAGAGAAAATAACTTAACTGTCTTAACTGTCTGTGTGGAACATTACTAATAGCAATTATTTTATATTATTATTATTATTACTAATTTTACTTATATGCATCTTTTAAAATAGTCATTGGCTCAATGGGTCAGTTATGGAATTTTGTCCTAACAGCGATGTGCTGCTTTTTTTTTTTCTTTCCATTTTTATGGCTGTTAAGAACAACCATGGCATTTTTTAGATTTCTAATTAAATATTTTCAAAAAAATCACATCAGATAATTTTTTTTTTAAACTCAATTAGTACTTAATATAAAAAATAAATTTACCCATGAAGAGCAATAGTTAATCTGAATAGCCCCTTTTCCATCAGATAATCAATTTTGAACTAACTGCAACTAATTAAATGACTGTAGGTTTATTTGTTTTTGTGTTCCTCATATGCAGTGTTATGAAATTTCTTCTTCCAGTATATCCTCTTCATTTTTGTCTTATATCTTTAGTTATTATATTAAATATTTAAAAGAAGACTTAAAAGAAGAAATGCATCCAGATGAAATACAATCAGTATTTTAACTTCTCTACAGAGATAAAATTAATTTTTGCATATTCCTCTAACAACATTCAAATTGCTTGATAAGTTAATTGTCTATTCTATATATGAATCACAGAATCACAGAATTGCAGGGGTTGGAAGGGACCTCTAAAGATCATCAAGTCCACCCCCCCCTGCCAAGGCAGACAGCCTAGACCAGGTTGCACAGGTAGGCATCCACGTGAGTCTTGAACGTCTCCAGAAAGAGACTCCACAATCTTTGTGGACAGCCTGTTCTGGTGTTCCATTGCCTTTACTGTGAAGAAGTTCCTATGCACATTTTTGTGGAACTTCCTATGCTTTAATTTGTGGCCATTTTCCCTCGTCCTTTTATAACATACTGCAGAGAAGAGTCCAGCCTCGTCCCTTTGCCTCCCACACCTTAGATATTTATAGATGTGGATCAGATCCCCTCTGAGAATTCTTTTTTCAAGGCTGAACAGACCTAGGTTTCAGCCTTCATCCTTAAGGGAGGTGTTCCATGCACTTTATCATTTTTGTAGCCCTCTGCTGGACTCTTTTGAGGAGATCCCTGTCTTTTTTTTGTACTGGGGAGACCACAATTGGACAAAGTATTCTAAATGTGGCCTCACCAGGGCAGAGTAGAGGGAGATGATCACCTCCCTTAACCTGCTGGCCACGCTCTTTTTAATACACCCCAGGATCCCATTGGCCTTCTTGGCCACCAGGACACACTGCTGGCTCATGGCCAAACTGTCATCCACCAGGACACCCAGGTCCCTCTCCTTAGAGCTCCTCTTCAGAAGATCATCCCCCAACCTTTACTGGTGCCTGTGGTCATTCCTCCCTAGGTGCAAGACTCTACACTTGCTCTTTTTGTTTCTTTCTGTCCAGTTTTCCAGCCTGTCCAGTTCTCACTGAATGGCAGCACAGCCTTCCAGCATGTCAGCCATTCCTCCAGCATTGTATCATCAGTAAACTTGGTGAGAGTGGACTCTAACCCCTCATCAAGGTAACTGATGAAATTTTTGATCAGGACTGGACCCAGCACTGTCCCCTGAGGAACACTGCGAAGTACAGGCCTCCAACTGGACTCTGTGCCACTGATCACAACCCTCTGAGCTCTGCCAGTCAGCCAGTTCTCAACCCACCTCACCATCCACTCATCTATTCCAGATATTCTCAACTTTGTTAGGAGGATGCTGTGGGAGACAGTGTCAAATGCCTTGCTGAAATCAAGGTAGACTACATCCACTGCTCTCCTCCCATCCACCCAGACAGTGATGGCATTGTAGAAGGCCACCAGGTTGGTCTGTCTGGTGAACCCATGCTGACTACTCTTCTCTTCCAAATGCCTGGAGATAGCATTCAGAACAAACTGTTCCATCACCTTTCCAGTGACTGGCTTGAAGTTCCCCAGGTTCTCCTTCTTGCCCTTTTTGAGGATTGGAGTGAGACTGGCTATCCTCCAGTCTTCAGGCAACTCTCCCATTCTCCAAGACCTCTCGAAGATGATAGCAGTTCAGCAGTGACCTCTGCCAACTCCCTCAGCACACATGGATGCACCCCATTGGGGCCCATGGGTTTACGTACATTGATGTTGCATACACTCTCTTGGACCATCTCTTCCCTCACTAAAACAGAGCCTTCCATTCCCCAGACCCTTTCACTTACCCCCATGGTCCAGAAGTCCTTAGACAGAGTTCCCACAGTGAAGACAGAACCAAAGAAACTAGATTATTAGTAGGTGGATATCACATCATGCATTTGGATGAGATCACACACTTCTTTCAGAATCAGAATGAAAGTAAATACACAGAAAATGTGATCAATTAACTGCCTCCACTAAAAATGCCCCATGCTTCTCCAATGTTTTTTATATCTTTGCCTATGTATACTTTAAAATGTGTAATGCCTAATGTCATAGTTCCATAGAATGATGGAATGTGTGTCCATATTAATTTGAAGCATCCTTTTTTGGAGATGCATCCTTCTGTATCAATAATCATGTTTTTACCTGCTCTTCAAAGTCCGCATAATAGTCATTATGGAAAGGTTATGTGTGTCCTCTGTTCCTGGACTGTCACACTGCAAGTGAACTCTTCTCATTAATTGTGGGTTGTGGCAGCGTGAACACAGCAGCAAACTTTTCTCCACAAATTAATCCCTGTTTCAGAGGTAAACAATAAAATGATTTAAAAATCTTTACTTCATAGCTCACTTCATATTCTCACTTCTTAACTGAAGACAAATACTTTCTTTCTGTCCCTCCTTTTTTATTTACCTTTCTTCTTTTTCCTTCTCCTTCTTCTCTTCCCTCTTTCCTCCAACCTCACTCCTTCCTCTCCCCATTTCTCTTTCTTATCCAAAAGATAGAAAACTCACTTGCACTATGTAATTCTGTTTTTAAGGCAATCAAGAGCTGGGAATGAATCACACTTGTCAGTTGCATTCTACAGCAATGACAAGAGTTAAATGTGCCAGATGTACAGATTGTCCACAGCTGTTGTCTTTCAAATCTTTCTATAATATTCATTTTCTCTCCAACATTCACAGAACTTATTACTGAAGTGAGAACTGATCAAAATTACTCTAGTGTAGAGCACTAGTGGTATAATATCTCTTAGTTTTAAGCCATGCATAATGGAATGTATGCCAGAAATAATCCTTCACATAATGCTTTAGACTGCACAGATGTCCGTGTTTGATCTAAGACGTAATTAAGGAGAAAATGCTGACAGAAATAAAGTATTTATTTTCTCCTTTCTACATTGCCAAGTAGAAGAAAAAAAAATAGCATGTGGAGGAAGCAGCTGAAATGCCAGAGTTTGAGGAGGTGAATGAGCAAAACATGTCACTTGTGCAGTTCCACTAAGAACAGAAAGACCAAGGTTGTATTTGTCAAGGTTTTTCAAGGGAATATATGGAGAAAAAGAGAGAACAAACAAACAAACATTCAACCAAATATTTAGAACCCTCACAGAAAGACTGCCAGCAACACAAGAATAGTTCAATTGATCAGTTCTTATTTCTAGGTCATTTTAACAGTTTGTCTGTGAATACTTGTAGTACCAGTTTGTAGCTAGCAGGGAGAGGAAAATCAATTCAAGAGGCATATTAAATATAAATATGTGTATGCATAAATGTTTATACATGTATATGAATTTAAACTTTAGTGCTGAAACATTAACACTGTGAAGTTTTGGACAGATGGAGAAAAACAAAATATTCTCTCACCTGTATAAGGAGCATCTGTTTCCTTGCTTGCTTAGATTTTGCTCACATCCCGTGAGGTCTACTACAGAGTCACAGCTGAGTTGGCAGTTGCTGAATAACTGGCTTCTCTGCCAAAAACGTATGTAGTCTGACATGCTTCTGAAAACCGTGAGGAACTGGACGGTCTACCTTTGTTATGATAAATAAAACAGGGATAAGCTGCTGACTTTGAATTCTGACATGGTACAGAGTGACTTGCATTACCATTGTTTGGGTAATGCATAGAATGGCACATTTATACCAGAGACTTAATCAGAGTGGCTCAAATTGGAGAAGGAAAGTCTAAGAGAAATACACAGCAATAGAACAGTGCACAGAATTTGACTACCTTTTCTTCAGACATGTGCATGGGTTCAGACATAGTCTTAATGATAAGAAGTCAGTTATTAGAGATGTTACCACACATATGAATAAAAGTACTCAAAAGGATTTAATAGGGTATTGGAAATGAGCAATTATATAATGTTTGTCTGTGTGTATACATATATATATATATGAATATATACACACACATTTACAGATAATACTACACAGATGGATTCATGTTTTTATCATACACACACACACAAACAAACAAACAACAAAAAAAACCATACAAACATACAAATGCATTTACTGGCGTTGCTAAAAAGGCGTGACTAGGAAAAAATGTATTGTGCCTTGGTGAAATTCTGTAGTGGGAAGAATGAGAAATGGGGAGATTCTCTCCTGTGAGGGAAACTAACTAGGAATGTGCAGTCAAGGAACCTTTCTGGAGTAGTACATACAATACAAAAGGAAGACATAGAGATCACGTTACGGATGGAGACACTAAAAGGAAAATCAGATTCTGAATTTCCCACAGCATTTCAGTGGCAGTACAGATAGTGACAAGAAAGGTAGTGCAAATGAAAGAGCTTATGCACATGAAACACACATTTTAACTATACACAGTGGACAATTCTATGGCAGAAGCTAACTGGATTAGTCTTTGAGATGGAAAGATACTCCATGCTGTTCACACAGTTAAGCATAGAAACAGAGCTAATCAATTGCTGAAAGTACATCAAGAGCTGAGAGGAAAAAAATCATTGGGATTATCTAAAATTGTCACCTGGAGAACGCCTGAAACCGTAAGTTAAATATTCAATTGTAAAGCAGCTAGGAATTCAGCAGATTTTTTGTCTCATTTTTTAATCTTTTTAATGCAAGAACTAATATGAAGTAGATTAAATGTGCAGACATGATCCACACCATAACTGAAAACTACAGAACAATCTGTATTTTCTCTATTTCTTCTTTATATTCCACTAATAATTCAATTACCACACGTCTTTCTGCAGTTTGAAGTATATGAAGATATGCCTCATCACTTCCTAACTATTGTTCTAAAATGTGAGTCTCCTGTTGGTCCAGTTACACTTTTAAGATGTATTTAGATGCTGTGTGTATCGCAAGATATCATAAATGACATGAGACACAAATATTCGACAACTTATTTGAGTTTCCATTAATAGTAGGGGGGAAGTGGATACATAGAAAACATTTGGGTTACATGCATATGTCTATATTTAGGTACTTATTTATGATCTGAATCTCATCCTAGAAGACTCTGAAGGAGCAGGAAGCAGCACGAAAGGCTTAAAAAACACTTAGATTAATGTTCTGTGAATATTTATCCACTTCTTTATGTTTCATAATCCTCTTTGAAAGCTTCTGTTTTCAGTGATGTACCTATGACCATGAACAGTTGTGAGCTCATGCCTACATGATCAGACTCCTAGTTTGTTTCTTACAGTCATAGGCACAGTAATTAATTTCTATTTGAATGGATTTCTGTCCTTTGTCATGATTTATTTTTTCAAAGAGAAGACCATGTTTTCAATAACTTAGGTATCTGTTACTGTGGTGCAAAACACCAGGACAATTTTTAAGTGTTTAGTAATAGATACAATGTGAATGAATGTCCTAATATAACCTAAAGTAGTTGATATTATTTGAACCTGATAGGTAAAACTGCATGTATCTTTAAGCACATTTGGTTGTGATAATAATGCATTCTGCTCCAATGCTGAGATACATTTACTATGATTGTTTTCATTCTCTTATGGATATTAGTATACATTTATATACACATATTCAAAAATATTTGTATCTGCACTGCAATTAATATGGTTGCAACATGCATAGGAAGTTCTGCACAAATGTGCTTAAGTACTTCTTCATAGTAAGGGTGATGGAGCACTGGAACAGGTTGCCCAGAGAGATTGTGGAGTCTCCTTCTCTGGTAACGTTCAAGACACGCCTGGACGCCTACCTGTGCAACCTGGGCTAGGGAACTGCTTTGGCAGAGGGGTTGGACTAGATGATCTCTAGAGGTCCCTTCCAACCCCCACGATTCTCTGATTCTGTGAACACAGAATCATAGAATCTTTTGAGTTGGAAGGGACCTTTAAAGGTCATATAGTCCAAGTCAACTGCAATGAAAAGGGATATCTATAGCTAGATCAGGATGCTCAGAGGTCCATCCAACCTGACCTTGACTGTCTCCAAGGACACAACATTCATTAATTCTCTGGGCAACATGTTCCAGTGCCTCACCACCCTTATTGTAAATAACGTTTTCCTTAGGTCCAATCTAAATTTCCCCTCCTCCAGTTTGAAAACATTGTACCTTGTTTTATAACGACAGATCCTGCTAAAGAGTTTGTCCCCTTCCTTCTTACAGCCTGAAAAGCTACTATTAGGTCTCCTCAGAATAAATATATATGCTTGTATCGTTATAATGACTTCAACTATTTCAAAAAGCTATAAAGCTGAGGGTAAAATGTTTCACACTTAATTGGGAAAAAATCCATTATTAAAGTGTGTTACTTGCTGAAAAACTTATTGATTACTATTTAACACAGGCTGAATTCAGATATATTTATTGCTGAAAGAAACGTTGACAGTTTTGGACAACACTAAAAGGAAATTGAAATACTCTAGCATGAATCAACGAAGAAGGGCATTATAATTTGGTGCAGTAATTATGATTTTTAATTATTTTTACTACTTATCATATTCTACAAATTTTAAATTGACATTATTATCAACTGTACAAATATAATTGTAATATGTTGTATATATATGTTATATATATATATGTATATATATATATATATAACATATATAGTTTATTTTTAATTAATTTATTTATTTTTAATTAAAAAAAAACAAAAAAAAACTGTTCAGGAAGAAGAAAACAAAATGAAGGAAACAAAACAACCAGCCCAAATGATTACTTTAAACCTTCTCTATTAACTTTAAAACCAAAGATGTATATCTAGATTATAGAGACAATTTTTTGAAATTATTATTTATTATTTATTAGTGATCTTGAGGAAACAACTGAGGAAAAAAAAGAGAAAATACACATATATATACTTTTTTTTGCAAGAAGAATTAAGATGGCATGGTCAAGGGTCCATGTCTAGCTCTTAGATTCCCTATTGCAGAAATCAAAATCAATCAAATTGTAACTAGATATAAAATATATAATTGTCAGTCTGTCAGTCTTATGAGCATTTTTTGTTTGTTGTGTAGCATCTTTATGAAACAAGTTGAAGCTCACTTCCCTGCTTCCAGTGGTCTGCTGGGACTCCAGTGCTGAATAGGTTTGGCAGTTTGAATGTTTCATATACTTTATTGGAAATGTATATCCAAGTAAAAAATAAAAAATTTAGCCATGACACAATATCTGCCTATACAAATTGAGGTAACAGGTAACAGAACTTTATTTACCTTCATATCCTCATTGTCTTGGATCTTGAGTTATCATGGCAACATAGGGAATAAAACTAATTACCTGACTGAATGATAAAAAAGTAGTTCAGAGACATACTGCAATTGAATTATAAATGTTAATCTATAGTAGCTCAGTACAACATCTTTTAAGAAACACCTGAGTCCAAGTGAACTGAACATATATCAAAACAAACAGGTAAACGTATACATAAAATATTTTCATTCATTGAAAGTATATAAAATATTTTTTCTCTTTATTTTCCTAATGTTTTTATACAGAGAACTATAGAGCACTCATCTTACTTAGCAAATAGAAGGAATACATTCAAAGACCTGCTTGAATACTTAGTTAGTACTTCATATGTAATTTCTGTTCAAGGGGGATTACTTACTGTCCCCAAGACCTTTAAATGTAGCTAAAATTGAATATTTAAAACCTTTGCACTCTAAAGTAGAATATGTAATTAAAAAAAAAGAATTTATTTTAAAGATCACAAAATGTCTACTTCAGTGAAAAGCTCACTGAAATCTATATACAGCTCCATGCAAGAAAAGGACTTCCATCATTCAAATAAACAATGACATATTAACATACCTACCCACTTAAACCAAGAATTTTAAGACATGACTTTCAATAATGTTGTCACTGCTTCAGGATATGATCTAAAGGCAACTTACATTAAGTTACAAACTTACAGTCAGTGTGGTAACTCATTCCTTACTAAACTGAATGACAATTGATCTCCTCCTCTGTCCCCTCTCCACCCCATTTCCACCAACAAAATAAAACCAACAAAATCAAACTTCACAGGTTAAATAGACTATAGTGATATATCTCCCCTTATTGCCTTAGCTCTTCATGCAAAAGGTGCTAAGCAATTGGTCAATTTGAATGCTACAAAAGAACTATTTCTAGGAGATAAAATCAAACTGAAAAAAAAGAAAATCAACAACAAAAACAATGAATCAACACCAGAAAATGATTATAAGTTTGAACTCAGTTTTGAAGGAAAACCTGTCACTATTCTAAACAGACGAAAGTTTTAGAGAAGAACTCCAGAGAAAGAGGACAACTTTGTTTATTCAGATAAGTGTTTCAAAGTAACAAAAACCTGTTTTACAAGAATGCTATAATTCTGTAGTAATTTAAAGAGTGGCAGTTTTGTTGGCTGGCAGGTTGATTTTGTTGTTGTAATTCTTATTTAAGTTTTGTTGGTTTGTTGATAAAAAAGCTTTTTTTAACACTGTATGTTTCTTTTAGAAATGGGCTAAGAAATTATTCAATGTGCTCAAAATAGCTGTATATGTTTTTATGAATCCAGTTCAATTACTGATGTTTTTGAAAAGATAATATGATCAAAGCATTGCCACATTCTTCATTCAGCTAAGAAGTTTTCATATTTGCTATGGAATTGACAGGTCACAGTCTTAACCAGTAAAAGAGCACATGAAGACTTTAAGACTTCCTTCTTGAAGAGTGACCAGCTGTCCTGGACCCTTTTACCCTCCAAGACTGAATGCTAGGGGACACCTCGTACAGGTCTCCTGAGCATTTCAAAGTCCGCCCTCCAGAAGTCCAAGTTAGCAGTTTTGCTGTCCCCTCTCCTGGCTCCACCAAGAATCAAGAACTCTACCATTTGTGGTCAGCCCCTGATGTCCACATCTCCCACCAGACCTTCTCTGTGAACAGCAGGTCTAGCGGCGCAGCTCCCCTGGCAACCTCTCTCACCAGCTGCAGTTGGAAATTATCTTCCATACACTCTAGAAACCTCCTGGACCGCTGATTCTGTGATATGTTGTATTCCCATTGTAAGTCAGGAAAGTTGAAGTCCCCTATGATGACAAGAGCTTGCATTCATGCAGTTTCTGCTAGCTGCACATAGAATACCTCATCTGTCTCTTCATCCTGGTTAGGCAGTCTGTAGCAGACTCTCACCAGGATATTTGCCTTTTCAGGACCTCCCCTGTTCTTTACCCATAGGGATTCAACCTTATCATCCCCAGCCACAAGCTCAGTAACATCAAAACACTCTTTAACACAGGGAACCGCACAACTGCCCCTCTTCCTTGCCTGTCTTTTATAAAGAGTTTGCAGCCATTCATTGCAGCACTCCAGCCATGGGAGCAATCCCACCATGCTTCCATAACGGCAACTAGGTCATAGTTTGTGTGCCGTACAATGGACAATGCTGTAGGTTAGTACTGTCTTTTCTGAAGATTTATGATCTGCTCCTACTTTTGCATGTTGAAACTGGATATAAAAGAAGAGTTTTTCTGTTAAAAACTACAACATCCAACAAACAATAGAACATCAAAAAGAAACACATTACAACTCCAATCATGAATTCTTTGATGAATTTCAATTATAGAAGACATATTTACCTGATTATAAACAGCTGAAATGTCCTTATGCTTGAGCCATCAGCCAGGGAACAAAGTAATTTTCCCATGGATAACAATAATATGAACACTTTCTTGAAATTTTCATCATTTCCACATTTAAGGAATTCTGTCATGCTATTATTTCTCAGTAGATTTTCCCTCACTTCTAACTTACTAGTTAGTTATTATTTTTATTATTTTTTTTCCAGTTATGTCTTCAATCACATGTATTTTTTTATCAGAAGTTGAGGTACTACGATAAAACACTGTTTATAGTTGCATACAGGCTGTTACTCAGTCTTATTGTTAGTAAACATGTAGGCATAATCTTACTGCCTATGCTTCTATTACTAAGATTTTTAACAGTACATAGTATTATTTGTATAGTATTCAAATGAATTGTTAAAAAATATTTTCACATTCAGTAGCATTAAATAATAATTTCTACTTAGTATTTTGAGTGGGAATGACTATTTCACTCCAGCCATCAAAAAAACAAACAAACAAGCAAACAAACAAACAAACATAGGGATAACAATTACTGATATCTCTTGTTTAAATAAGAGAGAGAAACTTTGAAGACTTTTGTTGATATTCATGACTAAAGCATATAATGCAATCTTTTAAAATGTTTCCTTTCATAATAGTTAAAAGGGCATAAGCTTCTAAAAATAATGAAGAATATTATAATCTGATTGCTTGTCTGTTGCTATGTGTAGCTGTTTATTGTTCACAGAGAAAAGGATTTGAATTGTCAGAAAACAGATCAAATGCATTCCTCCTTCCTGCTTCCTGCAACCTCAGGATGAAATGAGGTTTTCGTTAATTTCAATATTTCTGCATTTTTGTGTTTAAACATCTTGATAGGCTTCACACCTAACCCTAAGATTTAATGAATGAAATCTCTGCTGTTAAAAAAAAAAAATCAGATCTGTGAAATGGAAAGATCTTTGGGAGAAACTAGGAAACCATATCGCTAAATGCCAAAAAGCCAAAGAGTGATGTAGGTTGGAAATTACCTGGTGTACTGAAGTTGAGGTAAAATATGAAAGGTTCATCTGAAGAGGTTAAAACAAGTAGAATTAAATATATGCTTAAATTCAAAATGTCTTTCCATTTGAAAATGAAGCACAGAACTTAGATACTAATTTTGAAGAATAAAATACTGCAAAAAGCCTAAACTTGGGAAAGCATGCATGCAACAGTATGAAGCAAAGTGAATGCAAGTGTATTCTGCTTTTGTGGCAGAAGAAAGACATATAGGTTTTGAAATAAACATGCAATTGCAGGAGATAAATGGAAAACAGATATCCATGTAGAGATTTATTTGGTACTTGTTTATCAAACATTACAAATTTTGTAACTTCTACTTGAGAAACAGAAACATAATGAGGAATTTGGAGGAAAAATAAAAAGGAAAACAAAAAAGCAGATTAAATGCTCATTAATATGATACACTTAAGATGTGATCTTGTAGAAATTAATTAAAAGGAGCATTTGAAGCTAGACTAAAGCCAACAGCTTTTTGATGTCAGGGAGAGAAAAATCAAAGTCACAGTGTGACAATGCTTTTTTCATAGTAGAAGGAAAAAAAAATAATTTACTAGCATCATTGTTAAATGCATTAAGAAGACAAAGTTTGAAAAAATTTTACTCCACTTTATTCTCTATTTATGTACATATATGAGTAAGGAGGCACTCCATAGCCCAGTACTGATACTATCTTTAAAGAATGTATACCAAAGTAGACACTATATATTTAACATCTGACCTTAACCCTTCTGTTTAAGGCTGGACTGGTTTGACACTTAGCAGGACATTATGAATAAAGGTTGCAACAGATCATATGAAGCTTGAAGACCAAGTCAAACTACACATGCAAGCAGGCCCAAACAGCAATGAATTCATCCTCCACAGTCTTTACTTTCACAGTCTTCCTAGGTGCTCTCTTTTCTGACTTTGTATGAAAGCTTATTTGCTTCCATTTTACTCAGTTGGTGAGCAGTTATTAAAAGTTGCTCTCAGTTTGCAAGGCAGAGCACTGTGACCATAACCTCTTCTTTCAAGGAAGCCTTTTAATTCTCATTCAGTTCTCTTCTTTTAACTGAGGTTGGACCTACATCAAGAAAGAATAATATCTTTATGCCCTCAGATATAACCTCTTCATTTTTCATTTTCATTTTTCCCTACCGCCTGTAACATTCTATACTTGTCCCAGGTGTACAAGGTCAAAATGATGGTTCCTCCTACACTGTTACTTACAGATGGCCATCTTTGTGGGAATCCTATGGCATTCTGATCCAGATTAGATAGTCTTTCAAGTTATGTGACTGAACTACAGATGAAAAGTTTTCCATGAAAAAGATGGTGTCAGGACTTCATGTTCTCTCTGGAAATCTCAGAAGCTTAATGTCCCTTCTTTGTTGTGGGATGTCTTAAATTTTTAAGTCATCTTTTATGTGCTAATGGGATTTTGACTGAGGATTTAGTCTGCCTCTAGTCTGGGAGTTTTTGTTTGCCTCTCTTTCTCTGGAAATATTTGAATTTTCATTCAATAATAATTTAAATGGCAAATTTTCAAGTTAGATTTCTGTCTTGGAGAGTTTATCTCTAATTCCAAATTAGAATGCCTTTGCAGTTACATTTTGTATTCCCTGTAGATTTATTAGGCGTTGTGGAGATTATTTACTAAACTTCTTTCTTCTGTTTTGAAGAACAGTTCACAAATCTCAAATAAGCACATTTAATCTGTAGTTTGACTTAGTATACTGAGAATTCATATGGGGTAGCAGACTACATTGATTTATATTGAAGATAAGAACATTATCAAAAATCAATAATCAAATTATGCAAATTCAGCATTTTTCACATATTTGATGTCATTTTTGTTTGTTTTGATGTGTTTGTTTAATGTTGAAATGAATTTTTCTGAGTTATCTGAACATGTTAATATTTGACAGAACTAAGTCACACTGAGGAAAGCAAAGTCATGCACTATGAAGAAAAACACCTCACATCTTTTTCACTATAATTCTTGTCTCCAACAGTGAGTCTGAATCAACAGACATAATGGAGAGCCATTCGATTTAGGCTATGTCAGATAAATATGTAGAAATACAGTCAAAAGGTGAAGTGTTTTCAAGGAAGACACTGCTGTGATTTCTTTCTTCTAAACCTCAAGAATAACACATACCCACATAAATGCACATATGTATTCATATTCAAATTTATTCTTTGGCTCCCAGTCTGTAATCATGCAGGCAGTCATTGTATTCAAGGCAAAGAGCTTTGTAGTTCTTCATGTTGAACATGAAGTTTCTCAGTGCCTAATCCTCAAGTTTATCACTTTCTCTATAGACTCCACAGCCCACACTTCAGCATGACAATTACTCCAATTAATAATATCATTCAAATCTATTATGAAATGTAGTAGTGACTTCTGAAATACTCCAGGAGTTATTAAGTGTCATCTGCTACTGTGCTACTAACCAACCAAACATGAACATGTTTCTTACTTGGATTACCTTTTACTTCTTAGCCTGGACATTGGTTTGTATCAACCATACTATTTTCATGTTGACTCATAATTAGAAAGTAGAAGGATAGTCTGACAGACAGCTCTGAGTTGATCCCATATAAAACACTGAGTATCTATAATCTGCTTATTAAGCAGTAATGGTATTATAAGGTCACAGAACTATGATCCTAAAAGGCTCAGGCACTCACTGTTGCAGCCACCAGGACACAGGCTTCACCAGTCATGGTCGGACTGTTTCCAGTATCAGTGCAGGGCAGGCTGAGAAGCCAGATGGGAACAGCCCCCACTCTAGGACATTAGGCACCTTGCTGACAACAGGGATGAGTTGGGGCCATGCTGGGATGGTTTGGGTGAGGTCACTACCAAACTGCAGATTGAGATGAGGATCAGGCCCAGTAGAGGGAACTGGGGCCAGGTACAGTCTTGGTGCTGTGTGGCATTAAACTTTGAATGCACATTCCATGGGTGACATTGTCACTTTGAAGAAGCATTAGATAGTATGATAGTATGTTGGTGGTGTAGAATAATGAGTTGTCAGAATGTGATCTCCAGCATTAGAACACGGACCAGCTACAGTGTTTACTTCTTAGGAAGAAAATAAATAATAAATTAAAACAAACAAACAAACAAAAAAAAAACACGTTTTTGGTTTGTTTTGATTAATTTTTACTCAGATCTATTCAGAGAGTGTTTTCTCTAAGCAACATGCACATGAAATGTCAATTTTAGGACAAATATCAGACCTTGGCCCTCCTTTTTTGTCTTTCATGAGAAAGAATTGTATATTCTTTTCCTGCCTTGGATGTCTGGATTAATTTCTGGTCAGATAATGGCAATCTATCCAAAACATTTACAAAGATGCTAGTTCCAGAAAGAGAGGAATGAACTCACTATAAATCTTCCCTTAGAGACATTTTGAGTATTTCTTACCTATCCTGTGGTGTTAACCTTGTTATTGGTCATCTGTCTTAAAGATTTGTACAGATAATGAGTTCGTAGTTAAAGAAGCTCAGACACAGGTAGAAAGCATCTTGACATCTAAACACACCAGACAGCTTTCTAAACTACCAGGGACATTCAAATAGTCTCTCAATTGTCTCATGTGTCAAGAAGATTCTAGTGACATGGTTTGTTCACCAGTCTTCTTTTAAGCAGTCTGATATTGTGTCTGAGACAATGAATACAGGAATAAGTGTGTCAAGCTCATTTTATACGGTGAGATGGATCTGATATCCTAACAGGTCACATTCATCAAAACTCATTCCAAAAAAAAAAAAACACTTTGTAAATGTCAGTATGAAACATACTGATCTATTTCATTATATCAAACCTTTATTAATCATGTGATCTAATTATTGTACAATAGTATGTACTTTATTATATACATAAGCTTACACAAAGAAGAGCAAATGCTGATAGTACTTTATGAACACTAAGGTTCACACCAGATACGTTCAGAAGGAATATTTTTATTAGTAGAATATTGTATGGAATAAAGTATAATTTTTAGGTGCCCAAAATATTGAAGTCCTAATGTGCCATTCACAGGAATTGGTTGTCAAATCTACTAATTCTTCATCATAAATGAAAAAAGATATATTCAGTGTTCCACTGTGTAGAATAGATATCCTCAAAAATTCATGAAAATAGCATTATGCTGTCAATATTTTATCTCAGTCTGATAAAACCACATCACAATTACTCCACTGAAGGTTTTATCCTCTACACTAATGATCTTTTTTATTTTGTTTGTGCTTCTCTTACTAAGTTAAACTTTTATTTCCTCTATTAAAGAGGCTTAAAAAGCCCTGCACATTTCTTGCCTACTTTCTGTCCTCCACCATATACATACTTCTGGAGGGCAGACTTTGAAATGCTCAGGAGTCTAGCAGGGGATGTCCACTGGGATCAGTCTTGGAGGGTAGAGGGATCCAGGACAGCTGGTCACTCTTTAAGAAGGAAGTCTTGAAGGCACAGGAGCAGGCTAACCCCCTGAGCCACACACTGAGCTGGTGGAGAAGAAGACTGGTGTGGAGGAACAGGGAACTTTTCCTGAGGCTCCGAGAGAATATGGGTAAGGAACTGGGTAGGGGGCCAAGCCCACAGAGTAGTGGTGAATGGAGTTAAATCCAGCTGGTGACTGGTCACGAGTGTACTCCCCAGTGGTCAGTAGTGGGGCCTGTCTTCTTCAATATCTTTATTGAGGACCTGGACAAGGATCTTAAGTAAGTTTGCAGGTGACACCAAGTTGGCAGGAAGTGTCAATCTGTTTGGGGGTAGCGAGTCCCTACAAAGGAATCTGGACAGGCTGGATCTAGGCTGAAGCCAATGGGATGAGGTTCAACAAGACCAATTGCTGGAACCTGCACTTCGACCACAGCAAACATCCCGGCAATGCAACAGTCTTGGGGCAGAATGGCTGGAAAACTGTTAAGAAATAGACCTGGGGGTATTGGTCAATACTTGTCTGAATGTGAGCTAGCAGTGTGCCCAGGTGGCCAAGAAGGCCAATGGCATCCTGGTTTGTATAAAAAATAGTGTTGCCAGAAGGAATAGGGAAGTAATTGTTCCCCTGTACTCAGCACTGGTCAGGCTGTACCCCAAGTACCAAGGATTCTTTATTGCAGTCTTCCAGTACATGTGGGGAACATGCAAACAGGAAATAGATAAACTTTTTACATGGTCTGATAGTAGTTGGATGAAGGGAATGTTTTTAAACTAAAAGCATACAGAGTTAAGCTAGATGTTAGAAAGAAAATCTTTATTCTGAAAGGTGGTGTGACACTGGAACAAGTTGCCCAGAGAAGCTGCAAATATCTCATCCCTGGAGACATTCCAGTCCAGATTGGTTGGGGCCATGGTCAGCCTGTTCTAGTGCGTGGCAACCCTGACCAGGGCAGTGTTTGTTCAAGTGTATGTCCTTTCCATGGTCTGCTTAAACATCTTTTCTCTGGCTCCTAACTGTCAATACACTGTTTATTACCTTCCTTATATCTGTTTCCCCAGGGCACCACCTCAGCTGCCAGGCACAGCTGTGATCTGCAGTGGTGTGACTGGAGTTGGTTAGAACCAGTGCCCTGCACAGGGCAGCCTCATCCTCTCCTCCTAGAGATCATTGGTCATTCTGCCACCCCATCACTACCAAAATCTTCACACTTATACTCAATACATTCCATGTCTTCATATGTGGAGATATAAGGTTTCTGTTACATAACATATAAGAAATGTTTGCCAGAGAGGAAAAAGAACATATATTTAAGTGTCACGGTTTTATGATTTTTTGTTATTGGTATTCCAGATCATAACATCATGTAGTGCACTGGAAGTTAAAGAGTTAATGCTCCAGCCCTGTGGATCATTAAGAGTTCCACGTATACCTGTCTCAGAAGAGAAGAACTAAGTACCCCAGAGGGCTTGGCATTGCTTTGCATTTTTCCATTTTCTGCTCAGAGGGGAAGATAAAAACTGTTTGCGTGCCACGAGACACAGGCTCTTTCCCTTCTGGGTCAACCCAGCAGTGGTTGCTCCCTATCCATCTTGCCTTTAGCAGTTAGTGTAAGTCTTTCAGACAATCTCTCTCTCATATTATTTGATTTAATAACTTCAAATCCAATTTTTTGTATTATATTATTTTGCATGCTGATATCTTATTTAATAAATTAGCTTTCCTTAGCAGATCGTTGCCTCTATTTTGTTTTTAGGCCCATCTCTTTTTCCATTCCCCTTTCCTGGGGCATAGGTTTGTGGGTGCACCACACCAATTGTCATGGAACTGGGCCAAACCAGCTTGTAAACCGTTAGCATTAAGATGAAGGACAATGATGGCAGAAAAAGCAAACATATATTCGGTGACTGAGAAGCATGGGTGAGAAAATGGGGGGAGTTGAAAAGAGTTTTGAGTTATATGGATTCTGGAAGAACTTGTCCATGCAGCAATAGAAGCCACAAAACCAACAGCTTTTGAAATTTATTTATTTATTTGTTTGTTTATGTTCTGCTCAGAAAGGCTATTTAGAGTTACTGGTAATAGATAGAAATGCCACACAGTGTCTCTGTAAATCTCTATTTGTGTATTATTTTTATAAATTTAGGGCTCTCTCAGAAGAACCTTTGGAGATCTCTTCAGAAATCTTTGTTCAATGAGCTGTACTAAGTATACACGTTTCCTTGGAAATCCTGATATTTCTTCACATATATACATTGTTTTCCTCCTCTTCCTATTTGGTTCAGAATACTTTTCTGGATACTCTATCTTAGCCTTAGCTCTGCTGCTGATCAATAACACAGTTACATTTGTGGAATATGGAGGGGGGAAGCAGCAGCAGCATTACTCTCCTAATACATCTACCTGTGAGCTATTTTTAAATATTCAGTTGTTTTATCATTTGTTAAGGGAGTGAAGATTTCTTCTCACTTTGCATTGCACTTTATTTCTCACCATATTTCAAATCCCAGATGCTTTTAAAAATTTTAGGACTTAACAATATATATATATATATATATATATATGTATATATATACTTAATTATATTTCATGTTAATGAGCATTAATTTACCCATTTTCATAAATATTCTGCATTTCATATAAAAAGTACTTTCTACATGAAAGATGATTTTCTTCATTGCACTGAATGTAGCATTTCTTTAAGAATAAAAGGATTCCTATAGCTGTGTAGTACTTCTCCGTTTCTGCTCTTGCCTTTTTTTAATTTAAGCACTTAGAAGCTAAGAAGCTGACATCCTGCTAGACTCCAGACAAATTTTCTTAGAAACTGTAATTAAATGATGGACAGAGCAAGCAGGAAAGTACTAAACAAATTGCATTCATGTGAACAGATAGTGTGTTTGCTTGCAGACTGCTCCTTAATTCCAGCATGACCAAAAGCAAGATCACATGTAGTGAATTGCTGTCAGCTGTGCTGTGACTGTATCTCAGCATGGTAATGTTAAATAAATGTTAAATTTTGTTTGTGCTTCATGAAGTAATGTATTGAAATTGCAGCAAATGTCAATGGAGCTTTCCAAAATTAGTAACAGAGGTTTAAACCCAGGCTTAATCAAGGCTTAACCCAGGCTTACTTAAGCTCAAGGACACTACCAGAATGCATATGGACACATAGTTATATGCATATGAAGTTATACAATTGTATAAGCACATGCATACAAAGGGCTTCCAGCAAAAACAAAGAAAGCTGAACTATTCAAGACAGAAATAACGCAACATCATATTTTATGTCCAAAAATTTTAGTGGTGGGATGAAGCCATTTTCAATTTACACATACTGAAATTAACTTTTGTTTTTCCAAAACCTTTTTGTCTTTATGTTGCAACGTGGATATCTGAATAGCTAAATATTGCCAAAAGTAGAAAAGCATAATCATTTGGTCAGCTTTTTTGTTGGAAAATTGACCTGATTTTCACAGAAGGTTCAATGGGGCACGATTGGAAAATGAAGTCAGTAGAGATTTTTACTAATTCTTACTCCCTAAGTGTCTTGTAGCTTTTTGCTTGAGATATCATTTTTGATAATAATGCACTCTTGGATAGTAATCCACTGAATTGGTTTTTACTAAAGCAATGAAACACTCTATTTCAAACATTCAGATCAGCTACTGTGACCAGGACCAAATTCATTTTGAAAATGCTGGTGATGGCAATCATTATGAAATACTTTTAATGTTTCCTAAGAATAAAGCTATACACACAAGTGTTGTTTCAGACAGTGTTAGCATAACATTTTTAGGAAAATGTCTTTTGTTAAGCTTTTATAAGAAGCTGCAACCTTCCAACTAGTACAAGTGTAACTTGTATAAGTTACTCTTGGAACGTGTAACTTATACCAAGCCATTCAGGACAAAAAAAGCTGTTCTCATTTTTACCTCTGAATGTGGCATTCAACATATAAAAATAAGTTGGAAAGAATACAATTGCAAAAAAAGAATATGAAACTCATGTCACTGAGTTACTTTGCTTAAAGAAAGAAACAGCTGGGATGGCAGGAATGTCAGCTGGAGCATTCACAACCTAATATATGTTTTTATAATGGGGGAATACAAGAGAAAATTAATCTAGAAAAACAGAGATAAAACTAATGCATATAGAGTTACAATAAAAATTGCTTGTATATGATATTTTCATCTCTTTTATGTGTGCAGTTGATTAATAAAAGGAAAGAGTGATTGGAAGAAATTTGTTAATGTAGAGGAAATTACAATGAGACATAGAGTCATCACTGTCATCAGTTACAGAGCTTTTATATTCTAAAAGTGAACAAATACTCAAGTAGTTGTTTGAAGTTAAAATACAGCTTCCTTTTTTTTTTTCTTATCTGTGGGAAATAATTTGAAGTGAAGTTTCCCAGATACAGCTATACTCATTTTACACACATCTATTTCTTTATGACAAATAATGACTAAGGTAAGGTTCAATCCTTACTAGGAGGATTCTGAATACTGACACATCCATTTTAGCAACCATAATTTGTCTCAGAGGTTATAACAGAAAAGAAATATAAATCTTCCTTTTTTGAAAAGAAAAAAAAGAGGCACTTTTAGAAGAAAGTGCATAAAGTTATGTGTTTGAATGTTCTCTGCTAAATTAGATGCGAAGGATTGAAAAATCTGAATTCTTCTCATTTGTTTATGTATTGTTTACTTCATTTATTTTTTTCAATCCATAGGACTTCTTCTGCATAACTTATAACTTTTTTTTTTTTTAATTATTATTACTGAAATTTTCACCAGTGATTCAGTACTGTTGATATTCAACTGAGCATGCTCCGGATGTAGCCTCACTTGGGTAGATTTGACAGAGGTTGTCTTTTCCTTTCTTCTCTCTCCCAGTGAGGCCACATCTGGAGTCCTGTATCCAGTTCTAGGCACCTCAGTCCAGCAGAGGCCCACTAAAATGATTAGGGAACTTGGGCGTCTCTCTTATGGGGAACATAATCAGGACTGTTCAGTCTGAAGGAAGACTGAGGGAGGATCTTAGTAATATTTATAAATATTTTAAGCAGTACAATGTCTGAAGCCAGACACTTTTCAGCTGTGCCCAGTAGCAGAACAAGGGAAAAACTGGAACATTGGAGACTCCATGAAATCATGAGGAAAAACTTCTTTACTTTGAGGGTGACAGCATTAGAACAAGCTGTCCAGAGAGGTTTCATGGTCTCCTTCTTTGGAGATATTAAAAACCCACCTGAAAATTTTATTGTGTAACCTGCTCTAGGGAACCTCTTTTAAGAGGGAGTTTGGACTAGATAATCTCCAGAGGTCCCTTGCAATCCCTTAATAAAGTTGAAATTCACTTATTTACTGTTCAGAAAAAAAACAAACACAACAGAACACCTCCACCACCACCACCAACAACAAAAAAACATCTACTCATCTTAAATAGTCCTTTATTGCTTGTTCGTTTATTTTTATCTTGAATAAGTGAGCTGAAATCAAGATCACATTTCACTTTATCATTCCTAACTGGAAAGTATAACAGAGAATGGAAATGTAGCTAGAGAAAAAATATTTTATTAAAATGGTTTCATTTTTAAATATCATGTTAACCTTCTCTTTTCTCACGCCGAAGATTTCAGTGTGGATTTCAGTGTTACAGTGTCACAAAGAAATAAATATTTTTATTTATATTGTAAAAGCTTTTGCTTCCATTATAGGGCTACATCTTACAGACAATACTAAACATATTCATTACATGAATGAAGAAGAAGAAGAGCTCAAAGAGGCATTAGAGAAAGCGCTTTTACCAGTAATGTTGGTGTGAGCTTGACAACAACAGCAATTTGTGCTAATGGAGGACGATGAATATCTTTCTTCTTCTCTCTGCCAAATAAGTATCTAGTCAAGAACAATTACATTCATATTAAAGAAAATAAAAATAAAAAAATATAAATCTTGGCACATAAACATGTGGACAGACTCAATATGCGGCATGAATATGTACAAATCTATGTGTCTGGGCAATATGGGTTCCAAGGTTGTCACATGTGGAAATGGCTGCCCATATTTTCAGTGGGTTTTATCTGAATAACTCTTCAGCTGAACATTTTGATCAGCAGTAAAACCTTATATACACTATTGTCTTGTCCTAAAACATTTACATGAGACTGTCAAGCACAACACAGGTCGTAATCATACTATTCTGAAGTGACATTTGGAGAAGTGCTAGGACATTTCAAACACTGTTAATCTTCCACATGTACACAACAGAACTAAATCCTTGTTCTCTGCTAGATATACTGGCAGTTTACGCACCAACAGATCTCTATAGTTTCCTATACAGATGTGCATAATTTTATCTGTGAAGACTGTGAAGGCAAGCAATCTGCATTGTGTCGAAGGCTATAGCAAAGGACTCGCAAAGGACTCGTGCCTTCTTGGAATGGCATTTGGATGCCATGCAGAATATCACAAAGCTTTAATGTTTATGTTTGAACAATTACAGTTATCTTCTATCTCTCATGTCAACATTAGAATTTCATATATCCTAAAATTAAAACCAGTTACAATCATATGAGACATTCTAAGGCATATCATTCTCAGATGACTATCAGATATCACAGGGGACTTGGAATGCTTTCTATGGAAAAACCATGCCTTCCAAGAAGACCACATGAATAGCATATGGGATAGCCCAAGACAAGTCAGAGAGCTATAGATGTCAAATGGTGGACAAAGGAATCAAGTTATCTGAATTACTATTATAAAATAGTTACAAACTCTTTGCCATCTAAGAATACTCCAAATAAATTAGTTGAATTATGGTTTGTGAGCTTCTTTCTCTCTTTTGATTTAAAGGGAGACAAAGTCCATTAGTTCAGATATAGATATGTACAGATGAATGAGATTAATCTTGTTTTCAATGTGAATGATCCATCACATTCAGAAATGGTTCCACCATATAGGTAATGATTTATTTTCATTCTCATGATTGTTAGTGTCACTGTTAGCTCAGGGTAAGCAAACTCTACTGAGACAAATTACATGTAAATAAAGCATTTATATTAGAAATTAAGGCTAGCTGTCTGTGCTAGCTATGCATTTGTAAGAGTCCTGTTTTTATTTGTAATGTAGCATTAAGACATTGTAAGACAACACTGAAAAAACTAAGTTCTGAAGAGTTTAAGGAAAGAAAGAAAAATTATTCTCATAAGGAAAACAGAGAAACAGAAAGATGTCTCTATGAAAAAAGTATTAAAAATGAAATTACAGAAAAATAATCATGGTGACTGATACCTTTAAGAGAGTGGAGAGTGAATACATATGCTCTTTTTCCTCTAGAAAAACATAGAATCTTATAACAAATCATAGAATCATAAAATTATAGAATGGTTTGGGTTGGAAGACACCTTTAAGACCATCTAGTTCCATCCCCCTGCTAAAGGCAGGGGTACTTCCCTCTAGAACAGGTTGCTCAAAGTCCCATCCAGACCAGCTTTGAATGCTTTCAGAGAGGAATCATTAGCAACCTTGTTGGACAACTTGTTCCAGTGTCTCAGAGTAAAGATTTTCTTTCTAATACCTAGTCTAAATCTACCCTCTTCCAGTTTAAAGCCATTTCCCTTTGTCCTATCACTACCTACCCTTCTGTTGACTTCAAGTATGTTTTATGTATGTGGACTAATCTACTTAGAAAATTACATATATGTAAACAAAGAAACTATAAAAATATGCATTTATATATTTCAAACTCACCTCTCTTTCAATAATTTCGAAGTATCATTACCAAATTCATTTTATAGGTATTTTATTGAAAAAATCATATATGTTATTTTTAAGTTTTCAGCTTCCATTTCAATCCAAGCAATTAATGAATGAAGTTTTGAGTCCAAGGTAATACAAAATTGGTGTAATGCTACTGTAATAGGGTGGCATGCTGCTATGTATAACACTTTGGAACCACTTGAAACACTGTTCTTTTATCTTGGAGGTAGCATCTGATTTACATTGTCCCATGACTTCCACCTTGGAGACAGTTCATTTACCAAAGGTCAATATCACATCTGCCTGAAGATACACCCAGTTTAATAATACTGTCTAAGGATCGCTGGAAACCTCCTTCCTTCCTTCTGTCTGAAACAGAAAGCTCCTTTTCAGATATAATGACTGGAAATCACTTGAATTTTGGCACAGAAACTAAGTAGCATGAAAGTCTCCTATTTCATTTTGGTGTCAGGGTTTCTTAGAAATCTTATCCATACAGTGATGGAGGTCATATGTTCCTGGAGTCCTCACACACATCTCTTCATCCAGACTGTGAAACAGGGACTGGCAACACCCCACATTTATGTCTGTGACTGGTTGGATGCTAGTCTCCACCACAGATGAGGTTGCTGAATAATCAATTGAATAATCTGTCATGGTTTATGAGATAAGACAGAGAGAGCTCAAACTCTTCAATCTGGAAGAGAGAAAACTGAGATATTTCATCACTGTTTATAAATATCCAGTACGGAAGGTGATGGGGGCAGATTTTTCAGTGGCATGCAGCAACAGAACTAAGGGCAACTGTAGTGATGGAGCACTGAAAAAGGCTGCCCAGAGAAGTTATAGAGTCTTCTTCTCGGAAGATACTGAACAGACTAGAACTTCACAGTGAACTTGAGTCTAAAGGACTATGACCTGTGGAGGAGTCTACATGGGAGTATGTACACACCGAAGTGTCAGTGGCAATGGAAAAGTTTACTCCAGAGTAAGCACACTGTGAAGAATCTGTGGCCATGGAGAAGTCTACACTGTACCACATTCACACTGTAGTATCTATGTCCATGAATAAGACCATGCAATAATACTTCAGAGCATCTGTGGCCACAACACAGAAAGCAGACCTCTGAAGGATCTGTGGTTCATAAATAAGGTCACACTGAAATAGACATACCATTATCAGACTGTAACGCAGGCTGGAACAAGGGCAAGGGGAGGAGTTCATCACAGTCTTAAGTCATACAGCATGGCTCAAAAAGAATAGGAGAGGAGATAGTAATGGATATGCATTTAAAGTGTTCTAACTCATGATTTTTGTATTATAAGCAGTGTAATAGTAGGAAACTCTAGCTGCTAGCCTCACCAGAAAAGGAGTTCATTGCAATGTGAAATGATATAGCTGGGACTGGAGGGACCTGGGGAAGGACTGTGGTGGATATACTTTTAAATATTTGCAACTCATTATCTGAGTTGCATATTATGGGAAGTCCTATGTCAGAAACTACTTCAGCCAGTGGAGGATAAAACTCACAAGATGCTGTGCAAGTGACCCAACCCAAGTTAGTGATGGCATCCATACAACACACTACCCTGAGAAACAACTATAACAGATAAAAGCCTAATGCATAAGGATATTTTAACAGTATAATTTTAAAACATTAAATACTAAAATAAGAAATTACTCAAGAGTCTTTCTTTCATTCTCAGATAAAAATGAAAAGACTAAAACTAGTAAGCCCCTTCCTCCCAAGCTAGAAATACATTTATTTCACATTTCTTTGCATTGGATTTTCTGTAGACAGAGATAACTTAATTACAGTCTGTTCCAATACATTTATCACCCACAGTCTGCAAGAGACTAAAACCCCTTAGGGATCAATAGCATTGTAGTGACTCTCTAATTTTAGTCAGATGGCGAGAGTGAATAGAAAGAATTTATCAAAAAGATTTTATGTTGTTACTGTTGTTTCCCCACCCTCCTTCCCTCTAAGGATTTGTTTTCTTTTATCGATTATGAGAAAGCATTTTTGTTCAATATGTCAGTTTGATCTTTTGGGAGCATTTCAGGAGCTAATTACTTATAAGATTTTTGAAATTATTTTATATTACAATTACGTGGTGTGAGTAACAGCTATCTATCTATGTTTATTACAAGACAACTGAAATGAAAACTCTTTAATCCTTTATTTTTATATATTTATTTGTTTCCCCCAGTCATATACACGTAGTAACACCACATACAACAGTCTACCAGGAGAGAAACAACCTGTTCATATGCCTGATAAATGGACAGTATGATCTTTATGATCTCCTGAGTTACCATGGATACCAACATGTATTCACTCAAATACTAAGTCGTAAGATGTACTTACATTGTTTCTGAATTAAAAATCAGTCTTCAGAATTGTTAAACACAGTAGAACAGAAGATTTTTTTTTTTTCAAATAAGGCACAGTAATACTTCATGTAGGAAAAAAATTATACTCGCCAGTAGTTATTTACAACTTGGCATCTTTATCAGCTGAGTTGTCTTCCTAGCTACTGACAGAAAGTGTTTTCATTTTATTCAATTTTGCTTTTAACTACTGAAGGTTTCTATGGAAACCTCTACTTTTTCCCTTTTCACATTCTTCGAACAGGTCCCCTCACAATGTGGGGGAAGCAGCATATCGATTGAGACATTATTTGAAAATCAAGTCTAAATTGCTTTTATCATTCATGAAACTATAAGTAGGAAGAAATTTTCAGAGAAGAAAAAAAAAAAAGTTAACCTAAATCTTTTAATATCTGACCAAGCACTACTTTTTGTTTACCGTTTAATTTTTTCTTTTTTTTAATAACATTAACCATTCATTGTCACACTGCAAATAATGGACAACATTACTCTGATCTTTTCTTATAGCCAATTTACTTATATTTGATTAAATTTCTTTTTAATCAAGTAGCAAAATAAAAAATAAATGGAAAAATAAAGTAAAATAAAATCTATGGTTTGCTCCTTTGTCATCAACTCTTTAGATTTTACAACTTCTTTGGATTTAATTGCTTTGGCTAGAAAAATTCCCCTGCCCAGCAGTCAGAAACAAAATGAATTAAATGTTTTTGACAAATATGTCTGCAAGGCTTTTGGTTGCCAGAATTTAATATATTGTTTTTGAAATATCTATCAGCAAAGATTTTACATCACTTTTTAGTTTGCATTTAGTGTTGAACTGAAGGACAGAAGAGACCAAAATGTCCTTAGCGAAGGACAGGTGTCATATTACTCATCTCCCAAAGTTTCTCCAGCACATCAAACTCTAAATAATTTTGTTCTGCTATACTGAAGATTTATCATTCCTCACCAACACCAATCATCAAATTTAAGTACCTGTTCTGCATTTCATGTTCATTCTCATTAGTTGGTTGACATAGTTTTATTTTTATTTAAAATGTAACTGAGAAATTTTGCATGTAAATACAGATTCAGACAATTTTTTCTGAGACATGAAAATGACTGATACTTTTTAACTCACTTTTTTCCTTTGACTTTTATTGAAAGTACAGTTACACAATCAATCAGGTTTAAGTGAAGGTTAAGTGCTGACTACAGCTGTAGTTGTAAACATAAATTCCTAATTCTTTCTTTTCCTCAAATGGAAAAAATGATAATCTGATGTGTCTGCCTTGAAAGCTGTTCATTCTCTTTCTTTTTTTCCACTGTCATTGTTATTATTCTTTTAATCACTAAAATAACTAAATAACTTCATTTAAATCTTTATTAATTAGTATATAGGAATGGCCCTACCTTTATAAACTACATCATTTTTTGATACGGCATTTACTCTCAGAAGTGAAAAACAGATAGTACATGATAGTCCAAACTCAATGGACTATTTTGATAATCATAAATCACATAATCACAATCAACATTATATGACAATTCTGCTACATCGAGTTTTCAGACTGTTATTAGCACTAAACAATAACAAACTATTTGATAACTTAAAGGAAGCTATTAATTTCATTCTCTTTTTTAATGGGCAATATATTTCTAGAGGTACACTAGGCTTAAGAAAGCAAGATAAAAATGTATCACTTACATGTTCAAGGGTTTCTATTTTGTCTTTTGCAACAGATAATAGTGTTCTTATTCATGAATTTAAGAATCGCTTCATGAATTTCCTACTTTTTCTGTAATGTTACCAACAGCAAAAATAATAATTTTAATAGATCTTATTACCAAGCATTTTGTTTTAATTAGATAAATAAATTATGTAGGATTCATGAGATTTTTTCTGACTGTTTCTTTGTTTAAATCATATGCTAAGCAATTTGCTCAAAAACTTGTTCCAAAGAATTTGAAACAATTACTTTAAAAAACTGTATTTTGGTTTAAAAAATTGCTTGTATTTCATCCTTACACAAGTCAAATACAATTCATATCCACTTATTGGAATTCTGTCTGGATGTACTTACTGTAGATGATATTAATCCAGAGTAATAAAGCTAAAGAGGAAAATGAGAAACATGTGAAGTAAAAATCAGAGGTGAAAATTGTACAATCAGACCTACACTAAACTAAGAATTTATGTGGTAAAACCCTAGGCAATCTTGTCATAATGTGTTTAAAAATCAGTATTTCCTACATTCTTGATAATAGTTGCCCATGAATCAACATAGTCAACACTACTTATATTCAACTGATATTTAATTAATAGTCAAAGATAGTGTTCACTAATTGCTACTATATCTATGGTATCCACTTGAAGGTCCAAAGATAATAACTTTGATCATCATGAGGCATAATTTTATTATGCAACTGTTATGCATTTTCCACATCACTTTTGCATTTTAGTCACTTATCTGTAATGTGTCTGGTCTGTGTTAACCAGGAGAACTCAGTCATCACCAAATGGTAGAAATTCAACAGCTCCTTCTGCTGTCAGTGCTAGGTTACAAGAAACAAAGGGCAATACAGAAGAAAATGCAAAGAAAGGTATGGGACTGATGAGCATCTGAAATTGGGAAAAGCAGATCTAGAGGCCCAAGACTACCACTGTATTATAAATCAGAATTCCACCAACAGGTGTAACAAGAGAGCAGGATCATATCAAATCTATTTCAGTGTATAAGTGTGAACTACCACTGAATAAGTAAGAGCGCATTTTTTTTTCAACTTGTGGTAATGAGTATCCAATGGAATGGAGGGAATCTGTCTAGATGAGCCTGGACGGGCTTGAAAAGCGGGCACGTGAAAATCTAATAAGGTTTAACAAGGCCAAGTGCAAGGTGATGCACCTGGGTTAAGGAAACCCTAGGTATGAGTATAGACTGGGAAAAGTACTCACTGAGAACAACCCTGCAGAGAAAGACGTGGTGGACCTGATAGGTGAAAAGCGGGACATGAACGTACATTTTTGCTGCATGCATTTGCAGCCTGGAAGGCCAACAGTATCCTGGGTTTCATCCAAAGAGTGGTGTCCAGCAGGCAGAGAGAGGTGATTGCCTCCTCTGCTCCATCCTTGTAAGACCATATCTGGAGTACTATGTCAAAGCCTGGGGGCCCAGCACAAGAAAGATATGGAGCTGTTGGAGTAGGTCCAGAGAAGGGCCACATTGATGATCAAAAGACTTAAGCAGCTCTCCCATGAAGAAAGGTAGAGGGATTTGGGCTCATTCTACTTGGAGAAGAGAAGGATCTGGAAATCCTCACTGCAGCTTTCCAGTACTTGAAGAGAGCTTGCAAGCAAAAAAAGAGACTGACTTTTTACATGGTCTGATAGCAATAGAACTAGGGGGAATTAGCTTAAACTAAAAGAGGGGAAATTCTGATTAGATCTTAAGAAGAAAATTTTTACTCAGTGGGTGGTAAGGCATTGAAACAGGTTGCCCTGAAAAGCTGTGGATGCCCCATCCCTGAAGGCATTCAAGGCCTGGTTGGATGGGACTTTGAGCAGTCTGATATAGTAGTATGACAACCTGCATCAGGGAGGTTGAAACTAGATGATCTTTAATGTCCCCACCAACCTAAGACATTCTATGATTTGTGCATCATTATAATGCCATAACTTTATACAGGAATGTAGCATAAATTTGATTTCTGAAAATTCTGACTAAAAATAACTCTGTTTGGAGAGGTTTTTTCAGCTCAGTTCATTTGAAATGCACTTACATATTACAGCGAAACCAATGTATTATACGTCAAAAATGATCTTCACAACATCTTGTCCAGCCTTATTCATTCATTTTCTGGAATCAGCTGACCCTGTGACAAGAGATCTAAAAAGGACGACAATGCATTTTCTCTTTGTCCAAAGTCAGAAAGGACAGAGAGGAAGATATGAGTTAAACAGGGAAAGAAGGGAAACTGAAAATGGCTCAACAGTTGCTAGGTACTAAGCAGGATTTAAAGCATAGTGAATACTTCGACCAGACTGAGACTGAAGAGATCAATGAAAGAAGGAGAACTAGCCATCAGAACTGTAATCATATGAAGAATTTCTGAGGTCCAAACTGAGCCAGCATTGCATGAACCTGTGGGCACGGGAGATGGACTCTCAATCCCACAATTAAGTGAACATTCACTTATGATTTGTATTGGTTTCAATATTGGTTTCCAATCTTCATACATTTTCTGGACAAAGTAATCTTTCAAAACTCCTATCTGTTGTATATAAAGCCATTTGTGACTAAAACTGGTTACAAGTATCTTAATAATGGATTTACTCTGTAAGTTCTTAAGTTTTCAATCTGTAATTGAGATTCTTGATTGAAAAGCTGCAGACAATAATGAATTTGATTAAAAGCAGGTAGATTGAATTGGCATTAAGCCAACCTACCACTTCATGACATTGTGCTTTGGAGTTCTATTTACTGTACTTCAAATAAGGGTAACTTGCCAGTGTTAAGATGCATAGTACACATAAGAATATTTTGTGGGAGGGTAACAAACACTCAATTTTCATACATAACATAGGATAAATTAAAAGAAATAAAGATAGATGAAAACTTTGGTAAAACCACAGTAGTTTAAATTTGGTTTCCTAGAAGCCTTTTCATTTCATCCTCCAATACCATATATTTTGAACACTAAATTTCAACCATACGTTACAGCAGTTCTAAAATCACAAACATAAGTTTCCATGTGTTTTTCATAGCATTAGTGACAATATAGACAAGACTGATATACTTGCAAGTATACGTGGAGTTAGAGGCTTATAAAAATTCAGATTTTATTAATTCTTAATTCCAATGAATATATATATATATATATGTTTGAAATGCAATGTTGCAGTTAGTAGAGTTCAGAGGGAAAACTACTGGAGAACTAGGCAAGAAAAAAAAAATTAAAATTTGGATAAAAAAGATTAAATTAAAACTTTGGAAACTTCAAAAATGTCTTTTTTGAAGTCTTTATTTTAAAAAGTTTTAAGAAATACTTTTTGGTACTTCCCCTTAAGGGATTTTAAGACCTCTACTATGTCCTGCGTGGACATTTGCAAAGTAAGTTACTGTTTGAGCCTGTTTCAGGCTACCCTTGAATAATCAAAGGTTTCTTGAAGGAGCTGAACATCAGATTTTCTGTATGGAAGGTCTCATAACTCAGTTTAGCGTTTTTGCCATAGAAGAAATACCAGTTACCAACTGGAATGACAGAAGTGAGCTTTATCATAGAATGATTTGGGTTGGAAGACACCTTTAAGATCATTCAATTCCAATCCCCCTTCTAAAGGCAGAGGCACCTTCCTCTAGACGAGGTTGCTCAAAACCCCATCCTGCCTGGCCATGAAGAGAGAGGGAGCATTCACAAACTTGTTGAGCAACCTGTGCCAGAGCATAACTAATTCTAATTCAACCCTCTTCCCTTGTCCTGTCACTACATGCCTTTATAAAAAGTCCCTCCCTATCTATTCTGTAGGCTACCTTCTGGTACTGGAAGGCCACTATAAGGTCTCCTGAGAGCCTTCCCTTCTCCAGACTGAAAAGCCCCAGTTCTCCCAGCCTGCCCTCAAAAGGCACATGCTCTAGCCTTCTGATCATCTTCATAGCCTTCTGAACCCCTTCAAAAGCTCTAGATCCATGTGCTGGGGATCCCAGGACTGGATGCAGGACTCCATTTGGACTCTTACAAGAGCAGAGTAGTGGGGCAGAATCATCTCCCTCAGCCTGGTGGATGTGCTTCTCTTGATGCTACTCAAGAGACAGTTGATCTTCTGGGCTGCAAGCACATGTTGCAAGTTCACACTGAGTCTTGATCCCACTGCCTTTATCACCGACAAAGATTTTAAATAACACCAGTCCTATCATCAACCCAGTCCCTTAGAACACCTAGCATCACCAGTCTCCATTTGGACATTGAGCAGCTGACTGCAACACCCTAAGTGCAACCATTCAGATAATATCTCATCCAGCAAGTGGTCCATACATCAAATCTATTTTTCTCAAATTTCGCTATGAAAACATCATGAGGAACGGTATCAGATGCTTTGCAGAAGTCCACATACAGTCTAATTTCCTGCTAGCATCTGTAGCTTAGTTGTGCAAATAATTTGTATTTTAAAAGCAAAACAAATAGAATTCTTACACAGTTTGATAGTGATGAGGCTATGAGGAATGATTTTATGTAAAGTAAGTGAGATTTAGATTAAATGTAGAAGAACCTTTTACTAAAAGGGTTTTGAGGTACCGGAACAGGTTGCCGAGAGAAGCTGTGCATGCTCTACCCCTGGAACTTTTTAAGGACAGGTCAAATGGGGCCTTGGGCAACCTGTTCTCATGATACGATATTAAGAAGTTCCTCTGAATTTTTAGTTTCACTCCTATGACTTCTTAAAAAACAAGTACCGACTTTTTTTTCCCCCCATTTCATGGACAAGAATGAGCCTGAAATCTTCTGCCTTCAGTTTCAAGAAGACAATTTAGCATTCTAGCTTTTTGGGAAGAACACTGAGAACCATCAAAGGCTTTTGTTTCCAAGGAAAAAAAAAAAAAAAAAAAAAGGAAGTGAGAGACTAGAGACACTAGTAGCTATTTTGGGGGGGAGTTCTCAGCTTTAACTTTAAATACTACAATGCAAATGATTGAGGCCAATGCACCACTAATTTTTCTCTTTATGAAGTTACCAGCTTCAACAGACTATCCTGACTGACATCACTGTATAAGCAACAAAAAAAGAATTAATGGAAAAGAAAATTTTGATGCTTGCATTTGCTGGCTATGTGAAGATATTCCAAGAAAGTAATTATCTATGAGGAATTCATATGAAAACAAAATCACCCCAGTCAAACTAAACAGCTACAGATAAAGACAAGGGGATGAAATAGTAAAGAACGCTGATCTTACATGCAACTATCTGATTTTAAGAAAGCCTTGCCTGAAAATCCGAAAACATCCACAGAAAAGAAAATAAAGTTTATATAAATAAAGGTTTCACACCATGCTTCATTCTGTCTGTATTGATGACAGAAGTTCTAAAGCTTTTAAAAATGTACATGCTCATTTCTTTTAATTCATGCACTGAGATTTTAGTAGTAAAGAGGAAATAAATGCCAAAACAGAATATTTTGGAAATAATTTCATAGCAGTTGTAAAGCAACATTCAAAAGCTTATGCATTTTGTCATTTTTCTGTCATCTACTTTATCAACTTCAATGTAATGCTTGACATATACATAGTGGCCTTAAGTATGAACAAAGTGATTGACATAATCTGTGATGCAGCAAGAGTTCTTTCACCTGTTTCTAAGCTGAACAGTCATGCTATCATATTCAAGTTGTTATAAACCTGTGTTTATAGACCTGGCTCATAGCAAATATGAATGAAATCTAGTTTAATCCACAGCTGAAGAGATCAATACCAAACAAAGTTGCCTCATGTTTGCCATAGATTATCAACATACAAAGCACAGAAGCTTATTTAAATAATGTGGATTTGTGAAATAATTTGATCAAATGTCTGAGACCTGGAGGCAAGGAGGCAATTTAGAGTAAAGGCATTAAACAGTTTCTATCTTACTAAAATATTTCTCTGCCCATTTGTGAGATTCCATTATTTACTTTTATTTAGTAAAAGTTAGTTTGATATTTCAAGGTTTGTACCAGCATACTAGCCAAACAAGTAAACAGTTGGAGAGCATTTTCAGTCTAGGAGATACAAAAATACTCATCTCAATCCTTCATGATTTATGGGTATCAAATCACACAACAGTTTCTGTTTATTCTACTTAAACAAACTGAACAAACACATTAGCTATTTCATATTACTCACTGACTAGATCCATACAGCCAACTGATTCTTACCACCAGATACACAAAGTTTCTTCATTTTACCCTTATCAGAGCAGGATCAGATCCTGTTGTGGTTTAACTCAGAAGACAGCCAAACACCATACAGCCTTTCACCCACCTTCCCTAGTAGGGCGAGGGAAAGAATTGAAAACAAAATTGTACTTGAGGGTTGAGATAAAACCACCTACTAAAAGGAAAATGCAAACAAAAATGTGATAACAACTGTATGTATGTATGTATGTATGTATACCTGCAATTATTTGCCATCTGTCAAACAGCTAATAACAAAATTGTTAGCTGACAGACATCCTGCTAGTAACACAACATCTCACCACCCACCAACACTCAGCAGATCTCCATCCCTAGCAGTAACGAGCCTCTAGCCTAGTTCCTGCAGCTTTATAGACTTCCACGTGATGAAAGGTTGTAACAAATAATCCCTTCTAATTCAGCCGCCCTGGTTCTGCCCTGCCCCCTACTGCCTCGCAATGATGGCAGTGTCTCCTCTCCACTGAATGGCCAGCTCTGGCCCACGGCTGTGCTCCCATTGCTCAGTTAACAACCAAAATATTGGTGTGCTGTTACCACTGTCTCAGTAGAAGCTGTGACAAGATCCCACAGTCTTTAACTCATCTCTTAACCTTTAGTTCCTTTGGTTGATGGTGGGATACCAGCTGGAAATAGGAACTAGGATTAAACCATCAGAAACTCCTACCTGGCACTGCTTCCAAGACACTACAGCAACAAATAGTACAGTGCTCCCTGGTAAGATGCTATTGTTGCAAGTAAGCAGCAGCTTGTATTCAGTAGTTTGCTGCCAGGCAGCATCAGTTGGCTGAATACTTTGTGCAGCTGTTTTCAGAGGAGCATCAGCATTTGCCCTAGAAAGAAGTAAGAGCAACTTAAATCATCTGCTGCTGAAGAGTCTCAGATGTGCTTTACTTGATGGATCATCACTGATATAATTATTTTATGAACCTGTCTTCTGTAATTTTCTTGGACTAAAGCTGTTTAGGAAAAACAACAAAAATAAATACTAATAGAAAAAGAATAATTGTATTTAGTGAGCATAGTTAGTTTGCCCGATAAGTGCAATCTTTGTAGCTAACTTGGTATATGGGAAAGATTTATAGGTACCGAAGTGGTTCTAGCTAGCCTTTTACACAAAAGAGAGGTTGCAGCAAAGATATGTTAATCAGAGAGGAGAAAACATGAGTATGTGCTGTGTGTTTGCTTTTTTTTTTTTTCCTTGTTTTCATTTTTTCTGTTTTTCTGGTTAAGGTTTGCTTAACCAGATAACTGAAGCTGAACCAGATAACTTAATAGCTGAAATAATAACAAAGTAATGCCAGTCAACTAAAATGTTCCATCATTGGTTTAAAGGAGATTATATTTATCTGGATTATGCCTTAATGTTATCGGATGCAGAAACAGATCTATAGATTACAAATAATTGAAGAAAATATGAAAGAAGTCTGAAGTCTTAATCTTGAAACCTATCTTTTACAGATTTGTGCCTTTACTATTCCTGCAGGAAGTATTAAAACAAAGATATAAGCATTAGACAAATAACAAACCTGATCTAGATCAGTTCTGTTAGATTATTTTATTTCTTAATGGAATATTTTTTTTCTGTATTAAATAATAAAAGGTTAAACCATTACTCCATGTGTCTTTTTTTTTTTCTGTAAAACATTTACTTTAGTGCAAGAGATAAATGGCCTAGAAAGACAATAAATCAGTTTCACTTGCAAAAGTATCAACCTCTTTTATCTCTTTTTTTTCTTTTCTTTCTTCTTTTCTAGGAACTGTATGTTCTAGGCATTTTTAAAAATGACTTCAGTATCATCTGTCCTGGAGAAGAATACTGATTTCATCACTCCCAAAGAAAACACATTTACGTTTTAAATGCTTATCCTTCCGTTCCCTGTAGGAATTTTTCAATAAGTATTAAGCACTATGTAATTCACATTACTCATTATTTCTGGAAACAGTCTTTTGACTCCAAGCCCTGATTTTGATTACAACTTGTTCAGGAGAGCAGTATAATACTTTAGTATTTTCAACTGAAGAAAAAGTTTTGTTTGTTTGGGCTTTTGTTTTTTTCCATATGCCAACAAGACTAGCGAAATTTCAAGAAATCTTAGAAAAAACATGGAAACGTGGAAAGTTGTGACTTCAGAGTATTGATTAAGCACATTTTACTCTGCCTTTCACATATCTAAAAAAAAAAAAATCTGTGATCATTATCATTAAATATGATCTAATCTTGTGCCACCTCTTTATAACACATTGACCAAGTAGCATAGAACGTATTTACTTAGCAATGGAACAGTAACAAATAAAACTGTGCCTTTAAATAATAAGCTTTCATTTAAATTGTATTATTGTATTCTGATTCAGTCTAGTTCTCTTTATATCTCTTTATTTTAATTTCTATTTATTTATTTATTACAGAGTATGTGGAATCCTGTATCAGCACTGATACTCCAGGTGCTAGGATACTTGCTTCATTGCAGAGGTAATGGTCTGGTTTTATTCCCCCCTGTTTTTAATTGCCAAATCTATTTATATTAACAAGAAAATATTTCAATATATATAAATAGCTATTAGAATAACTATTACAGGAGTGCACTTCTGTGTAGTAGTACCTTTTCAGTATGTGGTACTATCAATTACTCTGCCCATCACCTTGGGGGTAGACTGATTGCAGTTATGAGGAACTGTCTTGTCTCTTGTGCAGGAACAGGACCAAAATTCTTTTTAGAGTCTGATGCTTTGATTTTTGAATATTAATAGCTACAATATTTTTACTTCATTCTACAGCATCTCTATCCTTTCTTAGGAACAAATAAAATTTAAAATCAAATGTCTAGCTTGAATTACATGAAAGAAGATGGTTATGCATTACAATTGGATATGTGAAACAAGTGGGTACAGGCTTCAGGATCAGATGTTCTTATTCAATTGCCCTCTTTAAAAAGGACATTTATAAATTTATTTCTCATTTTACTATTAGACATTTTTAAATCTAAACTGATATTAATGAAGCAGAAAACTGCAGACATCTTGCTACCTTCCCTGTCCATAGAGGATTGTACATATCTTAGCATTCCAATTTTTTTGTAATTGCTGTCAGAGTTATGTGGGAGCTGACCAAATACCATGATAAACTACATAAAGACTTAGAATGTATTTGTTTAGTCAACTACTGTCACTTTGTGTGTGTTTTGAGAAGCGTGTTTTTGTAGTTGGTTGATATTCATTCACAGGTTTTGCTGTACAAAAATAACCCTAAGTAGATTTTTGAAAGCTCTGTGAAAGACAAAAATTTTTATTACTTTTTTATCTCTACTTGGTATTGCAGTTTAGCACCTAAACTCCTGCAAGCAGACAACATTTTTGCCAAAAGATATCATGACAGGAAATGGTGTATCAAAGTTTTCAGCCACATTAACTGTCTTATCTATGATTGAACACATACAATCATATGACTTCAGTGCATTTTGTACTAGTAAAATGAATTCAGAGGATTAATGGTTATTTCAAGTAATAAGTGGCCAAGAATAGACTAGAATAGGTTAGGATAGCCTGGACTAGAATTACACAGAATAGAATAGTTCAGGTGTAAGGTACCTTAAAAGATTATAAATTCCAACTTTCATACCTCTTTGTGACTAACCTAAAGTTACAGCATATGACTGAGGGAATTATCCCTCAACCACCTTGCTCTGAAATCTGTTCCATTGTTTGATTACCTTCATGGTAAATAATTTTTTCCTAATATCCTATTTTTTTTTTCCTAACTTTGAACCTCTCCTGATATAGCTTGTACTGTTCACAGACTTGCAATTGTCAGCTACCAAGGAGAAGGGATTGGCACTTCACTCTCTGTTTCCCCTCCTTAGAAAATTGTAGATAGCATTGAGGTCACCACTAAGCCTTCTTTTTTCCAGATTAGAAAACTCAAGTCTCCTCAGTCTCACCTCATATGACATGCCTTCAAGAATTTTTAACAGCTTTGTTACACTTCTCTGAATTCTTTCAAGGATCTTAACATCCTTCTTGTATTGTGGAGCCCAACACTGCACATAGTATTCAAGGTGAGGCCATACAAATGATAAATATTATGTGAAAATCACCTGGCTACTAGCTGTGCTGTGTTTAATGAACTCCTCTTGGCTGCCAGGACACTCTCCTAACTCGTGTTGATTCTGTTGCCGATAACATCCCCAGATCCCTCTCTGATGAGCTGCTCTCCAGTCTTCCATCTCCCAGTCTGTACCTGTATTTCTACTCTGCCACAGGTACAGAAGCCAATATTTAGCTTCTTTGAACTTTATGCCATTACTGATCACCCAATGCTCCAAGGCCTCTTGTTCTTCCATAGAGTCAACAGCACCTCCCAGTTTAGGTTCATCAGCGATGTTACTGAGAATTGACTCAATTGCCACATCCAGATAATTGATAGAAATATTGGACACGACTATAGCTAAAACTGAGCCCTGTGGAATACTGCTAAAAACGACCTGCCAACCATTCATGCAATCCCATTCACTACAACTCTTTTAACAACACCATTGAGCCAGTTTTATCACCCACAGTAGCCTAAGCCTATTCAACACTATCCCAAGCGTATTCATCTCACAACTGGAGAATTTGCCTAGAAGAATGTCATGAGGCACAAGACCTTATACTTGCTGTCTTCTTCATTTTATTTTCTTCCCTGATATAACCTTTTTTTGTTTGTTTGTTTTCCTAAATAAATCAGGCGCTGACATTTCAGAAATGCTGTCACATAAGAAACTGTATTGTACCATACTGCTTTCAGTCACACATTTTTCAAAACCACAGATTTACATATTTCAGCCTAGATATAAATGTTTTAAAAAAGGAAAGTGTCAATGGTTTATGAACCAGTTTGGCCCAGTTACTTGACTAATGGGACAAGGGGACCTACAGACCCACAGCCTGGGAAAGGGGAAGGGGGAAAAGGGAGGGTAAGCAAAAAAAGCAAAACAGTGGCAGTGATCTGAGGAGGAAAAGTAATTTACTAAGTAAGATATCGGAACACAAAAATAACACAATATAATACCATATAATTGGAATCAAAATTAATAAAGAAATAAATGGATAGTGTCCAAAACAGAAGGCCTTACTCTAATACTGAAGGCGAGAGGACTAGGGAGCTCCCAGTACAGATGAGCCACAAAAGAGAAAGAGGCTTGGGACTTGTGTGCAGTTTTATCTTTCCCTCTGAGTGAAAAATGGGAATGCAAAGTCCTCTAGGGTACGTATTTCTTCTACTCTTCTGAGAACCAGGTACTCAGAAATTTGGCAGTCCACAGTACTGGAGCATTAACTCTTTAACTCCCAGTGCCTTACATGGTGGTATGATGTGGAATACTGATGACAAAAATCATAATACCATGACAGAAAGAAAAAAGAGAGCAACATTGTAATTTGATAATAACTAATTATAAATAATTATTTCAAAATTGCACTAAGAATTTCTTCTCTTCAAACTGAATATTTCAGGAAGATAACTGAACTGATTGAACTTGGTCATGAATTCAAATGAGCACTTCAAGAGAATCTTTATTGAAATAATGGCCTATTAAACCTTGGCTATTAGAAAAGCAACAATCATATTAACTAAGTTTACAGTGTGTGATCTCGTCTCACAAAATAAATTAACTTTCATTTAGATTACCTTAAAATACCAAAGTTCATGTTAATCATAACGAGCTTTAGATACTTGAAATGCTTCAGAATCCAAAGATTTCCCTGTATGCAATGTATATCTTCCAGCAGAATAATTTAACTATTCCTCAATTACAAAGAAATATGGATGAGAGGAATTTTATTTTCTGAAATAAGGAAATCTATTATCTTTCACTTGGAGCTTGACAGTTTTACTTTATATAAATTATAATACAGGAAGAACACTTTTCACCTCTGGCTGTGTACTTAGTGAAAAGACTAACAAGACCTCAATAAAATGTTTCATATTCAGTTTTTCATTTCACTGAGTTGTTTATCTACTATTTTGTTCTGTTTCTTCCATCTTTGCACACAGTTTCCACAGTGGTTCAGTAAATTGCCATCAACTTCATTAGAAAGAACTAGCAAGATACAGAGGAAAAAAATGAATTCAAGTAAGTCTGTATTCAGGAAAACACTTGACTGTCTTGGTGTAATTGATATAATTTAATTAATATAATGACAGAAATTGCAACGTAGAGGATTTTACTGCTTAAGAGAAAAAGAAACAGTAGTGAAAAGAATAGTTCATTCAGTTGTGTACTAGGGCTTGTTGAAAACAGGAGATCAACAGAGTAACACAGAAGATTCCTGTGAAAGGACTTCCGCTGTTATCAGAGTAAATGAATAAATATTTGTATACCTCACTGAGAATTCTTCAGAGCTGGCAGCAGTATACTCCGAAGACAGCAAAACATATCTTAAAACATGATGGAGAAAGTTTATGTAGAGGCAATTGTCAGGTGAAATCACATTCAGTTTACTTATTTAAGTACATAACCAAAAATGGGAAAAATACTCTTTAAAAAAAACCCAACTTTTAAAATACTGAGTCGGAGTAATGCGTTCAGTTATTGAGACAGATACCATAAATGGCAAGGGTCTAACACAAAAGTAACTCACTCAATTTCCAAGGATATTTTTATTTCTCTTGTCTTAAGTAAAACAACCAAAAACAATCTGTTTAAACTGTGTTTTGCTTTTGTTCACTCAGTTCATTAAATCTAACACAAAGCAAGGATTCTTTTATTTATTTAATTATTTATTTTAACTGAAGAAAACAGTGGTCTGTCTTTGTTTCCTGGCTGTTTTCATAGAGTTTGCTTGTTTCTATTTGTCTGGTTGGGTTTTTGTTGCTGTTTGTTGTTGTTGTTGTTGTTTCTATTTATTTGATTTACAAATCTCTGTTTATGACAAATACATTATTAAAGTCATTTGAATTAATAAATAAAGCAGGAATTTTTATTTGTTATTTCATTTCTTGTGTTTGTTTGAGATACGAAACAACTTCTGATAGCTGAAGGTGACATTTAGAGGTGCTTCCAGGAGTTAATCAGAGATATTATACAGGAGGATATGAGTGCATTTGTACAAAATTGCGAACTTCAGAGTACCATTCAGTTTTAATCTCTTCTTAGGGCAGGTAAGAGCATAAAAAAAAAAAAAAAAAAGGAGTTGGGAGTCTGTACAGCTGCATCCACAGTATGGTCTGCGTATAGTCGTAGAGTGGATATTGATGTAGTGGGGAAGCTATACCCAGGGAAGTACTCGTGCTTGGTGTCAGATGCACACTGCTGAACATGAACTCTTACAAATCATAGGGAAAAGAGACAGTGCTATCCAAATGCACAAAGAGTTTGAATTGTAATATTACAAAAAGAAAGAACCATGAAGTGGCAGTAATGACAAACTTTCAGCCTGTCTGCAATTAATCATGTCTTACAATGATTTTCTATAGCAATATCAACAGTTAGAGGAATCTGTACAGATGGAATGAATAACTGAGACTGAATAATTTGCACATGCTACAGGAAGTTCAACAAATACAAATTTAAGAGATATAAAAAAGGGAAAGAAAACAGTTCATAGGGCCAAAGCATCAGTACACTTAATCAGCTCAGCTATGAACCTCTCAGCCTCCCGAATGTCTAACAGCTAAGTATAACCACTTATGCTCAGGGACAATTAGAATATCTAGAAACAAAACAAAATGAACAAATAAAATAAAATTTAAAGTAAAATAAAATAAAATAAAATAAAATAAACAAATACCAGATTATTCACAAATATATAACGTAATAATTAAAAAAAAAGATAAATTCAGGTCATCTATGAGGATTTCTCCAAAAGGAATGCCTTATGTTTTATTATGTTGGCCCACGATGTCAGAGGTGGTATGGCAGTAGATGCTGAACCTGTCTACCAATATTCTTCTACATTTTGTTATCCTGCAAGGGCATTCTGAGAAAATGGCATCTGACATGGAAGTCTGCATGAAACAAAGATGTGTCACTGAATCCCTCCATGCGGAAAAATTTGCACTCATCAACAGTCACCAACCCTTGCTGTTTCTGGAAATCGATCAGTGGATGTCAGCACAATGAGGCAGTGGTTGGTGCATTTTAGCAGTAGCAACAGTGACTTTGGGTCACCCTTACTGGTGTAAATTTTTATGAGTGTGTCATGTAGGTTTCTGCTCATCGCAGGCAGAAATGCATAATGCTTGATCAGTGTTGGTACTGCTGTTATTTAACATCTTTGTAGGTGACTTAGACAGTGGAATCTAGTGCACTGTCTACAAGTTTACAGATGACAACAAACTGAGTGGTGTAGTTGACATGCTTGAGAGAAGAGATGATATCCAGAGGGACCTGGACAAGCTTGAGAGGTGAGGTCAACCTCATGAAGTTCAACAAGGACAAGTGCAAGGTCATGCACATGGATAAGGACAATCTCAAACGCAGAGACTGGTTGGCAGAGTGGCTTGAGAGCAGCCGTGAGGAGAAGGATCTGGGAGCATCAGTTGATGAAAGACTCAACATGAGCCAGCAATGTGCACTTGCATCCCAGAAGGCCAACTGCATCCTAGGTTGCATCAAGAGAGGTGTGATCAGCAGGTCAAGGGACATGACCCTCTACTCAGCTCTCTTGAAACCCCATCCAGTTCTGGAACGCAAGAACATGGAGCTGTGGATGGAATGGGTCCAGAGGAGGTCCATGAAGATGATCAGAGGGCTCGGGCACCATCACTGTGATGACAGACTGAGAAAGCTGAGGCTCTGCAGCACAGAGAAGAGAAGTCTCTGAGGAGACCTTATAGCAACTCTCCTGTACCTAAAGGGGGCCTTCAGGAAAGCTAGGGAGGGACTTTTTAGAAAAGCATGTAGCAACAGAACAAGGGGTTTTAAACTGGAAGATTTAGATTTAAATTACGTATTAGGAAGAAAATCCTTACTGTGAGGATGGTGAGACACTGGAACAGGTTGCCCAGCAAATTTATGAATTCCCCCTCTCTGGAAGCATTCACAGCCAGGCTGGATGTGGCTTTGAGCAACCTGGTCTACAGGGAAGTGTCTCTGCCTATAGCAAGGAGTTGAAACTAGGTGAACTTACATGTCCCTTATAATCCAAACCATTCTATGATTCTGTAATAGTGAATTGTGGTGGCTATGTTGGAAGATTATGTTTTCTTTTGTTTGTTCATTTGTTTCTGAGAATTTGCTCAATTAAATAGTGTTAGTATGCTCTTTCTATCTGTTGTAGTTTCCATGGAAATAAATTGGAGATATTACTTTCAATGTGGCTTAATTATCATCTCCAACTTGAGCACTGAAAATGATATATCTGCCTAGTAGACATACATTGAATATCATAGGAAAAATACTTGATGATTATATAAATATAATGTTATAATAAAATAGCAGGCCTGAAGTTGTCAAAATAAAGATTATACTCATACAATTGAATAATTATGTGGTATCTGGAACATCAAGTAGTATAACTAATGAATGCGTTATCTAGATGACAGTCTAGACAGCTACACCACGGTACGTGAGAGACAATGTTTAGACACAAACCATACCACCTATAGAATACCTAATTACACTGCACCTCTTTTAATGTGCATTAGAAAAAATATTTATCTTCAAGTGCTTGTCATTTAACTATTCATTGGTTATCTATATTTCAGTGAGATGACTTATGGCCTGGATGTTCCTTGCCTCTCCCATTAGTAGTGAATTAATAGGAGTGGAGACTGATGAGTTGATTAGGAAAAGGAAGCATTTTGTTCAGAAATAAATTAATAGAAAGAAAATGGAATAAACTTTCAACGTCATATGGAGAATAATTGTTAGAAACTCAAAAGTATGTGCTTGGATCAAGAAAATCTGTACTGGATAGTGTAAAAGAAAGCACACTGTAATTAGGTATTATGGTATTTTTCACTTAAGTAATAAATTACATTCTCTTCACATAAGAGAAAAAAGATATAATTGACTTAATTACCATGTTGTCTGATAAATCTAAGTTGTTCTACTATATTCTACCCTTTTTCTTTAACTTAATCTTTTTTCTTTTTGGTTCTGTCTCTTACTGACTACCTGGTCCAAATTTAATGCTCATTCCTTATAAGAAGCTAAATCTGGAGTGTTAGTGATAATCAAAACCTGAATGAAACAGGACATAACAATTAACACTTTCATTGTTTATAAATAAAGAATTGTTTGCTAAGAGTTGCTAGGGAAGCATCTTTTTCTCCTGTTAGCTTTCGAACCATGGACTATATTAGGATATCACCTACAGATAATGATTTCTTGGCCAGATACCTGCTCTGTTGTTTGTTGGTTTTTTTTTCCGTGTTTTTTTTCCTTTTTTTTGCTTTGTTTTTTTCTTCCCAGTTATTCAGTTAGTGATTTTTTTATTGCTTTTTTGTTTGACCTGACAGAATTTATTTGAAGAAGTTGAACTCCTTTTCTCTAGCTCACACATTATACATGTCAGCACTCTCATAGTGTCTCAATCCTATTCATGTTTATAGTATCACTTAGTTTCTGCAGTAAGTCTACTTTAAAGTCAATTTTTCCTTTTATCTTGTGTAAGCTTGGAAGTAGTTAGTATCTTCAAGGACTTTATCTTCATTCTCTCTGCTTTTACTGTCTCCTATTCAGGTTGCTTACTTTTTCTTTCTTCCTTTTTCTTTCTTCCTTTTTCTTTCTTCCTTTTTCTTTCTTCCTTTTTCTTTCTCTTTTCCTGATCCCCCTCACCCCCACTCCCCCCACTCCTCTGTCCTCTAGAGACCCTGAGAGCTACCTATATGATATTGTTTTTCTTCTTCTACTCCTAAATTAACTGAATTTTATCTGTAATCTTCAAGGATTTCTTTTTATTTGAAAGAGACTGTATAGATAAAGGCTCCTCCAGTGGTCCATTCCACGCATCTTGCGTCTATCCAAGAGGCATGGGGAGATGAAGGGATTGATAAGCTCCTTTTGAACTCTATCCACCAAGCAGCAGATGATCAGTGTCAGCCAGGACTGTGTCAGTATGCGATGAGTCTTGCCTGCTCCTCTCATGCTCATTCATTAACATTCAAAATCCTTTCTTTGGCATTCATTATTTCTTTTTTGTAAATAACTTATTAGCTTTCCTGTAAAGATTACTGCTTTTCAAGAAAGATGGACTTCAGAACATACCACTACATGAGATATATAGTACCTTTTCTAAAGTACAGTTCTGCTTTATGAACTGTAGTTCTGAAGAAAAACACAAAATCTTCAAATACTGTAAGGACAACAATAACAAAAAACCCCATAATCTTACAGATCTTCTGAATAGCACTGCATTAACATGAAAACAAAATAAAAAATATTTCACACACTTTAATATATATATTTCATTAATTGTACTTTATGATGTCAAAGTCAATATATACTTTGGCTACTTATTTAAAAGAAATAAAAATGACTGAATGACTAAGACTATGAATCAGCTCTTTTTTTTGGCTTAAGTGCTTGGAAGTAAACTCATAATGGAATTTGATTTTCAAAATTTTGTCACTATTCACATTTCTTAAGAGGAAAATATAAACTTTTATTTTCTGGACACGTGTACAGCTGCTCTCTTTGGTTCTTTCACTATGTCCAAGTTAGTTTTAAATTTATTCTCTTCTGTATCAAAGGTTTGTCTGGATCTGATATGAAACAATTTGTTCCTTTTGAGAGCAAAGAGTATATTCAAGAGTCATTCATAATGAAAAGACTTCATATGAAAATGACACAACAAGGTTTTGTGTCCATACCAGTTCTGATAAAATAAAGGAGGCACATGTACCATGGGAAAAAATATATATACTGTATATTTTGCTCTTTCTTTTACAGTAAATTTCATCATTTTTGAAAGTTCAATAAGTTTGTTGTTTCAGTAAGACGTTCACTAATACTTCTCAGAGTTCCTTTAAATTAAATGTAATAATCAGAATGTTGTAAGCCAGAGAAAGTCTGTCTTTCTTTTAACTATTACTGTTAACAGATGAATAATCATATACACAAAGAGCTTTCTCTGGTAATTATAATTGATTATAGCTACATTTTTTTTTTACACAATTTCAAGGCCTATTTCTTCTTGCCTATAACCTCATTAATATTTAAAATTGAATTTGAGGGTTTGCACAGTTTAGTCTAGACTATGTGGCCTAGTAATTATCTGCAAAAATTGCATTAATAGTTTTTGAGAATTAAACCAGAAGAAAGTCACAGATATTTATCTAATGAGACAGATCATGGTCAGAACTTCTCTGTTTAGCATTTTTATATTCTGATACACAGTATGTGTACAAGAAATTAGAAAGTGTAAAAAGTAATGATGCTACTACAGCTTACTCAAAATCAAAGATAACAGGAAAAAAAAAAGAATACTTCTTAAGAGAATAAATATTATGAATGAGCAGTTAGGAGGTTGCTTTATTAATTTCATTTTTCACCTGAAGACAATTTCTTGCCATAATACTTTTCCTGGTCTTAGCATCCTACCAGAAAATATACTTGTAACTAGCTCTATGCAGTACTTCATATAACCTGAAATGCTGTTCAAGTAATTTATATATGTATGAAGATAGTAGTAATTTTACAATTTGCTGCTTAAACAGAACTTACAAAACTATATTTAAGCATTTATCCAATGTAATTTGATTTTTGATTCCTGACTCACAAAATACTGACAAATCATTCTAGTAAGTGTTAACTACCTGCAGGTTATTTCTGTTTTCACCTTGTGTGAAAACTACAGGGTTGCCCCTGGTATGTTTGTGACTTTTCTGTGAAATGTGCCAAACTTTAGGATAACTTGATGATATTTTGTTTAAAATCTACCTAAGTGTTGTGTTTTAACCCATTAGTTGTCTAAATACCACACAGTTGTTCTCTCACTTCCCTCCTTCCTAGAGGGATGGGGAGAGAAAAGGTGCACTTAAAAATAAGTGCAACTTGTGGGTTGAGATAAAACTGTTTATAAAGAGTGAGAAAAGGAGAAGGATAGCAGTTATGATTACATATACATTTGAATGCATACAACAAGCAATATCCAAGCAATTGCTCACAACCCCTCCACCCTTGCCCATCTAGGCCTGCAGTCAGTAGAATTGTGAACTCTCATTCTCTTCAAAACCGAAACATAGAATCACACCAGACACTTTAAAGAAAACAATTTTATCCCAGATGAAACTGAGACATTAACAAATTAGGTAACCTTATTGCAGTTGGGGCTACTCAGAAATAATTTCTCAGATGAGTAGGATACCAAGATACCCCATTAAGATATAGTAGGAAGTACATTACAAGCCTATTGCAAGAGTGCCTTGTTTATGTTCTGGATCAATACTGTCCTTAAAATACTGTAGTAAAAAATTAATGTTCTCTTTATGCATTTTTTTTTTTACATCCTTTTACAAGGAAAAGTGGCTTACATATTTACACTGCCATTTCTCTCTAGATAATCTGTGAATCTATTATACAATTTCAGATAAAGCTGACAGAAAGGAGAGATACGTTAAAGACAGTAATTTCCAATAATTTTACTAAAGATTTGCATCTAGGTAGAGGTAAAAGACATTGAGTATGGAAAGCCTGCATGGCAAGCACAGATACTAATCATCATATGAATACTTAATGTTAATCACACTACATGTATCTAAGCATCAGCCCAGGGCATGTTACTTCCAGTCCAACTCAAAGATTTCTGAGGAGTGAAGTATTATGCTGAGAAAAAGTCTGAAATGAGAATGAAAAAAAAGAGGAAAAATCACAGGAATCTTCATAAGAAACAGTATGTTATGAACTACATGAAATGTGACAGAAAAAAATAGAAAATGTTCTATGTTTTAATTATTTTTCTCCCTATGAAATAAAGCATTTTTTGTTTGTTTGTTTGTTTGTTTTCTCCAGTTACTAATTTTGTGTAATTTAATATGACAGAAACAATTTTATTGATAGTCTTGATAATCAAAGTCATTATTAAATATGAACAAAACTGAAACTGTCCTAGTTTAAACTTTTCTCCTACGAATTTGTTTAAAATATGATGTAAAAAAACACTGCAGGAGGTGAGGAGTCAATTTGTGCTTTTGCTCTGTGGAAATCTGTTTCTGTGGTATGATTACATAGGTTGGGTAATGTTACTCTTGATATTAGATTTTTATCTTACACACTTTTCCGTCTGAAACTGGAACGAAACCAATAGCATATTCTGCATAAATAAATCTAGAGAACATTTCCTAACCAATAGTGAATTTGATATGCACATGACATATAGCTTGAAATAAACTGCAGTCTTTTATCATCTCAACCATGTCATTCTTTCTGAAGATCCTTTTCAAAACATATTATATTTCCTAGTGATTTAAGAAAAAAGTGGATAAACTGCTTAAGTACCTGAGTGCACACAAAATCTGATCTCCATTCAAATCTAGTGATCTTTTTCATGTTCAAAAAAAAAAAAAAGTGATTGTAAGCCATTTGATTTTTTTTAAGTGTGAATTTTGAAATCCTAAATATAAACTTCATAAAAATGAAAATGAAATGTACTTATATTCACAGAATCAGAAAAAATGCTTTTTACATAATATGGAGGAATCATCTTGTTGCTTCATTTCACTAATGAGTGTAATGTAACTGAGAGCAAAACAAACAAAAAACTCACTCTCTGCTGAGTATAAAACTGTAAATTTTTCCCTTCCCATCTAATACAAAAATGTTTTCTGTGAAATTTTAACATATTTTGAAAAAATGAGAGGAAACAGATGTGAAGAACCAAGACCATATTGCTTGCTTCTAGTAAATGTATATTAACTATCAGTTAATCAGTCTCAATGTTCTGAAATCCTGCACTGAAGAATCAGATGAACTGTAGAGTTTCTATTCACAACTAAGCCATATAGATTTTCTATTATTCAGTGAATGCATTTCTCAGTTGTGATACTTAAACACTAAAATATTGAACACAATGTAAACTGTAAATTACTGTGTATTATGAAATAACGTTTATAATATTGCACAGAAGATAATGCATGATTATGTATATGTGTAAGTTTACATATGCAATCGCATTTGTTAATATTTTTCCTTTAAAATATTTACTTTTTTTCTCATGCAAGAGTTACTACAAGCAGTTTTCATTCAGTCAAGGGTATGGAGAAGTAGGAGCTGATTGGGCAGTATAAACTAACCAACAACTAAAGACCTGAGGAGAATGAGCCAGATACCTCCAAGTGACTGCTTTTTCAATGTCAGGTCTTAACACTGCTGCTGAATCAGAGGGAAGAAGATCTGAGGAATCCAGCTGAGTATGTGTGGAAAATATCTTTACACTTCTGGCACCACCATCAATTTATTTACTTATTTTTTTATTTGCTATTGTCAAGAACATTTCATCTCATTACTGTATCATAAAACATAAAACTGGTTATATATGAAATTCATGGCATTGATTTTCAGCCTGAAAAACAGCCAGACTGTAGAATCTTTTTGGATTCTTTCAGTTAAGAAAAATAGTTGGTGATGGGGTCATGCATTTATTTGACACAGTCATTTTCATTCACTAAAAATAAAGAAAGTGCTGTTTCTCTGAGAACAGGAGTAAACAAATTACAGGAGACAAGTTCTGTGCTCAGATCCTCAAGGGTTGTTCAGACAGGAGCTGACCTAAGCTTTCCCTTCGGGTTCCTTTCAGGACAATGTGTATTTTGCTTTCCCCCAGCTGTATTTATACTGCCTTTTTGATGTGCAGATCTTCATGAGATTTGCTTCAAAAGTACATATTAATATAATCATGAGTGAAGTATAAAGACTAAATAAGCAGTAGTTTTATTTTAAAGTTGTATTCTTTCTGAATGTTGTGCTTTGAGTACAGAAGATTTTAACTGCTATTTTTACACTTTTAAAGAGTCAGCTGCATGTTAGCTTATAGATTCCTGACCAGTTACTGACAGCTTTTGATTTATTTTATGGCTGAATTTTATTAAATAAATAAATAAATAAATAAATAAATGTAAGACACAAATGAGCAAAAACGGCATTCTTTAGCTTTACATACGATTTTTAATCTGCTTTACCACAGTTTGCACATACTGTAAGCTAAAATGTAGTGACAACAATAAGCTATACACTTTCAAAGCTCTGACAGTTTTTAGTGATTTTGTTATCCCATTATCAGGATGCACAGATGGGACATCCTATTTACTAATGGTGCATTAATTCTTCATAGCATTCTGAAAAAAGTGGAGCTAGGGACACAAAACCTTTTATTCCTGGTGGATAGCTCAAAAGATAAGAACTAAACAAGCAAAACAAAAAATCTACCAAACTCTTCAATTCTGACAACTTTTGTTGGTGGTGGTTTTATTTTCATAATTTTGAGTGATCTGTGCCAGATCTGTGACAGTAACAGTAATTTCCTTCATCCAGTAATGCTGGGAATGAAGCTGTTGTTTGTATCCTTCATGACTGAACACTGAAGCTGCTTTACTGTTTATTCAGCAAATTAAATGCTTTAACATCCCACTGTGAACTCCTACTGAAAAAATAAATAATAATAAAAAAAAGAGCATAAAGAAAGAAATTATTATCACAAAATAAAGTTCGGAAACAATGCCTACTTTTCATTAAACATTTTTTCATAATGAGTTATCCTTGTCAGAAAGATCAGGAATTCTCACAGTGGACAGTTATCAGCACTTGAGTAATCTGTATTGGTGTTTTAATCATTAATTAGACTGTCTCTAGAAAGATATATGAATGTAGTCCATCTCACACATTTTGTCTGTATGTATTCTTCAGCCCTGTTGGTTTTAAATTTGAAGCCATTGATTCAAACCATTAATGTAAATGGTTTCCATCACCATTTTATTTCTGCTATTTATCTCTCTGTACTAGTGTTAAGACTTGGGACACAAAAGTGATTTTACTTTTTAAATTATTTTTTAAATTATTTTTTTCCATTCACAGCATTAGGAGGAATTTTGGAAAAAAAAATGTATTTAAGAAACACAAAATTATCCCACATTTACATTGAGTAAACAATCACAAGGATATCTTACTATATATATGTGCTACTGAAGTACTGAGTGGGACTACACAAATGTTAAAAATCTCACTTATTATGTACAGAGGATAGCATGACACTAACTGCAGTATTTGTAGAAATTTCAGGCACACGTGCATTTCAAGTGAAAGTTGAAATGAAACCTTTGTGAAATTACTTATTTTCCTAATTATTTCAGCCCTGACTTTACAAAGTACCTTATTAGATCATAACGGCATGTGTGCAGTCTAGCTAAGAAAAATGTATTCTATATTAATCCTTCTGGGACATGACTAGTCAACAATTTCTCTACTTTCTTTTCTATCTTATGAATTGATGTTAATAATCATCAGTACTTATCAATGTTATATATATGTATACAGTTTATATGTATATTTATAATTTATAGAAATGATTGCGATTAACTCAATTTTTACTTGTCAGAACAAAGGGATTAACTAGGTAAGAAAAACAAAACAAATTAAAAAAAAGAAAAAACAGTGAAACAACGAGAACAGAACAAATCTACAAACACAAACTGAAATTATATAAGGTGAGTAATGAAGTATTCACAAGTTAAGTGACATCAGCAAGCTCCATCTGAAATCTGGACGGTTTGTCTTCAGGCAATCGAGTGCCTATAGTCTGGGGAATTCATATTCAGAATGCAAAAGCGGGCATTTGTAAGGTACATATGTTTAAAGCTGTCTTTGCCTGAATGAAGTAATAGAGTTAATTTTTTTTTAGCAAAACTACCATAAAAATTCCTATCATGAGCAAAAGTACATCTTCAACTATTTTCATAGCCTGGGAAGGGATACTTTTTTTATATTACTGCCATTATTTTGGTATAATATCAAGATACTGTGAAGGATGGGATTCATCTAAACTTGTCAGAAGAGGCCTCCTTTATAACCAAACAAGCACTGATTTGTCCAGTGATCTATCTAGAATTAGGGCAGCAGGACAACAACAACTTGCTCAGCAGCCATATGTATCTTCAAAAATTGTAGCAATTAAACGTATATATGCAATATACACATATATATTTCAAGTTAACAGACAGGTATTCCTTTTGGAAGGATTCAATTTTTCATAGATAACTGGAGACTTTGTTTTGAACAGATAAGCATGTCTATGAATAAATCCTTATTCCTGCCCACTGTTCTACAGATAATTCAGTTTTATCACATAATTAACACATATCAAAATGTCTCATTGTCTTACTCCAATTAATAGGAAGGAAAGAAGGTTCTTTTGATATATGTGTACCTGACAGCGAGATTAAGACACGATGGGTAAAATGTTAGCCTGACCAATTTATTACAAATCCTAGTGGTTTAGAAAGATAGGGAAGGGAAGACAGGTGTTAGAAAAGAGAAAATGAAAGCAAAGAGTCTTTATTGAAAGCAAGGGAGATATAGTCACCTCCGGGCTTCCAGTGTTATTCATATTTCAGACACTGATCTTCAGTAGTGATGGGGTTGTCAGAGGTTTTGTTGTTCGGTTGACAATGACTTCTTTTCCCAACAACAGTACAAACTTATTTATAAGACCACAGTGGTCAAGTTAGATCTCTTTGGAGTGACAGCTTCTGGTTTGTGGACCTCAGCAGAAACTCCTTTGTTCCCATCTTCTTGGCCTTGCCAGCAGATAAGAAGGGGGCAGGGAGATGCCAAACTGTATCTTGCCTTCATGGGGTACAATGGTATCCAGTCTCCCATACCAGTTATTCGGTCACAGATCAGATCTTCTGCTAGTAAACACTCCTGAGCACTCCCTTTCAAAGGCAAACAGCTCTAAAGAAATGTTTTCAAATGTAGAACTGTCCACAAAGAGATGCTAACTGCCACATGGTGACACCCACCTTTTGCCTCCTTGATAAGCCAGAATCATGTCACAAGGAATGTCTCAGAAAGTGACCTTAGAGACAAAAAAGAATAAAGAAAAAAGGACATTCATAAATTATATTCAGACAGCATCACTTGTGAGATTCTGGAAGATTCCTTAAAAATTGGTGCTTCCAGGGTCTCATTTACACCTCAGTGTAATGGAATTGTTCTCAATTTCAATTGTGTAATGTTTGTTTTTGTGGGTATGTATAAACACATATAATTTGTGTATTCAGCTTTCTTTTACAAGCAAATTTTCTTGCTGTGTTTGGCTTTGTTTTCTTCTGTTTTGGTTCAACAGTCACCAAGGCCTGTGTCTGTAGGTACAGACATTTATTCTAATTAAAACTTTTTCTTTTAAACTATTCAAAAATCTTTGAACATATATATGTCTGTGACTAGGCTACACTAATAGAACATGAATAATCAAGGTAAGAGATTGTTGAGGAAAACCAAAAGACAGTAGCAGAAGACCTGAAAAATAGAAACAATGAGTTCTATAAGGAACCCTAAAAATAAAAACATAGCATATGCAACAGTCACTAAATTACATTTCATTAACCAGATAAAACCAGTTCTAAAGATAAGAAATGAAGAAGAAGCAAGTGGACAAAGTTAAACAAACAAGTGGCTCCAAGCTCATTCCAGGTAGGGGAGAAATCATTGCTTGAAATACCACCGTTTTATTAGATTAGTGATTTCCAATACATTTTCTTTTTTTCTTTAAATATAAAGACATAAGCTGTAGGATGTAGAGGAGGAAGAGAAGAAAGTAAATATTATGGGAGAGAGAAATCAGTACTAAAAAAATAAGTGTATCAATTTTAACTGTATCATCATTATCAATGAACAGTAATAAGTGGATGATTTCAAATAGGAGTATTAATATTAATCTGATTAGACTAGTATTATTTATTTGAATAGACTCTCAGGGCTTTAATTACACCACCAATAAATTCTTGGCTTTATATAGTTTTTTTTACTGTAGCTCACTTAACAATTGCAATGTTTTGTCTGGTACATTGCTTTGAGAATTGGCTGCTAAAAACAGGATGCAACATGGCCTACATTTTTATATTCTCTTACAATATGCACATAGCATTTAGCTAGATCTTAAATGTGAAATAAAAGCAACAACAAAAAGTCACATTTCACCAAAATAAAACATACATAAAAGCACTTATTCAATATTAAAAATGATGTGGATCTTCTTTTCTCTCCATATTTAGCTTTACACAGAATACATGTTGAAAGAATGCTAGAATTTTTCCAAACACAAAGTAGTTTCTCATTCATTTTTTCTTTCTTCTACACTGTTATTTCAGGATTAGAAAACTGAAGTCGTGAAACTATCATAACTTCCAAAGAACTGGAACTTGTTAAAGCAAGGCTCATAGGTAAACAGCACTGGTTTATATTGTTCAGTGATTTCTTAAGGGAAATAGTTGCTATTAAACATCACTGCACTGAATGTATCTCACAAATTTCTGATTACATATATAGAAAAATATGGATATAAGTATAAATTATGGATAAGAATTGAGGACATTGAATTCAAGATTTTTCTGCATCATCATATTCAGATCCCTTTTTTTTTTTTTTATGTATGCCTGTCACAGAGTTTGCAAGGCTATGTTAGGGTATCTTGAGTTCAATAAATTCACACTAATTTGTACTTGCAGAGAATCTGGCTCAAACCAATAAATTCTAATTTCTTCACAGTTTTACAGCATGACAATCTTGCAAATAACTTCACATGCTTCTTCACGAAAGGAACACTTAGATGTCAGTGTACTTACTTTTACCTTGCATATTTGATTTAACAGAAAGTTTTGTAAAACAGAAACAAACAAACAAACAAAAATTTTTTGCATAGCTTGTTACACATGCAAAGAAGTTTAACAAGCTAAGATGCTACAGCAAGCTAGAATGACATAAGTTTTATCTTTTTTTTTTTTTAGACTTCATAACAGAGACAATTATCTTAATTTTGCTTTCAGAAAGGTATCCTTAAACTGCTTCTAACTCTGTTCTCATCCCATGTCCATAAGAACAGATTCTCAGAGGATCTGATTCAGTGATTCCTTAAACAATCGGAAGTTCATTATCCCAAAATGCTGAGTGTGAAACCATTTACAGAACCATACATTCAATAGGTCTATTCTCCTTAAACCTACATCCCACTAACCAACCAGGGAGATCAAAGAGAGCACAACCTGTACTCCAGATCCTTTCAACATCTTCCCAAGGAATGTAATGATTTTTTAAATATTTTTCAATGTCCTTGTTGAAGTCTATGACTCCGCTGGATAAAACACAAGTGGATAGTAGTCCTCTGGTTTTATAACTGAAAATAAGCAGATAAATACTTAAGAAAGAAAGTAATTAAGGATTCAGTAAATGGATGATTAATCCAATAGATGATTAATGAAAAAAACCTATCATCTACTTCGTTTTTCTCCCAATATTCCAGCACTTGAATGCATTATTTTATTTAATTATAGCATGCAAACATATTTGAAATAATGAAGAGATATATGTTGAAATCTATCTGACACTTTTAATGTAGCTGAAGAGTTTTGATTTATGATGTGTAAAGTGTTACAGAAAGATCTATCAATTAGATGAAATTAGTCTTTCATGTTTTTTGAGGGGCAAAACTGCATTTAATATTTTGGTAGAATAATTTGTTTACAGTGGGGAGAAATATGTTGATGACATATCAGAACTAGTTTGGCCAAGGTGAAACTATTCAGAAATAAATGAAAAAATATTGCAGTGGTAACAAAAAAAGAGACTGAAAGATGGATGATGGAGCATAACCTTTAAATCTTTGTGATTCAAGAATATAACTCTGAATTACTTTCAAGGTTTTGAAGCTGCAAATCTAGGTTCTTATTCCCAGTATATTTAGGATGATTTTAATACATTCATCATCTCAGAAGTGTACAACAGCTGCAGACTGTTGGATTCTCATGTCCAGAATTTCTTCAGTGTTAATAGGTTGGTGCCCTTGCCTAGTCAGCTGTGCTGCACTTATATGTGTATGTGCACATCTAAGTTTAACTTCTCTGTAAATGGTTTGTTTAAAAAATAACTGCAGCAGAATGATTGAAAAAAGTTTTTAAATTTACCTGTCCAAACAGAAGAATAAAAGACAGACATAAACTATTACAGGACTCAGCTGTGATGTATGCATTCTTACAAAACTGTTCTTTATTACTGATATGGTTTTGCATAGACAATAAATAGAGCTCTATTGAAATGAGAAATGCAGGTACTTAAGAAGTAAATAAAAAAATCAAAAGAGATTTCTGATTACTTGAATTACGTCTTTGAGTTTTTTCACTGTTAATAAGCAGGCTGCTATCACATTTTGTTTGCTGTTATAGAGTTGTTTTTTTTTCTTTACCCATATCAAATAAAAATAAAATGGTTCTTCAGATTTTTGAAAAAAATAATTACATACATACATACATATATCTATATACATACATATATATGTGTATGTATGTATGTGTATGTATGTATGTAGCTACAGCACAGGAAATCTTTGTGTTCTTTCAGCACTTTTTGAAATGACTGGCATTCCAATTTTTTTTTTTTGTATGTGCTTAATATTTATTTTCTGTAACAAAGGACATACTTTATAAGTGACAAATGGAATCTCAGTTTTCCTTCTTTCATCCACTGGATGGCCTTTTTATGAGAGCTATCTTAAATCATAGCTTTGGATTGAAATCCAGGGTGTTATGATTTCCCTTTGTGACACATCTGCTCATTAATTATGTGTTATTCTATTGTACTTCATCTCTGTTCTCTAGGTAATTGTTTGTTCTGTTTGTTCTAAATCCTAGTGATGCTACGAGATCAAGAAATTGAATCCTGAATGTAGTAAGTACTGCCTTTTTTTTTTTCTTAATAAATTCTTATGTATTCAAATATCTTTTGTATACATTTGTTACCAATTCAGCTCAAAATTGCTCTTTGAGACATTTTCGAGAGACAAAATCTGGAACATCTTCAATAAACTTTACAATTTCTGCAGTTAATTTTGACTCATTCCACTTTTCAGTTTTCTACCTAAACTTTTCTATCTTCTTAAATTTTTGAGAGTATGAAAATAAATATGTTTTTCTAGTTTACTGAAAGATTTTAGGATTTTTTTTAAATAATTATTGATACATGTTTTCTTATTATAGAATAAGAGACAGGTAATTGTCTTTTTGTTGTTGTTGTTTGTTTGTTTGTTTGTTTGTTTTTGGTTATTTAAATCAATATGTCCAGTAATTTCCTACATCCTTAAATTCCTTAAATAATCTTTTGAAATAGCAGTAATAAATAGATTACAATTTTCTTGTTCTAATTGTAACTAGAAAAATCTTCTCCAACTTTACTGTTGAAGTATTTTGAAATAAACAGAGAAATATTAAAAGTTTTTGCACCAATTAATGTACTTTTTAAAAAATCAGAATTTTTCAGTGTAGTACTTCAACAGTCAACAAAGAAAACCTCTGTTATGCTAATGCAGACAGGTCTGAGATTTCCTGCTTCTCCATCTTAATTCCTCTTTATTCCCCAAAGTTAGCTATTATTGTTAAATTCCTTATTTAAAAAGAAAATAAATCACAAGAAATCTAAAAGATTTTAAAGATATTTTTGTTTAACTATTGCTTTTCTTTCAATAAAACTGTAATAAAATCTTTCCTGTCCCAGTGTTTCACCTCTGGCTACATGGAGCTGCAGAAGTCTTTGTCCTTTTGGTGGTCACTTTATCACAGATTTAAATTAATTGCTTGTGTGTCAATTCCTGACTTTGCCTTCATGTTATTGCAAAATACATATATATATTTGTCATGTAGTATGTACAATATATAGCAGGTTTTGCTCTAGTTTATTGTGCTTCTGTTGGACTCAAGGAAAGCCAGTATGTATCTTGATTATTGCATTCCTAATATAAACTGTTATGGGCTTCTACTTTCACTGAAATACACTCTTTAAAAAGTGGTAATGTTTCTTACAGAATTATATCCATAAATATAGTAACTATGCATTAACATGGTCTTGAAAATGTGAGACACTACAAAGTGCAATAAAATTGAATCATTTTTAAGAGCTGTCAGAAAGCATAAATGTCACAATATCATTTTCCCATTATAGTAATTGAATTTCTTACTTCATGTCTCTTTATAATTGTACAGCTTCAAATCACTGTATTATAAGCAAAATTTTGGTTAGCAGGTAAATGTAAGAAACCTTAGATTTGCCTTGGAGGATAAAGGGTCTACTAAGGGATGCAAGGAAAAACAGTTCTGGAATTTAAAAGTGAGTTTTAAGATTGTACATGGTTTTCTTGTGGAACACTGGAGGGATCAAGACCCACTATCTTGGAAAAGGGAGATAAAATGGAACATGTTAGCAGAAGCCGGTCACACTGACACCTTAGTTTGATCACCACAGTCTGTTCTACATTCTTACTAAATATTGTTTCTAACTGCTTTCTATGAGAACTTTTCTGTGAAACTTTAGGAGAACTTGAAGCTGATGATCTCCATGTATTTGGAATAACTATAGCACAAATAAAGGTGAAAAAGAATACAGGAAACAGAAACTTAAGTGCAATTCAGTAGACAAAAAGTATATTTTCCATTTCCTCCTGGTAGTTTCTACAGGGAAAAATACCTTCTTGATAAATTCTGAACATTTCCTACTCTATCAAATCAATAAATATCTTGCAAAGGTTGAAATCTCTTACAGTGACTAAATGTCTAAAAAAAAAAAGTGTTTTGATTCTTTCCATAAATAAACAGTGAGAGAAGTACATATTACCATACTGAAACTAATGACAATTACTATCAACTTCCTTTGCATTAGACTATTCCTTCAAACTTTTGTATGAAAGTCTGGTTTAGGCATTAAGAAATCATAACTGAAAAGAATGTGTTTCTTCAGGTTCAACTAATTATGACAAATCTACATTTATACTATAGATTTGGAGAGTGGTGTATATCTATACAATAAATCCAATGTGCGTTGCATTAATGCCCAATTCTGAAAAGCATGTCAAACTATATATTTTTATAAAACTGTAGCATGGTCCAAGAATTCTTTTTGCACTAATCACATTGACACTGAGAACTGAAAACAAAAACAAAACCAAATATTATAGATTGTTTTCTTTTAATCTAACTTCTCTGACCGGAAGTAAATTTTATATAACGGAAATAACATAAACACGCTGATTTATTTTTTTTTTTCAGTGAAAAACACTTTACAAATGCTGGTAGTTACAGGTATGAAACTGCTATATACTACACGAAAACACGGTTAGAGCCAGATGGCTATGAAGCCTACACACCACTTAGTTACTAGTATTAAGGAAAAAAAATAGATTGTTAGACATAACAGTGCAATTCTTTTCCATTAGGCAGACCAAAAGATTATTATTCAGTACTAAAATAATGTTTATCAAAAATGTTCATGTTTCAAAATGTTTTATTTCTTTTTATAATATCAAACTCTCAAAATATTGAGGACAAATTCTTTTCTTGATAGATAACTAATTGTTTTAGATTTCTTTCTATGAGGGCTTCTCTGAAAATAATATTTCCTATGTTATCATATTGGCCCACAAAGCCAAAGGCAAATACCTGTGGTATAACAGTAAATTATGAATCTTCCTGCCAATATTCCATTACAATTTTCAGCCCTAAAAGAGATAGCAGCAGAGGTACAGTCTGACAAAATGACATCTGACATGGAAGTGCATATAAAGCAAAGTTATATAACTGAATTCCTTAATGTGGAAAAAAGTTTCAACCATTTGCATTCACTGACACTTGCTGAACATTTATGGAGACCATATGGTGGCTATTTTGAAAAATAGTGTTTTATAGCTGAGAAATTACTCTATCAGATAGTGTTATTGTACTCTTTGTTACAGTTTCCATGGTAAATAAATAAGAGGCATTACTTACAATCTAGGTAAGATGAAAAAAATACATATGTTGGTAGTCACATTAATTGTATCCTGTCATCTACAGTTATTAAAATTTATTTCTATGTTTTCAAGAGGTAATAGAAATAGAATGTATTACTGTTGATTTCTTAACTAGTAATGGTGTTATTCCAAAGGTATACTACAATTATTTTCCTCATTTATACTTTTCTTCTAAATAGGAGTTCACATTTGCTTCTTTTGCTTCTAAATAGAACATTTAGAAATAAGGCTGATTCAGAACTTTAATATATTACTGATCAAAAACATATCATATATACAGTCATGTGCAATTTTAAAAGCTATGTGAAGATGAGTGTGTTTTTGTTCCGCTGCATTCCAGCAAAAAAAAAACAAACCTACAGAATACAATTTCATCTCTGACAGTAAAATGAAAGGAGTTTTAAATGAAAGGAGTTTTATCTGTATGTGAAGAAAAAATAGATAATTTGCTTCAATATTCACCTCTTAGAATAAATAAAATACAATTATTAAATTACTCATAATGTTGGTAAATGATTTTTATATTAGCTCTATGTGTATATATATATATACTCTCTGTGTTGATATGTATGTTCACATGAACATGAAAACGATTATATATATTCAGTACTTTTGCTTAAGTGACATAGAAAATTCTTGAAAGCTGAAAAGTCAAACAATCCCAATAGAATTAAAAAAAAAAAAAAGAATGAAAAGGAAAAGCAAACAAAAAAATCTCACAGCTAAATGACCTTTATACCTGGCATTCAAATAAATTACTAGTGGACTTTGCCTGAGGGTTTTCAGTTTTTCACATTAACTTATACACTCAGCTGTTCATGGCTGGTGTTTGCTTATTCTTCTAGAACTCAGCGCTGCATGGATATTAGTCTAATATTTTTTTCATAAAATATCATAAGCCTTTTATACCTTAAAGGATATATTTCATGAAAAATGTTCTTTAATGCTATAAAAAGTATAAATCTAACAAAATATCACTTGTCTACCTACATATTTTCTGATTGTTCTATACTGTGTATTAACAGCATTTGTCATTGCATATTTTATTTTGTAAACAGACTAAATAATAGTAAGTTTTTTAAAGTCATCAACATTTTTGCTAACAAGAGCGGGATATTGGCCCCAGTAGAGTTTTGCTGAAAACACTTCTATAAGTTCAGTATTCTCATGGAGCTGGTGTTAAAGTACTCACCAGACCTGATATGAAGAATTAACTTTTCTGTGTTTTCCCCTGCAGCATGTAGCCTTTCTAAGATGATCTGACATTTTTACTTTGTAAACTTTCCATTATTGATGATGACATTTTCTTATTTATTTATTTATTTATTTATTTATTTATTTATTTATTTATTTATTTATTTATTTGCTTTTATGGCACTCTGTTCTTTTAAGTCTTTGGATATCTTCCACTATACTGAAGTTTACTGGACAACTGCTTTTGTTTATAGATTAAGCAGTATGAGTCTGTTGCCAAAAGTAAGGAAGAGATGGAGTTATCAAATGCAATTGTGAATATTCTGTACAAATATGTTCAGAAGTGTGATTTAGTGCATATTCAGTTCTCCTGCTTAATCAAACCTGTGTGACTGGGAATTGCATAATATTTTGTACTTTCATTCCTCAGCTCTTCCATCAGGTTTTCCCCAAGAATAACCCACTGCATTTAAAAATAAGTTTTACCTTCTGAAGTAATTAATTACAAACCACATAAAATGTGTACTTTAAAACAACACAAACTCAAATAACTACAGAATTTCCAGTGAGCTGATGAATTATAATGATCTCCATTTATAAAGAAGATCAAAGCTGGCTCTCCCAAAAGGTAAAAAACACAGAGCAATTTGCATCATTTTCAATTCTAAGATTTTTGTTCTGTACTATGAATAAAAATTCTTTAGTATCATCTAAAAAAAAAGTATACTTCAAAAAATTTGCAGTGAAAACTTCAAGAATATGAATCCAAATGTGTGAATTACTTAAAAAAATAAAAATCAGTGCCTGAGTTCTGTACTCTCAACCTCAAGGAATGAGAGAAAGTTAAGTCTGGGTATTATGGACTTCTTATCCCTATAGAAAGGTAGCCGAAATTTTCATTACAAACATTAAATATAACTGTCTATAAGTAAGAGAACTCATACCCAGGTCTTCAATTTTCTTTCTAAGTAGAAATTTCAGTTGAACTTAACTGAAAGTAGAAATGACTATATGACCTTTAAGTTTGTTAAGAATGCTCCTAATTATATAGGTGGGACATTTACACATTGCTCTTACTTTATATTGAGACTGTAAGGTTCATGATGTCTTACAAATTAGTTGCATGCAATAGAAAAGACCAAAACTGAAACCTTCTGAAATTCAGGTAAAGACCTCATAAAACTGATTGCTTTTAAGTCTTACTATGATGCTACTATTTTAAGTCTTACTATTCTTGCCTCTTCACATGAAAAGATATTTCAGTAATTGGGAAGTTCAGCATCATTTGAACTTACTCAGCAAATACTTATGCTGCTTCATAAATGAATTAAACTTTTGCTTCAGTTATAGGAGGAGATTTTACCTAATGAATTTTTAACTACATTCGATCTAAATTTGTAGGGGATCTCAAAATGCACAATTTTGCGGGAACAGCACATAACATCAAATCAGTTTTCAATCTCTATATTTCTGAAAGTTTACACCTAAGAGATATTTTGAATAAACTTATGAACAGCCTTTCTCTTCTGCATTCATAGCTCAAAATCTCTTCCTCTCCCTACCTGAAGCTCTAAATATGTCTTAATACCAATGATGACTTTTCAGTAATGTCTCAATGAAATTTTTTTCAGAAATTTTTAATAAGGATACCTACAGCAATCAGTATGATATAGAAACTACTTATCATAAGTACTTATGAAGTAAGTTTGAAAGAATCTATGGAAATGGAAAACCTAAACTATGAAAGAGATGAAGAATCACTCAGTCTTCACATCTCAGTTCTATATCAAAATCCCTCAAGATTAATAGCCTATGTAAAGGAATGAAAGTTTTATTTATGGATAATATATTCCATCATATCTGAAAGACGGATGGCTTTGGTCATGGATGGGTATGTCCTTCTCAGGAAAGACAGGCCAGCAAGACGAGGTGGTGAACTCAATCTTTATGTGAGAGAGCAAAGAGAATTCATTGACTACTGTCTAGGGGTGAATGAGGAGCGAGTTGAGAGTTTGTTGGTGAGAGTTGAGTTTCAGGTGATACTGTTGTGGGTGTCTATTACAGGCCACCAAAACAGGATGAGGAAGTTGACGAGACCTTCTACAGGCAGCTGATAGCAGCCTCACAATTACAAACCCTGGTTATAGTGGGGGATTTTAATTACCCTGATATCTGCTGGACAGTCTATTTGGCCAGACATCCGCAGTCCAGTAGGTTCGTTCAGTACACAGATAACTTCCTAATGCAAATGTTGGATGAGCTAACTAGGAGAGGAGCACGGCTGGCTCTTGTTCTCACAAACAAGGAGGGTCTGGTTGAAACAATGAAGGCTGAGGGCAACCATGGTTGCAGCAACCATGAGATGGTGGAGTTCAGGATCTCATGTATCAGAAACAGAATACCAAGCAGAATCACAACCCTGGACTTCAGTAGGACCAACTTTGGCATTTTCAAGCAATTGCTTGGGGAAATTCCAGGGGACAGGGTACTTGAAAGTAAAGGGGCCCAAGATAGTTGGTTAGCGTTCAAGGACCATTTCTTCCAAGCTCAAAATCAGAGAGTCCCAGTAGGTAGGAAATCAAGAATGGGAACCAGGAGAACTTCATGGTCAACTGCTGGGCAAACTCAAGAGGAAGAGGAGCCTACAGATCATGGAAGGAGGGTTTCGTCTCTTGGGTGGAATATAAGACTGTTGTCAGAGGATGCAGGGAAGCAACTAGGAAAGCTAAGGCCTCTTTAGAATTAAACATTGCAAGAGGACAACAGAAAGAACTTCTTCCAGTGTGCTGCAGATAAAACTTACACTGGAGGCAATGTAGGCCTGATGATGAATGAGGTGGGTACCCTGTTGACAGAAGATACAGAGAAGGTAAAGTTACCAAATGCCTTTTTTGTCTTGTCTATATTGTTGGACACTGTCCTGAGGTGCCCTATACCTCTGAGACCCCAGAGGTAGTCATGTTCAGGGAGGAATCTACCTTCGTTGACAAGGACTGGTCTAGGGACCAATTAGGCAATTTGGACATCCATAGATTCACATGTCCTGATGGGATGCATAAAAGGGTGCTGAGGAAGCTGGCAGAAGTCGCTTCTAGGCCACTATCCATTGTCTTTAGTAAGCTGTGGGGAACAGGAGAGGTGCCTGCCTGGACTGGAGGAAAACAGAAGTTATTCCAGTCTTCAAAGTAGCTATAGACTGATCAGCTTCATCTCCATCCCTGGAAAGGTGGTGGAACAACTTACTCTTGGTGCCGTCTGCAGGCATATCAAGGATAAGAGGGTCATTAGCAGCGCTCAACATGCCTTCACCAAGGGAAAATCATGCTTCACTAACCTGATAGCCTTTTATAAAAACATAAACAGGTGGATAGATGATAATAAAGCAGTGGATGTTGTCTATCTTGATTTTAGTAAAGCATTTGACACCGTCTCCCACAGCATCCTTGCAGTTAATCTGAGGAAATATAGTCTGGATGATTGGGTAGTGAGGTGGGCTGTGAACTGGGTGATGGAAAGAAGTCAGAGTTCTGTGGTCAGTGGGACAGAGTCTAGCTGGAGGCCTATATATAGTGGAGTCCTTCAAGGGTTGATACTGGGTCCAGTAGTACTCAATATATTCATCAGTGACTTGGATGAGAGAATAGAGAGCATGGCTGTGGGAATACAAGAAAGTATATTCAGAGCAGAAGCTGTGGAGCAGGATAAACATCATGAGAAAGGAAGGCTGAGAACCAAGGACACTCCAAAAGAAAAGAAAAACATGTTCAAGTAAGCTGTGTGATGGCAGAGCTTAATTGGAGGAAGAGTGCGTGGCTTGAAATGACTCATGACCTTGACTGGATAAGCAGCTGCATGCACGGTTAAGGAGTGTTTGTGTGGTATTTTGCTGATGTGTAAAAGTGGGTGGGAAAGTTAAAAGAGAAAACTTGTGATTGTATATAAGGGGTGTTAGAACCTGTAATAAACGATTTGGATCGTCCACACCTGAGTCTGTGCCTCAGACGCAGCACACTGTCATCACATTTGCTGATGACATAAAACTGGGAGTAGTTGCTGACACTCAAGAAGGCTGTGCTGCCATCCAGAAAGAACTAGACTGGCTGGAGATTTGGATGGGGAGAAATTTAATGAAATTTAGTGAAACAAGGGCAAGTCTTGCATCTGGGCAAGAACAACCCCAGGTACCAGTATAGGTTAGGGGCTGACCTGTTGAAGATCACTACAGGGGAAAGGGACGTGGGGGTCCTCTTGCATAGTAGGATGACCATGAGCCAGTACTGTGCCCTTGTGTCTAAGAAGGACAGTGGGATCCTGGGAGATATTAGAAGGGGTGTGGTTAGTAAGTTGAGAGAGGTTCTCCTCCCCCTCTATTCTGTCCAGGTGAGATTACATCTGGAATACTGTGTCTAGTTCTGGGCCCCTCAGTTCAAGAAGGTCAGGGAACCCCTTGAGAGAGTCCAGCACAAAGCCACAAAGATGATTAAAGGAGTGTAGCATCTCCTTTATGAGGAAAGGCTGAGGGAACTGAGTCTCTTTAGTTTGGAGGAGACTGAGACATGACCTCATTAATGTTCATAAATATATAAAGTGTAAGTGTCAGGAAGATGTAGCCTGGCTCTTCTCAGTGATATCCAATGAGAGGACAAAGAGCAATGGGTGCAAGCTGGAACATAGGAGATTCTAAATAAATACAAAAAAAAAAAAAAACAACAAAAAAAACCTTCTTCACAATAAAGGTAACAGAACACTGGAATGTGATGCCCAAAGTGGTTGGGGTGTCTCATTTTCTACAGACGTTCAAAGCCCACCTGGATATGTTGCTGTGTGAGCTAATCTAGGTGTTCTTCTTCTGGCAGGTGGATCAGACTAGATGATCTTTCGAGGTCCCTTCCTATCTGTGACATTCTGTGATTCCATGAGAGTAGAAGGATGGTTGTAGTGCAATTTGAAGTAAATATGAATCATTAGTTTCCATAAGTGTGATTCTTTACCATAGGTGTCCAGCTTTTTGGGTTACCTGTGTTGCACTGAATGAAAAATTGTCTTGGGTTGCTAAGTTGTTCAAAAAATAATGTCTCCTATTTATTTCCATAGAAACTACAACAAATATAAAGAGCACAATAATGCTATTTGATAGAGCAAAATAACACTATTTGGTAGAACAAATTGTCAGCTACAGAACACTATTTTTCAACATAGTCATCGCCATTAAGTATGCATTTTCACCAGCAATGAAAAAGATCCTGCATTACACACTCATAAAAATCTGCATCAGCATAGATAGCACACGTTAGCTGTCAGCACTGCTGAAACGCAACACCCAAAGCCTTTAAGTGCTCACATCCTCTGTGTGGTGTCCAGAAACATTCAGCAAGCATAAATGGGGCCATTTTTCCACATGGAAGACTTCAGTGACACACCTTTCTTCACACATACTTCCATGTCAAATGCCATCGTGTCAAACTGCCCCTCTGTTGCCATTTGTCAGAAGACAACATTTAACAGAATGTTGGTTGAAAGGTTCAGCCTTCACTGCCATAACACCACCACCACCACCATCTGAAATCATGTGATAATATAATAAAACAGGAAACATTACTTTTGTAGCAGCCCTGGTAAAATATACAATATAATTCTTAATACTTTACTAAAATACATAAAAAAAGCAATCAACAAAAACATGCATCTAGTGAGATAAGTGGCCAGGAGTAACTTGTTCATCCATTATATTTTTACCTGACTTTCTCTTTACTGGGTTTGGAGGAGAGCTTTAACTAATAACCATCTGTCTTTGGCCCTTTTTACCCAAAGTTCTGCGCAATAACAAACAACATGCATCTTCACAGACACACACACGTTGACAGGTTGATATTTTATCAATAATATTAGGAGTTAGCACTGCACTGCATTGTCCCATCCACAGTGTTCCATTGTCACCTATGAATGAGTTGCTACATGGAATCAAATAATGAAAAATATCACAAAAACAAACAAACAAAGCAAAGCAAAGCAATTATCACATAATTATTTTGACAGTTTACAATGTTGTGGAACTGAATTATGAGCTAACCAGGGCCATGTGCAGGCCATGGGTTGAACATGCCTGCTGTAAATAATCAAGTATATTAATTTCACTATTTACTAATCTTATTAAGTTGTTGTTTTATTTCTGATTGATCTTTGTTAAGTCACTATATGATATTGATAAATATATTCATTCTTCTTTCTAACTGTATAGTGTACTTGTGTCCATCTTTGACATCAGTGTTCTAAAGAACTCTTATGGTTTTTGTCATGAATGCCTTTTGTTTGGATTTTTTTGCTCTATGCCTTTTAAGAACATGAATAGAGAGCAACTCAATATGGTATACAAGAAACATTTCAGTAATTCTGGTTCAATATTAAAGGAAAACACAAAATGCTGCAATTTGCAAATGGCAAAATATCATTACATATGCATAGAGAGCTTAATTGTAAAGGGCAGTATAGCAAATTGTTAGCTAAAATGTAATACTCGCTTCTAGCTTTACTCTGCTGGAATAGAGTGTGCTCTAAAGTTCAAGCAAAGTTCTGAATTTCTCGTATTTGAACTGTCTGAAGAAAGATTAGAAGATCTTTAAGGGTCTCTTCCAACACAAAAGATTCTATGTATTGTTCTGAGGAACAGCTATCAGATTAAATGATGGACATTATGTTTCTCACTTAAATGATAAAGGAATTATATTAAAAAGAAAAAAGAAAAACAGAAAGAAAGAAAAAAAAAAGAAAAAAAGAGAGGGAAAAGAAGATCTTCCATAGTTTTTCACTGATTTCAAAGTTCATCATACGATAAAATTTTTATTCAGCTCAGGTTAGAAATTTTATTGGGATTGTTTAGTCTGGAGAAGAGAAGGCTCAGGGGAGACCTTACCACTCTCTAAAACTACCTTAAAGGAAGTTGTAGTGAGGTGGCATTCAGCCTCTTTTCCCAGGTGATGAGTGACAGGATGAGAAGTAATGGTCTTAAATTGCACCGGGGGAGGTTCAGGTTGGATGTGAGTTAAAAATGTTCATCAGAAAGAGTGGTAATGCACTGGAACCTGCTATCCATGGAAATGGCAGTCAGTGTCTCTGGATGTTTTTAAGAAATCTGTAGATGCAACACTGAGAAAAATGGTTAGTGGGCTTGGTGATAATGTACTGATGGTTGGACTAGATCTTAGAGGTCTTTTCCAACCTTAATGATTCTATGATTCATTGTAGCCCAATGAAGATTTGTAATTCGAAATTCAGGTCAATTTCTTTATTTCCCTTTATTACAAATATAAAATCGATTTCATTATGAATAGGTAAGTTATCACTGACTTATACTGACTGTACTTGAGTCTCAGACTTTCACGGATTTTGATAGAGGACAAAGTTCTTGATTAAGATGCATCTAAGATGGTTGTCTTTCATATAATGTGTCGTAACTCCTGAATCAGTTATTTGTTTCTTCCCCACCCATGGGCATATATACATATATATAACAACACTTACATAACTGATGGTTCTTTCTTATAATATGTTTTCCTTTCTATTGTACTATGGATGATACTACACTACAAAAGAATCTGTATAATTTGGGCACCATTGTTTTTTTTGTTGTTGTTTTTTGTTGTTTTTTTTTCCTAATCAGCTGCTGATTGCCTCAGGATTAGCAGATAAAGTGCAGCAAATTGCTTAAATATCTCTAAGCATCTCTGTGTACATAATTACATTGCACCACAATTTTATTCCTCCAATGTATGTTGAGTAATACTGAGCTAATTATTCAGAGTACATTTGGTCCATGAAACACTTGGACTGCTCTTCTTTTTACAGAAAACATACAAAACATCTGTTCTAATACACAATCTTCCATACCTGTAACTTTGTAACTGCAACAGTTATGGGAAAAGGAAATGGACTAATGGCATTGTGCTCTAGCAGTTCAGCCTGAATCCTTTTATGCAGCACTTTTCTTAGTTTTTCTTCTTAAAAACAGTTAGACAAAAATAGAAAACAGAGCTTTGACTGACTTTCATTTATGTGCAGCAACGCTGTTTTCCAAGTGAAATAGCTGAACATAGATAATTAAATGATGCTCTTCAATCTTAATTTAAGCATAAACTTAATTTTTATATACCTGGAAGATCATTTATGGGAAAAACAGCATCAACTATAACAACAACAAACAACAAAAAACCACAGATATTTGCATCATTTATTTTGTTAAGAATATTGGAATATCCTACTTTCTGTGATCTTTTACTATGTAAGAAAATTTGTAAGAATATGTAAGAAAAAACACCCTTGACCTCTAACCACAGTCTTTTCAATGCAGTCCAGGATATGATTGGCTTTCTTGTCTGTGAGGGGAAATTGCTGGCTCATGTACAGCTTGCCATTCGCCAGTATCTTTAGATCCTTTTTGTCAGAGCTATACTCTATCCTTAATCCCCAGCTTGTATCGGTAGTGAGGGTTTCCACAACCCAGGTGCAAAACCTTACACATATTTCTTGAACCTCATGAGGTTCCCCTGGGCCTGCTGCTCATGTTTGCCTCTAAATTGCAGCCCATCTCTCAAGAGTGTGAATTGTACCACATGGCTTGGTGTCGTCTCCAAACTTGCTGAGGGTGCATTCAATCCCACTATCAGAGTCCTTGATGAAAATATTAAATAGCACTAGTCTGATCTCTGAGTAACACCAGTAGCCAATGATCACCATCCAGACTACTACTCTCTGGATACTATCTCACAACCCATTCCTTGTCCATTGAATGATTTTCTCATCAAATCCATATATTTTCAATTTTGAGAGAAGGATGTTATGGGGGACCATACCAAAGGCATTACTGAAGTCCAGATAGATGACAACAGCAGTTCTTCCCTTTTCTGTTGACAGTTATATTATCATAGAAGGCCACCAGTTTGGTCAGGCAGCACTTGCCACTGGTGAAGTCATACTGATTGTCCAGCATCACTTCACAGTCTTCCAAGTGCTTTCACATAATTTCCAGGAGTATCTATTTCATTGTCTTCCCTGGCTCAGAGATAAGGCAGACAGGGCAGTAATTCTCTGGATCGCCCTTTCTACCCTTCTTAAATATGAGTGTGGCATTGCCTTTACTCCAGTCACCAGAGACTTCACCTGAATGCCGTAACTTTTCAAATATGAAGATTGACTTGGTGGCCACATCAGCCAATCCCCTCAAGACTCTGGGATGCAGAGTCTCACTGGGACCCATAGATTTACAGATGTTCAGGTTCCTGATCTTTGTTTACAGTGGGAGAGACACTGCTCCCCTAGACCCCACCTTCTGATCCACTTGCTTGAGGAATGTGTGAAGAGAAGTTACCAGTGAAGGCTGAGGCAAAAATGTTGTTGACTGCCTCTGCCTCCTCCTTGTCTGTTGTTAATAGCCTGCCTATTACTTACTGTGAGAAAGAACTTTAGGCTTTCCTTTTCTGGTCTATGTAGCTGTAGATGACTTCCTTATTCATCACACTCCTTTCCAAGTCCAGTTCCAGCTGGGCCTAGGCTTTTCTGACCCCATTGCTACATAGTCTAACAGCAAACATATACTCCTCCCAGGGTACCTGTCCCTGCTTCTAATGCCTGTGCATTTTCTCCATTCTCTTCTGCTTGATCAACAGGTCCCAGTTCATCCATGCTGCTCTCTTGCCTCCCTTTCCTATTTCCTACACTTGGGGATGGAGAGATCTTGTGCACTTAAGGAAAGCCTCCTTAAAGGTCTGCCAGTTCCACTCCAGTCTCTCATCATTGTGGACAGTTTCCCAGGAGATTTTCTTGACTAACTCCCTGAAGATCTGGAAACTGACTTTCCTAAAATTTAACATCCTAACTTTATTCTTGGTGTATATGTTTCCCCATCAGAGGTGTGAACTCCACCATAGCAGGGTCATTACAGCCCAGGCAGCCTTCAATTCTGATGTCACCAATCTGTTCACTTGCATCAGTGAGCAACAAGTCCAGTGTTACACCCTCCCTGTTGGACTGTTTATTACTTGGCTCAAGAAATTATCCCACTGCCAGTGCAGCTGATATAAGGGCCAGTATACAAATTCTGCATACCTTTCTGCAACTCTTAACTCTTCATTTTGGCATTCTCTATTTATAGCCTTTTAGTTTATATTTTTTCCAGCATACTTGTAAAGTTAACTATCAAAGTTATTTTTTTCCTTTTGCAACTTTTCAAGGTTAATCAAGCTGTCAGAAAGGAATTGCAAATACACATGTCTGCACTCAAGAGTACAAATGTGCAATCACAGCAGGAAAAGGAAAATGTTTTCCACTTGGCTGCAGTGCGTTTATCGGGAGAGCTCTTGAGGAAAATGGTCTGAAACTTAGACGTAGTTTTGAGTCATTTTTAAAAATAGATTTTCACACCATATTGTTAGTGCTGTTTGAAAATATTGCATAAGGGCATAAACTAGGAATGAACTCATAAGAAAGAGAAATATATATATAAATCATATTACTTTGCTCTGTTTTATCTTTGTGTTATATTGAATCTTAGAACTGCATTTTCAGAAAGATGAGATTATCACAGCTGACACTGACAATTACTTATCTAATTGTGCATGCAATTGCATTGCATATAATTTAACTTTTCAACAGATAATACTATGAGACATGGGCTTGGCCTAGTATGGATGGTTAGTGAATCAAAAGAGGAAAGCATTTATTTTTAACTCCTTTCTTCTTGGAAGCAAGTTAAGATTGGCATCACCTAATTTACCTCTTATGCTTTTGCATGGGTGTCAAAATAAGTCAGTACTGTTAAAAATGTTTATTTTCTCTACTGCTTCTGTCACGTCTCTTAAAATTATTCTTTTTCTCTGGATCAATAAGTTGAATTGTCCCATCAGTGAGAATGGCAAAGGTCCACTGTACTCTAGCTTGAGACACAATTAAAAGATACTCTTTGAAACATTACATATTTAGGGAGGCAGCAGTGAATCAATATCTCTTTAGATCTACTCGTAGATGTACCATTCAAATCAAAGTAACTATCAATGTAACTAGCCAAGTAACTGGTTTTGGTAGTCACCCATAGTGGATAGCTAAGTTACCAATTATGGCTAACAATTGATTGTTCAAATTAAGTGTAGCCTATGTCTTTTCCTGAAGTCTTTTGCACAACTATGGTTGTGTATTTATTTGAATCCAGCATCAAACTTCAAGTGTTTAAGCTGTGGGCTATAGACTTAATGGTCTGGGAATAAAATAGGAAACAAAGCGGGAGTAACACGACGAAAGTGTTATTTTGAGTGACATACAAATAAAATATCCTATTTCTGTATTTTTTTTACATCAGAATGTTAACATTCATTGTTTTCAATAAGTGCAATAAGGTAGAAGCGTAAATGAATGCCTTGTCAATGGAATCTCTAGCTCTAACCTGACACAGACTTCCCAGTTTAAGCCAAATTTCTCTGGCTATGTGAAAAGGAACCATTAGTTCATGTTATTCTTCAAGATAGATCTACAGCATAGGTTGAAATAAACAAGTAGAAAAATGACTGACAAGTGATTAATTACAATATTCACAACAACTTGTTAAATAAAGTAAGATTGTTTCATTTCTGAAGATAAACATTATTCACCATCTATATTATCCCTTTTCAATTGGGAGTGTAGCTCTATTCCTTGAAACAGTCTTTCAATGCAACCATTATTTTTTACTCAGTGTCTGTCAACGGTTTACCGGGCTGGATCGGCCTGGTTCTGTGACCACTGGTGCGGGGGACCTGCAGACCCACACCCCAGGAAAGGGGAAGGGGGAAAGGGACAAGGGAAAAGGAAGATGGGCCCAGAAACAAAACAGCAGCTATGATCTGAGTAGGGAAGCTAATTTACTAAAAAAGATATCAGAAAGCAAAATAACACAATATAATACAATATAATTGGAATTTAAGCTAATAAATCAAAGAAAATGAGCAAGAGAGAGTGTCCGATAAACTGAAGGCCTTACGCTAACGCTGAAGGCGATACGGCAGCGAGCACCCACTGCTGAGTCGATCCCAAAGGAAAGAGACTGTGTTTAGAGACACGCAGACAGTGAGCAGAAACACGTAAAAATGCTAAGCATTGCACAGTCCTCTGGGGAATGTAGTTCTTCTTCTCTTCTGAGACAGGTATACCTGGAATTATCAATGATCCATGGAGCTGGAGTATTAACTCTTAAACTATTAATGCACTACATGATGTTATGATGTGGAATACCAATGCCAAAAATCATAAAACCATGACATAAATATATATAATTTTATATTAGTATACAAACTGTATTAGAATTGAGAATTATTAATGATGAAATAATTATGAAGTAGAATTATCAACTGTTCTAAGTAGTTCATTCTAATATTTATCTGATATATATAAACGTTATTAGTTTTCACAGAACTCTTTGCATGCTATTTTGTCTTCAAGCCTGAGATTGTTCCCCAGATTTTTTTCATTTTATCATAAAACATGTCCCTAGATAGCAAAGATAACTGACCAGATATCCATTAGCACCTCAAGGCTGCATCCTGACTACCTACTGAGGTGAAACCTCTTAGATGTGAAGTATCTCTATATTACTTCTCTGAGAACTGAGTGGCGTACAGTCAGTGAGACAAGTGCAGTTCATTTGAAGAAAGCTCAGAGAAAATAATGAAGGATTAGATTGTTAGGGTATCATAGGGTGTCATTCATGGGTGTTGGTTGATTGAAGATTCAACATGAGTCAGCAAAGTTTGATTGCATCCCAGAATGTCATTCGTATTCGTACAATTCGTATTCGTAAAATCAACCTGCCACACCTCCCCATATTTATACTTTTGCCATCGCCCTTCCCCCCAAAGAGTTTTCATCCTCTTGGCTTGTTTAATTGTTGTGCATGTGTCACAGTCACGGATAACCTGTGCAATAGCGTCCATAGTTAAGTCCACCCCTCAGTCTCTAGCTCACTTATATGTTGCATCTCTTTCTTGATGGCCTGAGGTCTCATGGGCCCACCGAGCTAAAAATAATTCACCCTTGTGTTGCCAGTCCAAGTTTATTTGAGGCACCATAACTTTGTCAGATCGATCTACATGATGGTTAATTTGTTATTCTTCAGCAGCTCGACTCTTGGGCACATGAGCATCTACATGTCTCACCTTTACAACCATATTCTCTACTCAAGCAGCAGTGTCTTTCCACAGTTCAGCAGCCCAAATAGGCTTACCTCTTCACTGCCAGTCATTTTGTTCCAACTGCTGTAACCACCCCCATAAAGCATTTGCCACCATCCATGAGTCAGTGTAAAGATAAAGCACAGGACACCTCTCTTATTCAGCTATATCTAAGTCCAGCTAGACAGCATTTACCTCTGCAAATTGACTTGATGCTCCTTTTCCTTCAGTGGCATTTGCAACTCATTGTGTAGGGCTCCACACAGCAGATTTCCATCTGCGGTGATTTCACACAATATGGCACAATCCGTCTGTGAACAGGACAAATTTCATTTTCTTATAATTCATTGAACAGTGGGGACTCTTTAGCACATCAAGCCTCCTCTGCTGGTGATGTTCCAAACTTTTTGCCTTCAGGCCAGTCCATGATCACCTCTAGGATTCCTGGATGATTGAGGTTCCCCAATCAATTTCACTGTGTAATAAGTGCAATTCATTTCTTCTAAGTGGCATCAGTACCATGATAGGTAGAGGGAATTGTTCCTTTGAACATCCAGTTCAGCACTGGCAGTTGAGGTAACCGAAGGAGCTTCTTTTCAGTATTGATTACTTTGGAAGCAGCCCAAACCCCCTCATAAGTGGCTAAGATCTCGTTTCTCGTTCTCAGTTGGAGTGTAGTGCTCTTCTGACCCCCTGTACGCTTGACTTAAGAATCCAAGGGGTCGGCCTTCGGTCTCTCCAGAGGCTATTTGCCACAAACTCAAAGTGTGACACTCCTTTCCAGCGGAAGTGTAGAGGATGTTCTTTACATCCTATCCCATCCACACTGGCCCCAGGGCCACGGCATGGACTATCTCCTGTTTAATTTGCTCAAAAGCCTGATGCTGCTCAGGGCAGCATAAATAAATAAATACATAAATAAAATAAGATGGCAGTATTTGGATAGAAAAGGGTAAAAAATTATCCTGTCTTCTTCTGTCTCTTGATGTTATATAAAGGTCCTAGAGCTGTTCAACGTAATTGACTGTAAAAGTATTTTGGCTTGTTTTGATCTAAAGTGATGAGATACTAGTGACAGAGTAAGTATGTCTACCATAACACTGCAAAATGACAAAGATAATACTTCTCACTAACTAGATGAAAATATTGCTACTGCACTTTTTTTTTTTTAATTCCATATTTGAATGGCAATTATTTCAACTACTTTTTCTCCATGGGAACAGTGTTGCTTTGAATAGACGCAGATCTACAACTTACTTTAATATCTGAAGCTCTGAAGCATAGGTGTTAAAATTCCAGTAGTTGAAACCAGGGATGGAGAGCTAAACACAACTGTCTAGTGCTGTCTGAAATGTCTTAGATTATCTGTGACATTCATATTGTGATATTCCATGCTGGAAGACATGCACTGATGAAGGATCTACAAGAATCTGATGCATTTCTGGTTCTAGAACTGAAGGTTAGAATAATTGTCCTAATGGTCTTTTAAAGCAACACTAAGTACCTAGAATTAGGCAACTGAATTCCACCTTGCGTTCTTCCAGAACTAGGATACTGGAAGGGGATATAGGCTTCAAGAAATTAAAATATATTTGAACTTGTGTGAAAATGTTTTTAGGTTTGTCAACTACTTAGTCAATCTCCTATCATTGATATTATTATTTTTATTTATTTTCTTCTGATCCACTAAAAAAAAGAATATTAGAGGAAATTGCTAATTTTAAAATTGAATCAGGTTGCCATGTATGTTAATAAATCCTTAAAATTATTTTCCATTGAAGTGGTATATTGAGCTTTCTTTTGTTGATTTTAAAATAAATAAATAAAAGAAAGAATGAATGAATGAATAAATAAATAGAAATATGCTTTGATTGTTCAATCTCATGAAGGGCTATATTTGAATATTGTTTGCAAATGTAATTTGTATTAAATTCACATTCATGGAATAAATGAGATTATGTTTAAATTTTAATCCTAAGGAGTTACTAAGTATAGTAAATGCATATTCTTTTGTGCATGAAAGTTTTGATTCCAACAGACATCATGGTATCTTATAAATACACTTCAATTATTCCTGAAATATGCTACTCTATTTTGGAGTTGCTTAATTTCTGTTTTCTAGTAGGCCCTCAATTATCTGTACAAAGATAGATCTGTTATTTGAATTGTAGTTCTCATGGTTTTATGATTTTTGGTATTGGTATTCCACATCATAACATCATGTAGTGCATTAAGAATTAAAGAGTTAATGCTCCAGCTCCGTGGATCATCGATAGTTCTGGGTATACCTGTCTCAGAAGAGAAGAACTACATTTCCTAGCAGACTTTGCATTGCTTTGCATTTTTCCACCTTCCGCTCAGAGGGAAAGATAAAAACTGTTTACATGTCACGGAACACACTCTTTCCTTTTGGATCGACTCAGCAGTGGGTGCTCACTGCTGTCTTGCCTTCAGTGCTTAGCTTAAGGCCTTCGGTTTATTGGACTCTATTGCTCATTTTATAAGATTTATTAGCTTCAATTTCAATTATATTGTATTACATTATATTATTTTGCTTTCCGATATCTTATTTAGTAAATTAGCTTTCCTCCTCAGATCATTGCTGCTGTTTTGTTTCTAGGCCCATCTCCCTTTTCCCTTTCCCCTCTTCCTCGTCCTCGGGGTGTGGGTCTGTGGTTCCCCCACACCAATCACCATGGAACTGGGCCAAACCAGCTCGCTGAAGGTGAGACGGCAGCGAGCACCCACTGCTGAGCTGATCCCAAAGGAGAGAGTGTCCCATGACCGCAGACAGTTTTTATCATGTACATATCTTCTCAAGTATTTTATATTCGTACGTAAATATTATAAATCTTTTTTTGTACTTTTTAACATACCTGTAAAACTATACTGTGCTCATATATTTTGTGTCATTAAGTATTAATTTGTTGTTAAACTCTCAAAAGAGACAGGATTAGATGAATATAGGGTATGACCAAAGTCCATTCCAAGAGTCAAATAAAAAACATTAAATATAGTTCTCCTCTTAGCAGTGTTTGTCCAATATTTGAAATAATTTGGTTCAAACAAGTACTACTATAAAAATTACTAGTAAAAAAGATTTTTATATACTTACTTTACAAATGTATTTATTTAATGATCAATGTGTTACTGTCTGTAGATCTTTTGTATGTTTTTTGAAAACTTTGAGTTTGTTTTAGATCATCCATTCCTCTCAACAGTTGTTTTGATAAAGCTGTAGAAAGGGTTTTATAAAGACAAATTTAAATGATTCATTTTACCTGGAGAAATATCTTACTATAATTAGCACTTACATCAGTCTTCTAGTCCCTATATCTTTACTGTACCATCTTCTTATGTTTAACCCATTTGCCTCACTAGAATCATAGAATCATAGTGGTTGGAAGGGACCTCAAGAGTTCATTGAACCCAACCCCCCTGACAAAGTAGGTTCCCTACACCAGGTAATAATATAACTACTACTAATAATATAATGTACTACTACTACTACTGCTACTATTACTACTACTACTACTATACAATAGTAATGATATAACTAATAATAACTAATATTATTTCAAAATAAATCATGAATAATGCTAATAAAGAACAGGCATAGATATTGACAAAAAATGACAGGGTTTTCTGTCTTTTTGTTTGATTGTTAGTTTTGACTTCATTCTCCACTGAAAATTACAGACATGAAGGAAGTTTTCTTGCTGATATATACTTCATATTTTAGAAGGTTTAGTACATATTATTTGTATTTTCCTCACAAATTGAAAGTGACCATTTTGCAAAGAAAATTAGTCTTCACAAAGGGTCATTGGTGTTTGTTTCTAGCTACTATCAGGCACTACTATTCAAGGTTTCTGTATGCCCAGTGGTGTAGGGTTCTTCATGTACGTATGAATAAAGAAACAAATTTTTCATTAATTCTCATCCTTTTTAGTAAGTATTCAGAAAGATTTGCCACATACTTATTCAAGTAGTTAACACTGAAAGAATATTTTTAAAGATTACAATAGTTAACCTGTAGTTCTGTATTTCCCCTCCAAAAAAAGAAACTGGTACTACCCTCTCCCTTCTAAGGGTGATTGAGTGTTGGAACAGGTTGCCTAGAAAGGCTGTGGAGTCTCCTTCTCTGGAGATGTTTAAGACATATCTGGATGCCTACCTGTGCAATCTGGTCTAGGGAGCCTGTTTTGGCAGGGCAGTTGAACAAGATGATCTCTAGAGTTCTCTTCCAACTCCTACAATTCTGTGATTCTGTGATTAAATTTGTCAAATCAAGATTTTATAATACAATACAGAAATGCTGAATTTCAGAAAAAAACACATTTGCACAAACAAGAAATTTGTAAACAATGTACTCAGACACAATTGTCAGAATAAAAATACTACATGAAGAGATAATTAGATGTTCATGCTTAATTATTGTTCTCTTTATCTGCTAGAGAGCCCTTTAAATAACTGATCTAGTTTCAAAAAACCTTCCAAATATTTACAAATACTTGCTAGCAATTTTTCGTATGCAAGTAACTTGATTCAGCACAAAGGATTAGGGGTGTTTATGTACGTTCTTAGCCTCTTCCCTAAGGGAAGAATCTTTGAATAGAGAGGTTCTCTTTTTCCATTTACTTCTTCTGTTCCCTCAAAAGCTTCTGAACTCTGAAGAAATTGCCATTTTCATCTATGGCCACTAAAGAAGGCTTTGTGGAACCTCTAAGAGAATAATGAAGAATCTTACAGAAGTTTCTGTATTTATTTCCTTTTGCCTACATAGACATTCTGGTTCTAAACATGCCAAAAGTTGTATACAGTAAACAACCATTTGAGACTAAGTACTTCATTAAGAGCAGGTAGAGTTTTAGCGACAGCACATGGAAGTTCAGGTTAAGGACAATAATTTCTGTCCTATATTGTAGTTATTGCCGCTGTCTCTAGCATTTACTCTCCTACACGGTATAAAAAGAAGTGGCTATATAGCATAAGGCAGATAGCAGAAGTGTGCACTCACCTGTAAATTTTTTGTTGTTTGTTTATTTCATTTGTTTTTTTTTGTTGTTGTTTTTTTTTCTCTCCTTTCTGTCCTCTGTGGAATGTGAATATTAACCTAACCTAAACTTATATATTCTCTGACATATGTTCTCTATACGACATCTAATTTCACTCATGGCACTGTGTCAACGGTTTACCAGGCTGGATCGGCCCGGTTCCGTGACGATTGGTGTGGGGTACCCGCAGACCCACACCCCAGGAAAGGGAAAGGGGGAAAGGGAAAAGGAAAAAGGGAGATGGGCCTAGAAACAAAACAGCGGCAACGATCTGAGGAGGAAAGCTAATTTACTAAATAAGATATCAGAAAGCAAAATAACACAATATAATACAATATAATTGGAATTGAAGCTAATAAATAAATAAAATGAGCAAGAGAGAGTGTCCGATAAACCGAAGGCCTTACGCTAACGCTGAAGGCGATAGGCAGCGAGCACCCACTGCTGAGTCGATCCCGAAGGAAAGAGAGTGTCCCGTGACTGCAGACAGTTTTTATCTTTTCCCTCTGAGCGGAAAATACGTAAAAATGTAAAGCATCGCAAAGTCCTCTGGGGAATGTAGTTCTCCTCTTCTGAGACAGGTATACCCGGAAATATCAATGATCTATGGAGTTGGAGTATTAACTCTTTAACTCTTAATGCACTACGTGTTGTTATGATGTGGAATACCAATACCAAAAAATCATAAAACCATGACACACTGCAAATCTGGTCTAACAAACGAACCAACCACCAAACTTCTGAAACAAAACAATCAGCCAACAAACGTCAAACCAGAGAAATACGCAACAAAAGTAAAAGCAGAAACTATCTAGTGGTAATTTTGTTTATATGGAGAAGTAAACATTTAGTTTCTATAGAACAAAAACTGAGATAAAATATCAACTTATTTAATGAGTGAATTCTGCAAAGCAAAATGAAAACATAATATGTTTCAAATCTTTTACTGCACTATAGAAAGATTAAAAAAAAAAAAAAGCCAGCAGATGTGTTGCACGGCAACACAGATGAAAGACTTTCATGTTATATTTATGATAAAAAAGTGTTAGTTTGCTGATCCAATCTGTGAATAGAACAACTCAGGAGAAATCAACAAGCAATTAGCAAGTAACCACATACACAGTTAACAGCCAATGGGAATCAATTATGTTTATCATAAAAGCAGTTCCTCTTGTATACACAGTGTTTAAGCAATCCATCTCAGTGTGCTGTGCAACCACAATACCGAGAACTATTTTGGAAAAAAAAACAAACAAACATCAGTGCACAAGACAGCATATTTAGTACTTTACAATAGAAATTAGGCAAAAAGGATCATACTTAGGCATTTATGATCATTTTTAGATTATCTAAGAAGTTTAAATTGTATTTGCTAGGGTAAGACTGTGTTAAACTGAAATGGATAAAATTCTAAGCTGATGGTTTATACACTCCAGAAAACAACAGACCTAATTCAGTAGATGTACCATTTTCATTATAAAATTGAGTTTGGCAAGTAGTTTAGAGGCAGTAGTTTTATTTATTTATTTAATTTAATCTCCATTGCTTTGAAAACTTCACATATTTTCACCACTGTCATGCACTGCTTTATAGGGAACCCTTAGACATGCCTCAGAGATTGCTGAGGCCATTAAAATAACATAGATAAGAAGAAAAGCGAAACAAATGGAGGGCTGGAGAAATAAAAATGATGAAGTGCTACATTACTTTATTAGAAGAATGTTCTTATACTTTTATTTGGGGAATTATGTAGAAGAAAATGAGAAAGCAATAACAGAGAAACTGGTTTTGAAGAACATTACAGTGCAGACAAATGCTTCCATGTGAAGAAGAGAGGGAGAAAAAAAAAAAAAAAGATTGATAGCTAAAAAGTAGGATATTCATACTACAAAGAGAGATGTAGTGAGTGATCAGATAGGAAGAAAAAATTAGGTATTGCTCATTCCAGTGGGGGGGTTGGGGGGAAGGGGAAGGAAGTTTATAGAGTTAGGGAAGGGAAGAGATTTTGGAAGAAAAGGAAATAAAGAGAATAATGAAGGATACAGGACAAAGTGATCTGATGTTAGAAGTGGGAAATAAGGAATTCTGTGGCTCTAGGTATTCCTGACTTTCATGCAGGGAGGGGTCAAACAAGTATTAGGAGACTATAAGTTAGAATGTTTTTCACATGTGGAATATTTTTATTTTAGTAATAACTAAGCTTGAAAAGTAGAACATTTTAACTGCGGTGATATCTGCTCTGGAATTTTGTATGTAACAATATTAAAGTTTTTTCTTTTTTTTTTTTTTGCTTACGTGACACTGTCATGGTTTTATGATTTTTGGTATTGGTATTCCACATCATAACAACATGTAGTGCATTAATAGTTAAACAGTTAATACTCCAACTCCATAGATCATTGATATTTCCGGGTATACCTGTCTCAGAAGAGAAGAAGAACTACAATCCCCAGAGGACTGTGCAATGCTTAGCATTTTTACGTGCTTCCGCTCACTGTCTGCGTGTCACGAGACACTCTCTCTTTCCTTTGGGATCGACTCAGCAGTGGGTGCTCACTGCCATCTCGCCATCAGCATTAGCGTAAGGCCTTTGGTTTATCGGACACTCTCTCTTGCGCATTTTATTTATTAGCTTAAATTCCAATTATACTGTATTATTTCGTATTATTTTGCTTTCCGATATCTTATTTAGTAAATTAGCTTTCCTCCTCAGATCATTCCTGCTCTTTTGTTTCTAGGCCCATCTCCCTTTTTCCTTTTTCTTTCCCTCTTCCCCTTTCCTAGGGCGTGGGTCTGTGGGTCCCTGGCACCAATCGTCACAGAACCGGGCCAAAACTACCCGGTAAACCGTTGACAATTTAGTAGCATCATTGTTATATTATTTCCTGGAAAAAGAAACTCATAATGGTTCAAAGAGAATTCTAGCCCTTTTTTAGGAACAAACTACATGCTATTACGAGTCTTTGTGGCTATACATTTTGAAATTTCTATACACAGAAAGAAACCAAAGGTTAAATACCGAGACGTAACAGTCTATTAATATACTTCTAAATAGTTGGGCAAAGTTTGAAGTCTAGTCTGTTGTTATTTTAGAAGCAGTTTATGTATTAATAGGTTGAAGAATAGAAGTATGTGAGACAGAAATACCTGTTCTCTTCATTACTCATTTTTAGGTAATTTTTCTTGCTATTTCTTTCAAAAAAAGTCATCCAGATATTTTGAAGTTTTAGTTCTTATTGTTTTAAGTCATGGATACTGTTAATTATGTGTATCATTCTTATGGTTTCTTTTAAGTGTTATTAATATTCAAATTTAATTCTAAATCGTTTCCCTTGTAAATTTATCTTCCTGATAAGCCATGAGACGTTTAATATATGATTGCATTAAACATTTGCTCTTTTACACACAAACCTTATTCTGTTATTGATTTTTTTAAATTATATAAATAAAAGCCCTAACAAAAATAATAATAAAGACTAAAAAAGAGCCACGATACCTTTATTAAGTAAATACAAATTGCAATAAAGAAAGTGATTCTCAAACCCAAAGGAGTCCAATCTGATCTGGAAATCTGTGTTTTTTAATCTCTTTTTTGAAAAGATACTACAGGTTAACTACAGGTTAAGTAAAGAATGCCAAAACAAAGAATAGCCACTTATTGCACAGTAACAGAAATAGAATTAGAACTTCAGAGTCTCTGCTTTGGATAAATATCAGGTTACAGTCAGACTTCTGTTATTCTCCCCCTTAAAATGGTTCCATTCTACGAGGAGGAGAGAATCATCCAGTCTTGTGGGAGATATAAATTCACAAACTCCCAGACTAGAATTCCCATTGTAGGATCAGTTTAGTCTCACTAAACCACAGAATCACAGAATTTTAGAAGTTAGAAGGGATGTCTGGAAATCATTGAGTCCAGCCCCCTACCATAGCAGCTCCCTAGACCAGATTGCATGAATAGGTATCCAGGTGGGTCTTGAACATCTCTGGAGAAGTAGATTGCACCACCTCTCTGGGCAGCCTGTGCCAGTGCTCCATCACCCTTACTGTGAAGAATTTCCCATGCACATTTGTGGAGAACTTCCTGTGCATCAGTTTGTGGCCTCATCCTGTTGCCACACACTGCTGAGAAGAGTCCAATAATAAATTAATAAATTGCACATTTTGATAGAATTAATTTAAAAATATTTTCTTCCTCTGGTAGGAAACAAAATCTAATTTAAAGGGGCTTGGATCACACAAAACCTGAAACATACACTAAAATCACTATATATTCTATTAACACTACTTATCTACATTTGTTTCAGTACATTTTTTACTAGAAGAAAAATGAGTTTGTAACTTTACCTCAAAAGCAAATTCTACACTGTAGTGCCAAAACAATTAACTTCTTGTGTTGTTTTTATCAGGTGTACCAAAGAACAACATACCTTTATTGCATGCACTGAGTTTATAATATTCTTAGGGATTACTAAGAAGATCCTCATTAGGTATTGAAAACAATGCAATTAGCTACATTGATATTAATGAACATTACCTTGACTTTTGCTACACTGTCTCCTGTGACAGGGAGACCACATGGATGCCAGGGTTCAGTCAAGAGCCAGAGAGAAAGAAGTTTTGTTTTTTTTTTTAATTTATTTTGTATATATATAATTTATTTATTGTGAACAGGGTCAACTTTGTGCTTACAGACAGTATTTCATTACTTTTCCACAAACAGCTCACTGGTTAACTATCCTGCTAAACAACAGTAAGTTTTTGTGAATTCTTATTTGTATATGCATAACAAAGCAGTGCCCAAATGCAAGGTGCCCAATGATCTTTCACCACATCCTTTGCTTTCTCCCACAGCTTCATGGTCAGGAGTTCAACTTTTTCACCAGCTATGAAATTTGCCAAGCCCCAAGGCCATATTCTCCTACAACAATCTGTAAACCTAATTAGGATATTATTGTCCCTATGGGTGAAAAATAAGTAGGTAAAAACTAGCTTGAATCATGAGGCTATGATGATTGTGGCTAATAAGTTTACCTATGCAGCATAATCAGTATTTTTAAACAGTTAGTCATCTAAAGGCCATCAGCCTCACACTAGTTCTCTCAGATGAGCAAGAAATGTCATAACTTTAAAAGGAAGGTTCCTTAACAGCATGTTAAAAACCTCATAGGAATAGCATTTGCAATTACTCATCCATAATGCATTGACAATACTTAATCCTGTCAAGATGTTTGCAAAAACTTAATAAATATGCAGAGGCATAATTAATTTTACTTTAAAGCACTCAGATGCCACCAAATTAGTCACTGCAGAAGTGCTTGAAAAGAATAACATCCTTATCTACATGCTGCTTTGAAAATATCACTTCAATAAACAAATGTTTGTGGCACATTTTTCTGAAAAGACAAACCATTTAGAAGCTGCTACTTAATAAATAGCTTTTCAGTTTCATATCCCTATATTAAAGGAAGAGCTGTAATTTTTCTCTTATTACATGGCAGGTGGATTATCTGACGCTTGTAGTGAATTGTTTTGTCTGGCCAAGAAATATGAATTTAACACCTCCTGCATTTTTTTTACTTTGTTCATAAATATAATTTTGTTTTGTTTTGTTTTGTTTTGTTTGTTTGTTTGTTTATTGCCCTGCTTTTAGTATAAATGGACCACCGGCAAGCATAAACTGATATATTGCCACCAATCTGAGAGAATTACAGAAATGTTTATCTCCCAGAATAACAAAATACTATTTTTTTTTTCTCAGAAATGCTAATGCACCCTAGAATATATCAAGAGGTTGACCCTAACATCTTGAAGTTAGGTACCAATTCTATAAAATAATTATTTTAAATTACAAAAATAAATCTATAAAAAGATTTACTGACAGTACTAAACATTGAGGAAGAGATTTAAATGACATTCCAGATGAATCAGGACCTGTGGGATAAATCTTGCTATTCTTTGAAGTTATTTTTTCTAAGATTTGTTGCACAGACAGTGCATCAATAGGTCAGAGGACTCTGATGGAGCCACAGTCTCCAACTTTAGGTATGTCTTGGAAGTGACATGGGGATCTAATCAGAATTCTAGCCTTCTGACCTGTCCAAAGCAATTACATCATGGATATTATGAAGATATAAGTATCAGATAAGAAAAGTTGAGGAATATAACAATGAAGAAAGATCTGTTACTATTAAGCAAATAATAATATGAACATGCCACTTTTACTAAAATAGCAATCTGACATGTTAAGAAAAAAAAACAACCTGCCAGTATATATTCACTTCTTGATTTTTCTTTTTCCTGTATATATATATTGTTTTCATTATGGCTTCCCTGTGATTTACACTTCAGTAATAAAATTGCAAGAGAAACTGGAATGGTCCTGGGGGGCATTATTCAGTAATACTACTTACTGTCCATAATAACATGCCTGCTGTAAAAAGAGTATTACCTAAACTATTAAGTATTTTCTCATCAAGAACAGTCTGTTACAGGACCTCAATGTAATCATAAGGAATTTTGAAATGCTGCTTAACTTAATCACATTTAATCATGTTTATCAAGTGGATGAGGTATTGCTCTGAAAAATACCCAGTGATCACTGCAGATACCAAATATATATTTGATAGATTCTGAAATATTGAGCTACTATTTGTTATTTCTCTTTCAAAGTAAAATAATTAGCAGTCTGTTCAAATCCTCCACTGTGAAGCATTTGTATATCTTCATACTGCAAACTGATTTTGGACCTCATCTCAGTCACATTTTGCCTAACCCATCTCTCAGACAACTGTGCTGTGAACCTTAACTTCCTGCTGAATTTATGAGATCTATGAAAGGGTGAAAACTTTGCAGTACATTAAAAAGTCCTTCTGGAGGGCACATTCTTATGAAAAAGTGTACCTTAATGGTATTTAGCACATAATCACTTATATATTCTTTCACATTTTCTAAAAATGAAACAAATCAAAACTTCAAAAATGTTAAATGCTTCAATCAGGTTCTTACTACTTACTTATTCACTTACTAAATGAATCAATCAATAAACAATTAACATATATTTATGAATATTTTTATAGTTTATTAAATAAATAATTTGTTAATGAATTTATGTGAATATAATTAAATATATAAATACAAAATCTTTTTACCATACACTCTGAGGGACCTATCTTGTAATGGGGACTGTGTGGAAAGGTGAAGACTACTTCAGCATCCTAAATTTGTCACCCGATACCCATTCAGAACTACTCTGTACATTTCTAAAAAAGATAATCTCTACCTCTCCTAAGCTCTAACACTTAGAAGCCAATGAAACACAATTGCTCATTCAGATTTCTTCAAATGAAAAAAAACAATTCTCAAAATAAAGACAAAATAGCTCCAAACATTAAAATTTGCTGCTACTTGTGTGTTTCAGTTCAGGAAAAACCTCCTTAGAAAATTAAAGGACTTAGACTAAACAGAATTCCACAAAGACCACCCTGTGTCAGTGTTTTTTTAATAGCAAGGGAAAATATGGCATACTTGAAAAACAGAAAAATATGGCATACTTGAAAAATAGTATTCTCCTAGGGAAGTTGGCAGCCCATGGCTTGGACAGGCAAACTCTTGGCTGGGTAAGAAACTGGGTGGAGGGCTGGGCCAAGGGAGTAGTTGTGAATGGAGTTAAATCCAGCTGGCAACCAGTCACAAGTGGTGTTCCCCAGGGGTCAGTACTGGGGCCTGTTCTTTTCAATATCTTTATTGATTACCTGGACAAGGATCTTTGGTCCCCAATAAGTTTGTAGATGACACCAAGTTGGCTGGAAGTGTCAATCTGCCTGGGAGTGGTGAGTCCCCACAGAGGGATCTGGACAGGCTGGATAGCTGGGCTGAAGCGAATGGAATGAGGTTCCAACAATACCAAGTCCTGGGTCCTACACTTTGGCCACAACAACCCCAGGCAACGTTACAAGCTTGGGGCAGAGTGGTTGGAAGACTGTGTAGAAGAAACAGACCTGGGGGTATTGGTCAGTGCTGAACATGAGCCAGCAGTGTGTCCAGGGGGACAAAAAATCCAATGGTATCCTGGCTTCTACCAGAAATACTGTTGCCAGCAGGAGTAGGGAAGTGATCTGTACTCAACAATAGTGAGGCCGCTCCTTCAAGCACTGTGTTTGACTTCGGACCCTTCACTGCAAGAAAGACATTGAGGCTGTGGAGCATGTCCAGAGAAGGGTAGTGAAGATGGCGAGGGGTCTGGACCACAGGCCTTATAAGGAACAGCTGAGAGAGATGGAATTGTTCAGTGTAGAGAAGAGAAGGCTCAGGGGAGACCTTACTGCTCTCTATGACTACCTGAAAGGAGGTTGTTGTGAGCCCCTTCTCTCATGTAACTAGTGATAGGATGAGAGAGAATGGCTTTAAATTGTGCCAAGGGAAATTCAGACTGGATGTTAGGAAATTCTGCTTTTCCAAAAGAGTGCTCAGGCACTGGAATGGGCTGCCCAAGGAGGTGGTGGAGTCACCAACCCTGGAGGTACTTAAGGAACTTTTAGATATTGTCTTGAGGAACATGGTTTAGTGAGAATGAGTGGTGATAGGCAGATGGTTGGACTTGATGATCTTGTAGGTCTTTTCAACCTTGGTAATTCTATGATTCTAAGTGTTGAAAGAAACAGCCCAGGAGCCACTCAGGATAGTGCAATGGAAGGGCAGGATGTGCTTCAAGCGTGGAGCAGAAGCTCCCTATACCTCAAGAGAGGACTGTAGAGGAGCAGGCTGTCCCCCTGCAGCCCATGAATGCCATGTAGAGCAAATCTCCCTTTGCAACCATGGAGGAGCCCTCCCCAAGCAGTGGATGAGGCATGAAGGTGGTACAGCCCATGGATACCTGCTCAGGAGTAGCCCCGGGCTGGAGCTGCAGCCCATGGAGAGCAGCCCGTAGTGGGGCAGGAGGGCTGAGGGAGCTGCTGCCCACAGAGACTTGCGTGGAACAGAATGCACCTGGAGGATGAGTCCCATAGGACATACACATACAGGAGCAGTTCTTGAGAAGTGCAATGTGTAGGAATCCGATTTTGGATCAGTTTAAGAGGGTTCCCATTGTGGAACAGGGGAATACAGTGAGGAAGAAGGAGGAGGAAGTTATTATATGGGGAGGGATAATGTAGAACAGAGAGTAGATCAGGATGGATGAGAGGAGGTTGTTTTTAGTTTGTTTTTAGAATCATACTATGACTTAAGTTGGAAAAGATCTTAAAGGTCTTTGAGTTCCAACACACCTATCGTGTCAGGGTTACCAACCACTAGATCAGGATTTTTGTTCTCACTGCTCTAATCTGTTGTCAATAGACAAGGAATTATATTAATTTCCCTCATGCTGAGTCTGTTTTGTCCATGGTGATGATTGCAGCTGCTGTTTCATAAGCATGAGAGTGCCCCATTTATCCATGTTGCATGCATGACAAGCTTTAAAGCTTGCAAAATGTGAATAGATGCCTGTGATTGGGCAACCTAGCAGAGATGTTTCTTGGAGTAATAATTTTGAGGTGCAATTGATTTGACCCAATTTAGAAATGCGCCTTCCAATTCAATTAAACAGCTTTAAAATACTGACTTCTCATTGTTAAGAAAGCCCAGCTAAATTCTGCAAGTGCAACAGTAGTACATTTAATAGAGTACAATGATCTTTTCAGCTGAACAGATGTGACCACTGTCTGCTTTAAGATGTGACAATTAAAGACTCAGTTCGATAGTCTTTATGTAGACTTACAGTGCTGCCTAAGATACCACAGAATATCTGAAACAACTCCATGCTTTTCTAGAATGCCAGCTTGACAGGTTACATACAGTCCTCCTGAGTGTGTAAAAGACTAATTTCAGGCAACAGAAAAAAACTTCCTCTTTTTCTTTTTGTTTTGTTTTGTTTTTGAGCTAGAAGTAGTCAATTTAATCTGGTTTTGTTAATTACAAAGGCCTCATAAACGAGATTATTATAATGTATTTTATATCCCTGTTAAGTAACATTGAGCACTGCAAAGGAATTGTGGGCTGTAAAGGATCCCTAATGGATGCAACAAAAATGGCAGTCTAAACAATATATTTATATTTTTATGTTACTTACTTACTTATTAGTGTATCCCTTTGCTGACTGTGGTAGAGTAGTATTAATTTCTTTTGTTAAAACTGCCTCCTTTCCCCCAATTTACCTGTTACTTTTAGGTTAATGCAACTTCACATATTCCAATAACACTCCAGAAACTTTCTTTCTCCATATTCTGAGTTTGCTACTTTTTTATTTGTGAACATAACTCATTGTAACTCTTCGTACCATTACTCATCAACCCTGAATTTCAAAAGAAAGTATTTTCCAAATTTTTCTGCATAGTCGTCATGGAATACATCATGATTATAGTATATGTCATTCTTTTCTTTACAAGTAAGATTGCTATTGAAAGAAAATAAGCGGTTTTATTCAGTTCTTATCTACATACTTTCTCAGATGTCAAATTCCTTCTCATTGTTTTCTGTGGACTTTCAAGCTTCTTGTGTTTTACTTGAGTCACTTCACATTAGCTTTTCAGAAATAATTCATAAACAAATTACTGATTACAAAATAAACAATATACTGAATTCTTCTGTCAAGAGCTGCCCATGGGGTATCTAAATGGCACTAGATATATTTTTTTAATATCTATCTTATTAAATCAATCTTGAATATGAATTTTTATTGTTGGATTCAAAAAGTGTTCATGTTAAAGAAATTACCTATAATGTCAAATATGTTCAATTGCTTTGTATAAACAGTGACAAAATGTACTGCAGTAAAAAAAGTTATGATGTAGCTCGTAATATTTCATGATTTTTATTGAATCCCTCAGATTAGATATTTCTTACACAAAGATGCAAAAAACATATTTCCTAAGAAGTTCATTGTCTCTCTTCTCTTTACATTTCTGATACATACAGTACACATGATTATTAGCTGTAGTATGTCACAGACGTTACTACATTCTACAATCAAGACATTTTTTCCCCTCATCACTTGTCTGAGATATCTTTATTTATTAGTTATTTAATCCTTATTTTTGACCATTATATTTCTATGATATTTATATTTAAAACGCTTAATGCTTCACTTCTCTTCTAATTTGTTACTTTCTTATACAAGTTTTTGAATATATTTTTTTTAAGTTTATTAAATCAACTTGTAACCATGCTATTCAGCCTGCTGGGAATTACCTAAGTATTTCTAGTTTTGCATTCTCTGTAATACATGTAAGGAAATGATTTATCCCATTATTCAATTCATGAATGAAAATGTGGAGTAAACTAAGACTTGAACCTACCTTAGTTTGAAGTATTTGATAGCATGGCACACTCTATGAAACAAGCTATGAACACATTTTTAAAATTTCATTGCTCACATCTTTTAATTCTGTCATGCACCAGTGAGCGTGTTAGAGTAGCAGAATTCTTCATGACTCTCTTATACTATAAGAGTAACACTATCCTTGAGGTTCAGGTGCAGGGCTTTGAATACAGACACATACCAGTGCATGTGTACCTATATCTCCTAAGCTCCTATGAGAATTTTTCCTTAATCTTGAACTTGTATGCATGGTTTCATCCAAAGGAGAAGGCGGTTTTTTGATCCTTACCAAGAGTGGATGGGAAGACAGAAGTTGCACAGTTGCAGGTATTTTTTTTTTTTTCTTGTAGTTATCACATATCCCGAACACCCTGTGTCTGATTTCCTTATGCTATCTTCTGTATGCAGTCCTTCTGGATTGTTCCATTGAACTGGGATTAATTTGGCTGATAAGATTTCTTGTTGGTTGTCCCTTGTCTGTTTCTAGACAGATATTGGTGTTCTCTACCTTTTTATTGTAGTTAGGTTTTATAACTTTCAGCAGCACTGCGATGTCAAACAACATGCCTTCAGCTGGAGGGAAAACACAGACTCCCCTACAAGCATTGTCTTTTCTTTTTTTTTTCCTTTCACGAGTTTCACAATTTTCCCCTGTAGATTTCAGTCAAATTACATCAATTTAGTATTCTAAGCATGTGAAATCAATGCCATCTTTGATTCAGAGGGAGATTTTTTGGCTTTGATTTTTCTTATACCAAGACATAAATGCTGTGGACGAAACCTGTCAAGTTCATATTAAAAGAAAATCCACAGTTTTCCCAACCTCCTTTTGCTGTGCATGTGGAAATATCTTCCATCACGGTCAGCTACACAATTTTCCCAGGAATTGAAGTGAAACTACCTGAATTATTGTCTACCAGATTCTCTTTTTTTTCCTGCGGATACATACATGTAGGTATGTTGTCAATATATATTTCTGTAAGCATATCCTTTTTCTTTCAGTTTTATTTTCTTGGATGGAGGTGACCAGCTCTGTTCTCTGTGACCTTCCAAAGTTGAAAAAGCTTTGCAGTGATGACTTTAAACCATCCTTTGATGCATTTGGTCAGGTCCAACAGACCTGTAAATTTCCAATTTTACAGATGGTATTAAGATCAACTCTTACATATTGTTGGTGGGCTACCATTTGCTTTGTGATTTCTTCTTTCCATAGGGTCTCGGAAATTGATGTTGTCCTTAAAAAAAGAGGTAAAAATAGGACTGAAAACTTCAGTCTTGTCTGTGTTATTTACAACTGACTTACAACTAGCAGCCTCATTCAGAAGCAATCATATGTCTCCCTTATGCCTGCCTTTGCTATTTACATATGGAAATAAGTCCTGAAAGTTTGAGTTTCAGCTGAACTTTTGCCTTCTTAACTGCATTTTTACAAGTTTAGGCAATATCTTTGTATTCCTCATTTGACTTCCTTCTTTCTATATCTCAAATGCTTATTTTCTTATTTTCCTTGCATTTCAGATCTTCCAGTAGCTCACTGCTCAATAAGATTGGTTTATTAGTATTCATACTCTTTTTAATCTAAAAAAAAAAACAAACTTTTTTTTTCCTTCTTTCCCTTTTTTTTGCTCCTCTTACCCTGTTAAGGAGAATGGATCACACTTGTGTGTTGAAAATGCAGTTTCTGGAATCTCCCAGCACTTTCAATTTTATTTTACTCTCCAAGCCAGACAGGCTCCCTTTGGATCACTCCTAACAGTTCCTTGAATGAGATGAAGTATGCTCTTCTGAAGTCCATCAATTTTATTCCTTTATTTATCTTTCTCATGCCTCTTAAGATCTTAGTGTATAACATTTTAGGATGACTGTAGGCAAAGCTGCTTTTGAAAATCCTGTTTCCAAGCAGGACTTTGATATTTCCAGGCTGTAACTCTAGAAGGGTAGCAGTCCTTGACACTGTGTTCATTAACCGTGTTACGAATTTGTCTCTGAACCCATGCAAAACCCTCCTTGATAATTTCCATTCATTCAAACTGCTCTTTTACACAGCTTACAATACTCCTCTTTTCTTTATGCTTTTATGTAACTGTTCTTTTCACTAATTTTCATTCTGAAGTGTACTTATAACACTATATTTTAAATGCCTCTGTGTAGTTGTAACTGGTTTCTGATAAAATCCTTACATGCTTGACCTATTCCTTTTCAGTAATATTCATTCATGTCCTTGTTTTCAGTTTCATACAGTTCATTTTTTAATATATTATTAAGTCATTAAGTACTTGTTACATTATTTCACTGTACCTCATTTAGTCAGGAATAAGATATTTTGCTACTAGTTCATTCATCTCATTTTACTGCTCCTACTCCTTAGTTTCCTTAAGCCAGTTTTTTTTTTGTTGTTGTTGTTTTCTTTTTCATTTTCTATTTACATAATCACTTTTACCTGTATTACCTTCTAACTTTGGATGCTCAATAATTTTCCTCTAAAGATTAAACTGAAACTATAATGCTAATGTAAGATAACTACTCTAGAATTAGAATTCAGTCCCCACTATAGCTGACCTGTGTCTGGAATATGCTATTCCTAGGCAGTTCCACCAGTGATTTTTTTTCTGTAAAGTACAGTGAATCTTCACTGGAACCAGTTAAGATAGTACACAAAAAAACCTCACGATGTGTCAATAGCTGCTTCCAGCGTATGTTTTCTCCTGTATGTATTCAATTAAACGTAATGAACCTGTCATTCTTACATTTAAACATCAAATCCCTTTTCAAGTTATAGGGTAATGAACAGATTACAAATTCTGTAAAAAAATCATGATAAGGGCATGAAACAAAAAGTCACCACAATTGTTTTCTAATCCATATGGAGAAACTTGAAGTTTTATTTTTATATTGAAATTTGATTTTAAAATATTGTTTTTAATTGCAATGTCTAATTTATCCTGACCTATAGATTTGTAGAACTGAATATTTGCATATAGGCCACATCTTGAATGCCATATCCAGTTCTGGTCTCCTCAGTACAAAAAAGACAGAAAATTTGTAGAGTGGAGGGCCACAACAATTACTAGGGGCCTGGAACATCTCCCTTATGGGGAAAGGATGGAGATATTCAAGACCAGTCTGAATACCTTCTTGTGAGACCCACTGTAGGAAACGTGCATTAGTAGGGGTTAGATTAGAACTAGATACTTCCCAAAGGTTCCTTCCAACCCTTGCAATTCTGTGATTCTGAAAATATCCCAGAATGGTGAATGCTGCATGTTTAAAATAAATGTGTTCTACTTACTAATCAGTGTATAAAATATTCTACTTGTTGTCCTGCAAGCAGATCAATTTGGTAAGAAAATCTTGCAGTTTCACAGGATGTAAGACTCTTTTTCTTTCAAAAGATCAAGTATTCTCCTCATTAGAAAATAACAACAAAACAAGAGCTCATTACATGGAAGTTTAGACATATTATGGTTATTATTATCTATTATTAATAATAATGAAAAAATGTAAAAATAAATAACATATTGCCATATTTTACTGTTGTTATTTTGTTGGTAGTGATATCATTACTGCTACTGGCATTTGTACTTCACTTTATCTGTTAATAGTAGAAGTTATTAATCTGCTCATATGGATATACATTGGGAGAGAAGATGTAGGCTACCAGACTTTTCTTACATTTGAATACAGAAGAAATGGAACTGAAGAAGAATTTGTATAGAATCATTCCATCACAGAGTTGTTTTGGTTTAGAGAACCTTAAAAACTTTGAAGATTATCTTGTTCAACCCCTCATCCATAAGCAAAAGCATCTTTCTTAGACTAGGATAGTCAAAGCTCTATCTAACTTGATTTGTTTTAATACAGCATGCACTACTTCTCCCACAGAACCCCACCACCCTCACCATAATAAACTTCTTCCTTATACCCACTCTAAGTCTCTCCTCATGCATGATACAGAAGAAACTTCAGGCCAGCATCATACAGTTGTGAAAACATGCAATTAATAAATTATTTTCTGATTATTCTGAATGTTTTCTTTCAGGCACAAGTCATGTAAAATTACGTGTTCAGTCTGAGAACTTTAAAGTGCTTGTTTCAAGCATGTAGGAGTCAAATAGCAACAAGATGTCAGAAATTGGGTTCAAGAGAAGAATACCAAATTCAGTAAACATATGATTCAAGAAATGCATTATTGACATCTTTACAGTACATGGAACTGAAGCACATTTGCTAGAAGTACTAAATTAAACACAGCAGCAACCAACATCTGGATTGATAAATAGTAACGAAAGAGTTCCTACCAATCTTTCTGAATACTAGGTGTAAGGCACACATGACATATACACACAGAGTGGGAATCAACGAGAATCAAAGCTGTAGTTTCCATTTCTCAACTGACAGCTTAAAATAGCAAAAAAAATGAAGGAGAAATGTTGGGCAATGGAATTCACCTGTTAAAATGGTGCTCTTATGTAAAAGAGAAGGAAAAAATGAATCAAGAAATGGTAAGCCTGATGGCAAGACTTTTTTATTCTAAGAAATGTAAATATTAGCAACATAATTTTGCTAATGAAGATTCAAGAGTGACAAAAAAAGTAGTACAATTAATACTATAAAAAGCAAAAAAAGAAAAAAGAACATCATAGGATTATATTCAAATACTTCAATAAACTTTTGGAATTACATTCAGTAGAACAAAATAGAGCTGTGAATACACTTTATTTGTAGTCCAAAAAATACCTGTTAAATATCTGACATGATTAACAGGTATTAAATTTGTTCATACTGCTTTTGTTTTTGTTTTTTGCTTTTTTAATACAATAGCAAATTTCATTAAACTGTGGTTGTCATTTTTAATATTTCTAACTTAAACATATTGGAAACTTAACTTTTTAGATCCTGAAATTAAAAACGACTAACACAGTCGTCTCAGTCTAAATTAACTAAGAATATGCTTTATCTCCATGAGATTTGTAACAATTCTTTTCTTTCTCAGCTAATGATATTCAAATTAACTTTTATGAATGAGAGCAATCTGATCTTGTAGGAGTTTTATTATCTTTCCAATAGTTTAAAATTTTTAGCTAAAACATTTTGTAGAAAGGCAGATATGGATAGCCATTTAACAAAATAAATTCATTACCATGTCCAGCCCACTTTACCTCTTGAAACACTGTGCCTTTCACAGATGAATTTGACAATTATTTTTACAAAATTAAAAACAAGACACTCTAATAATCAAGATAGATTTAAATTTTGTCTGGAATATTTCACTCTACTGTTTAAAATATATTTTACCTTTCTTACAAATTTTTCAAGAGTGACTCCTTAGGAGCATTGTTTTATACTTGTTATTACCTAACAACAGTGCATATTTTCACTGTCTTATACATCTGCAATATAGAGAAACAGACACACTTTCTGACCTATTTCTGACCAAATAATGTTTTTTCTGTAAATTTCCTTCAGAGATAACATGAAAATCAGAATTGTCTCCACTGCTGGCAAAACAACATATGTTAAGAAAGAGACTGGGAAGCATGGAAGTCTCTTTAAAGAAAAAGTTAATGGTGTAATTAAGGAGTCCGTTTTATATTTATATACAAAAACAAACAAACAAGCAAACAAAAAAAAACCTTTCAATACCCTTAAATAACCCTTTTTTTTTTTTAATCTGCTCATTCTTAGATGACATGTCCTTCATTAAGTATGGATAGCTCCATTTGATAATAATAAATATAAACTGTAGAGAAGTTGGGTTCTCTTCACATTTTATTTTGTATTCATGACTGAGCAAAAATTCTCTGCAGAATATAAGTCAAGGCTGAAAAGAATGGAAGGTAGTTTGTTTTAACATTGCATCCCTTCAGGCTTCAAGTGAACTTCAGGAAAACATCTATTTTCAGTTATTTGCTTACTCTGAAGGGACTGTCAATTTTATTGCTTACAGAACAAACACCTAAGGAAACACAGTACTCTGCAGTTTCCGAATCAGATTAAGCTTTCTGTGTACACTGTTTCTTAAGTACTTGTTTGTTATTAAGTCTGTACTTGTCATGCATCAAATTACCACTGATCTTGTTTTTATCCTTCTCTTCATGAAGATTCATTTCTTTTTATTTCTTGATTTTAATTTTCTTTACATGCTGACTGCAATACTTCAGATAGAAAATGATTAATGTTTATATATGAGAAAGTTGTCTGAATTCTAAGACTCTGCTATTTAGCCCACTTCAATGGAAAGCACAATATTTCTGTTTAGGAATCAATTTTTCTACGATGTATACAATGGCTTACTTGTCAGAATTCATGGGATCACACTGACATCACCTTGGCCTTGGATAATGAAGTGGAACAAAAAGATTACAGAATGTGTACATCAGCCTTTGTTCTAGTATATCTTAAAATCTTAAATTTCTATACAGAATAAATAAGAATAAAAAGTGTAGCTAGTAGTCTTAAATAAAAACTGGCAGTTCATGACAGAGATTGAAATATATTTGTTTTCAGAATAACTGATATAATTTTATCAAACTGATATAAGCATTTAAACTTTGTTAACTCTGATACCTCTTGAAGAGACCACTTCACTATTTTTAGTCTTTTTTTTTCATTAGTTGTCAACTGCTTCCAGACTGAAACAGTCTAATTCTAATAATGTCAAAGTAATAATAATAAAACATTTAGAATCAAAAGATCATGGCAGTGAGTTTTATGAAGAATAAGCCCATGTGAAAGAAGACTCTAACTCACTGAAGAAATTTAGTTTAATTCAAAGCTAACAAATACAAACAATTACAAAAAGAACATTACTATTCCATATGTCCCATTAGATATAATATACAGTCTCCTCAAATTGTCTTATCTTTTGCTGCTACACTAGAACATATTCCATATTTGCAAGTCAAGAAAAGGCATAATTTAACTGAAGCTGCAAATCTTAATGCTTAATGGTTCATTTTCTTTTAAAAGTGATCTTGAAATATCTTAAAAGCAGGCTTTCGAATAGTAAGCTTTGTTAATACATTTGGTAGATGAATGAGTTACTTAAAACTGAAGAAATTTTTTTGACTTGCTGGAAACATTAAACAGCAGAAACATAAAGCCATCATTCTTCATTAATATAAAAATAGATCATGCAATTTTTATTTACTAGTGTAGTCTGAATATTTCCAGAATTCTATGACTGGTTCGCTTCAGAAAGATGAGGGGATTGTTTTAAGGTGAACACAGAAAGAGATCTAGTGTCACATACTGTTATGGCCGTCTAGTATGTACCTGTTGAATTCCAGCTGCTACCCCAGAAAAGAAAGATCTCCTCTAGAACCTTTATTATGTATTCCATTATCACAGAGCTATATTATTCAGCTAAGACTAACGATGCTATCTGGGAAAGGCAACAGAATATGACTTTGAGATTCATTGTCTTCTCAGAACAAGCACCTTTTATCTCTTATATATCTGCATTGGTATTAGCCATATTTTATTCCCACTCATGAAGCCTCAGTGAAAACATTTTAAAAGAATTGTGTACATTTTCATCATGTCAGTTAGGTTTTCAGAATAATGTTTGATATTTACTACAGGTACATATAAATTCTCATTTACCTTAATGGAGATAAGATGCAATTCTCTTGAATCTGAGTGATCAGTTCAATCGCTGAAATCAATTTAATTATTCTTAGAATATTGTTCAGCTGACATCACTAAACATATTTCTGTAACAGCTTAACTACCGAGTTATATGGAAATTATTAACTGTTACAGAAGGAGGTGGTGTTTTATTATTGTTCTTGTTTGTCATTTTGTGTTTGCCTGTTTGCCTGTTTGTTTATTTTGCTTTGTCATTTTCTTAATTATCATTTTAAATTAAAAGCAATACAATAAATAAACCATTAGTATATCTAGTCAATTTCATCTTTGTAAACTTTCATGATGATGTGTTTTTGCTCCAATTTTTATTCATAGTTAATGTGCAACAAGTATTCATTTTAAATCCTTTCATTATTTCAAAGTTGAATAGATTTGAAGGCCTCTTGTTTCTTTAACTATAATGTATTTTAGTTTAAATCATAGTTTGTGTTGCATAAAATAAAACAGTACGAAATATACAAAGGTATTCAAGACATTCTTACAAGCAATTCTCAACTTGGAAAAAAACAGGTGTCTTTAGAAGCATTTTCTATTTGGAGAAATACTGCAGATCATAAATGAATCTGAAAAGTCTGTAGCTCCTAAATTTAAGATGCCAGGTGTTTGTAATAAGAGGTAAATTCATCTATCCCCCCAAAATTCCTTTGTAGGTTTAAACCTTGTCTTTTTATCTGACATAATGAGGGCTCAATTTTAATCTGCTTCTTGAATATGGTGCTTTTAACCAAAATAACTGAACTGCATAAATTTGCATCAAAAACAATTTTTACTAGGTCCACCCTTTTATTTATTTTTATTTTTATTATTATTATTATTTTTTTTTTTCCCACAGAAAATACCTGTAAGCCAACACTTACTGGTATGTTGACACAGCTGTATTTATGTAACCAAAAATCATATAAAGACAAAGAAAATGTAGGAGTTTAGGTCATCATGAGGAAAAAAAAAGATAAATATTTCATCACTCTAGTGATTATCCATCCTCAATGAAACTGTTCATATTTATATATTTAAAAACACTATTTCAGCTCAAAAAGCAGTGTTTATTGCAGTTTTGGTTCATCATTGATTGTTGTAGCTGCATGTAATAAACAAGACAGTGATTGTCAACCTGCTTTTCATTTGTTTTGTTTCTGAGAACATATCCAGCACTGAGCACTGACTAGAAGATATCCTGGGAGGTATCTTACGTATACATGAAAAGCAGAAAAACATTCTGAAATGCTAGTCATTTTATCTTAATAGATTTGTACTTCAAATTCATAAACAGTATGTGTTCATAACTGTCCATCTCTTCGAAGCAAAAGACCCAAAATGCTTGTGGCACATATGCAGGACACTATCCTACATTCAAAGCAAATTAAGCACGGTTCAAATTTGTGATTGTGGTTCCTGATTCTTGTGACTCCAATTCTTGAGTGTTTCCTTATGTTATAATACATTTTTCTGAATATTTGGGATGAGGAAATGGTGCTTTCCTGATGGTGGGAGGTCTAAGGAGTTAGATGAGTCCTTCAGCCACTGCAGAGTAGGAATAGGCAGCAGCTTAGCACTAACTGGTGAAGTTGACAGAGAGTTAGACTGTAGGAATGTGTTTTTAACATCTAGATTTCAAGGAGAGAAACTTAAACCTAGAACAAGATTAAATACAAAAGATTAGGAAGATTTTAACAGAAAGCTTCGTAACCTAGAGTCCACAGCCTAGAAATGCTGAATAATGTAGATGGTGTGCATATGATATGTGGAGGAGTGAGAACTGTTAAGTGAAGAATTAAGTCTTCTGGGAGTTGTAGTTCAATCTTCTCATCTGAGACCAGGAAACTGGAACTCATGAAATATATAATGGCAATCTAGGGGACTGCAGCATTCACTCTTTAACTCCCAGTACACTGCATGATGTTTTGATGTGGAATATCTATGAAAAGCCATGAAACTGTCATTTAGCTAGGTGAAATTTTATTTGCTTTAAAATAACAGAATTGAACTGGTATTAATATTTTACTAGCTTGTGCAATTAACTTACATTAATATCAGTCTCTTGCTGTCTGTGACAGTTAATTGTTTAAATTTGAATCAACTCTTCCTTTGTTCCAACTCCTTTCTTAATAGAATTCTAGTGAGAAATTCTACAGTTAATAATTTTAAAGTACCTACTTTCAAGAATTAATGTAATCAGAGGACTCATTACTAGGTAATTCTGCATATAGGTTTCCATCAGTGTGATTAGGACCTTAGTTATTCACCTAAATAGGTTGTGCTAGATGTTTGTTTCACAGTGTAATTATAAGAGAATCTTCCTATTCTCTTAATGCACATATGCAGCTTTGAGTGATAGTTTGCTTTTTTTAGACTACAGAAGTGCACAGATCCTGTGAGACTATGTGCTCTTAGCTAATCTTATATACTATCCTTATGCAAATAATGTTCCTTTTCTGATATGATTTTTTCTTTCTTTTTTTTTTTTAACAAATCTGTAAGACAGGATATAAATGACTGTGTACACTTCTTTGAGAGTACCTGGTCAAGGAATTTTTCAATGTAAATAAATAAATAAATAAATAAATAACAAGAAATCCATACACAAGAACATAAAGCTACACGGACCTAAGTGAAACATGATAAGCGAGGCATGGGTGAGAATGAAACCTGGTCAGTCAGACGTTTTTATATGGATATTTGTGAGTGTGAAAATATTTATTCCAGATGGGTTACCAAATTGGAAGATTTTGTCAATTGGGAAAAGGTAAAAAGGGGGAAAATAAGAAGTAAAATATACAAACAGGAAATTAACACAACAAATACAGAGGCAATGATAAAAAATAAATCTTCCAGTCATACTAATTAATGAGCTATCAAGAAGCATCAGGCACCACTTCCAGGAAGATCAAACTGGACTTGGCAACTGGTAAGACTGTGAAGTTGGAATGATCCAAGACATGGGATTGAGGGGGGGAAAAAAAGCGACAGAAATAAAGAAACACATAAGAGCATACACAAGATAAAGGGGAACAGGGAGGAAAAAAAAAAATGAGGTGAATAAATAGAACAGGGACTGGTCTTATGTAAAGCGGGACCAGTCAACATGATTTTCTGGCTGAGCCTTCTGCCTGATTTACACTGTCTGCTGTATCTTCTTATTAAATCGTTTATTTGCTACCAGTCTATTCTCACTTTCTATCCTGTATATATGTGTACTGTAAAGACTCTGTGCCAGCTACTAGTGAGATCTGTGTCTACGCAAGGTGGCCCAAGAGTGTCTATGCAATATCAGTGTATGTAAATCCATGGGCCCCAATGGGATGCATCCACGTGTGCTGAGGGAGTTGGCAGAGGTGATTGCTGAACCGCTCTTTATCATCTCTGAGATGTCAGTAAAATTGATCTAAACTTAAGTCTGAAGGGAAAAGAAATTATTCTAAATACATGTTCTGTGATGATGTCATAAGTTCTGTTTTCTAAAATAGATATACATTTTTGTGTACTTCAGTAGAAAAGAATGATTTTATTTTTTTTTCTCTGCATTCTTGTGAAGATCCTAATTAGACATTTAAGAGAATGACTAAGTTTCTAATCACTGAAATCCAGAGCTCCAGCACAATGGTTGCTAATTAACTTCATGTGAAAATTTATAAGGACTCCAGTTGTATGGTTTAGAAAGAGGATTTTACAACAAATACAAACAAATACAAACATACAGAAACCATTTTCATGCTTCCAGGTATCTGATTTGCAAAATTATCAAAAAGATTTCCTGGACAAGCAAAATGCATCACTGGATGTTACTGGTATTTTTTTTTTTTTTTAATGTTTTCCCTAGGCTTTTTTCATCAGTAATGAGACCACTAGTTCATCTTCAAAGACTTTGGAGAGTAAAAATTTCTTCATCAATAAACTGACTCATGAAGTCAAAAGAGCTTCAGAAATACAGATTTTAGAGACAGAACATTTGTTAAAGATTTTAAGGTTTTGTTGCAAAAAAGAAAAACCTTTACAAACAAACAAACAAAAAAATCCCACACGTTTTGAAACCTACTATTATTTTACATATGTAGAAATGTGTTACAGATGGCAGATGCACCTTGTTTTAAGATGAATGTTAATAGGAAGTATCCCTGCTGATTAGTGTTTTGTGCTTGCTCTTCCAGCTGCCGCATCTGGCCTTGCAGTAGATGCTGCCACCCTCCCTGGGATCCTGTTCCATGCACATGTGAGAGTAGCTTCAGTAACTATTTTTGGACAGTTGAATTCTAAGAAAACTGCAAAGGGTGCAGCATAACTACAACAATACTTTAAAAACTGATTTTGAATAATTCTGAGAACACCTCTCCCCATGCTGTCCTACTGTGGATCTGGTGGCTGTGGCCATGGCTGAGGAAAGACAGATTTCCCACAGGGGCTGCGGTGGCTTTGCCTGGTGGGGCCCCTGCTCTTTTTGTGGACAGCAGAGTGGGGTTGAGGGGATGCAACAACCCTTTGTGACACAGGATGGGTGTCAGGCACTTCCCCAGGGATATTCTCGAAAGTAGCTATATGTCATGTGAGAAACACACCCTCATATATTTCTATTTGTGTTGAATGTATGATTCACAACAACAGCTGTTATGTTGCTCTTATTTGGCTTAGTTAGGTATTTTTTTGTTGTTGTCTTTTTTTTTTTTTTTTTCAGTTACTGTTTTTTTTTTTTTTCAGTTACTGTTTTATCAGTTCTGTTTTGTTCATGGTGGAGAGGAATGATTCAGATAAATGACATTTTCTGATGTAAATATACTTAGTTGAAAAAAAAATTCCTGTTTACCCTACACAACATTAATGCTATACATTTTAGCAACCTACGTAATTGTGTGATTTAGGCTTATAATTGAGTACATTTTTGTAATGTTGGGATTCCGACTAGTATTAACTAGGTTCCTACTGAATGATTCAAAGGGTTCTCGTCACTGGCTGCTCTTACTAATCTCGGCCTAAACAAGTTGGATGATGCTTCAACTCTTTTACTTTTGTTTCTGTGCTCCCTGTTCCATATACTTCTACGAATGCTATTTGCTTCATATTTGTTCTTGTTTGCAGAAGAAGAAAAAAGCATAATCCTTAATATTTTACAGATATCTAAATATTCATATTTATGCAGTTAGATTAGTAAATAAGTATGAAAATGTACAAGATTATTGCAGATGTATGGTTATATGCTGTCACGGTAAATGTCACAACAGATGTAAAAAATTTTGTTATAGACACCAGCAACAAACAGTGGAATTTGGAAAATGTACAGTAGAACTAGAGAACCCTGCAGACATATCTCAGATTTCAAATACAGACATGCCTATAAACAGTATGCATGAACAAACAATAGCTGCTCCAGAAGAGCTTGCAAAATCACTGACCTGCATAAATTTCAGGAAAAAACTAGGAAATTCTATGAACTGTGAGCCTGAACTGTAACTCATTCTAAGAGAGCCTAATACTAAAAATGAGTTGTAAATTAGAGATGTTAAATATGTAGCCAAAATGGAGATCTGTAACACCTGTAAATTAAAAATCCATTTGTTAGTATATAATTGAAATTAGTTTGAAATAAAATATAAGCCCACTGAAATGGTATAAGCTACAACAGTATCTAATATTTTTAGTAGTACTGTGTAGTCAAACACAATTCACTAAGGACTTTGTATAAACATCCAAGCACTATGACCAACAAAGACGTGAATTCACATTCAGTTATTCAAATTGCAAGAGAAAAACAAAAAACAACAAAGAACAACAAAAGTGTGAGAGGCTGGAACAGATAGAATTTCTGCTGAACATAGAAGCAGCTTAGTTGGCAAAATAAAAAACAAGACAAGTGTTGCTGGGAGCAGATAAGATACTCTCCCTGGGAATAATGATATAAACAAAACCAAGAATGACTGAGAAAAGTTGCAGAGGAAACAAAAATTATTATTACTTTTGTACGGATTTCTCTCACTAAAGGGCTCTCCAGTCTGATTGTCATGACCTCTGCAACTAAGGAATGCTGCAGATATTATCCCTTGGTGTTGAATTTATGACATCAGATTCAAGGTACTATATGCACACTGCTAATTTAAGCAGTAAGAATTAAATTTTGACAGTTTTGCATATGTAGTAATGATGGCTAATAATATGCGAGAGTGAATCATTTGCACCAAGTGTACAGTTGATTAATTAATTGAATAATGTTGTTTTTTAAGCTTTCTGACATGCCTGATTGGTCAGCCTTCTGAACATTCCTTTCTTAGCAATCTCTAATCCCCTGACTGTGTATGAACATGCAACCACTGCAATAAATGCTTACTTCAGTGAAGGAATAACAGAACTGGATGATTAGTACGATTATATACTCCATCATAAAATTATCAGATAAAGGAGAAACTCTCAGTTGAGGCTGGTAGATACAATCATAATTTATCTCAAATGATACCTTGTTTCCATGTATGTAAGCCTTCATGTAGCTACTTCTGCCCTTTCTAGCTATCTTTGCGTATAGAATGTAAGAGAAACCTAAAGTAATTCCTTCTGATTGATGTTTTTGACAGGCATTTAAATGTGTTTTAACCCATATAGGCAGCTCAGCCCCACACAGCAGTTTGCTCACTTCTCCTTCAGTGGGATTGGGAAGACACTTGAGAAGGTTAAAGTGAGAAAACCTGTGAGTTTACATAAAAACAGTTTAATAGGTAAAACAAAACAGTATGAACAAGTAAAACAAAATAACAAACTAATTCACTACTCACCATTGGCAGGCAGATATTTAGCCATTTTCAGAAAACGGTGACGTAGCAAGACAAATACCACTAACTCCAAACTTCCCTCTTTCTTCCTTCTTTCCCACCAGATTTTATTGCTGAATATAATATCATCCTGGAGATGTTCACACCGAGGTTGAATGGGACCCTGGGCAACCTGATTTAGTGGGTGTCAACCCTGCATGGAAATTGGAACTAAATGATCTTTAAGGTCCCTTCCAACCCAAGTCATTATATGAGTCTATTAAATTAATTCACAAAGATCTGTAGAATTGGGCTTTCTAACTTAATCTACTAACGTTTTCAGTTGACTACATCTGGAAGACTTCAGTGGATTAGGATCCAAGGACTTAATAAAAGTAATTCCTGAAATATTACATAATGTCATATTAGAATGTTCCTGTCATTCACTTCCTTAAGTAACTTGTCAGAAATAGTTGGAATGACATTTTGTGTTTTATATGGCTTTCATGCAAGGTAATTAAGAAGCTTAAACTGTGCATTTACAACTGGATCTTTTGTCATAATACCTTTGATTGTTCAACATTAATTTCTGAAACCATTTGTTTGTTTTTCAGTATACATTTAAATATGTTCTGAAATTGATTTTAAATACAAAACACAAAAAACAAAACCGGTAGTATCCATAAAGTTAAGTCGCAACCCTATCATTGAAGTACAAAAGGAAAAATCAGTAAAATCACTGCGGATTGAAGTAGGAATGTCTTTTTAATCTAAATGTAGGGTTTTATTTCTCTGGAACAATGGTTCCAGACCCCTCACCAGCTTTGTTGTCTTTCTCTGGACATGCTCCAGGGCCTCAGTGTCATTCTTGTAGTGAGGTTTCAAAAAGTGAACACAGTGCTCAAGATATGGCCTCACCAAATGGACATATAGGGCTGTGGAGGGAGACAATCTCCCTTCTCCTGTCCTCTTCACTACGCTGATAAAAACTGGGATGTCATTGGCTAGTCTTGTTCAGTAGCTTCATCAGTGACATAGATGAAGGAATAGAGTGAAACCGCAGCAAGTTTGCTGATTATATGAAGCTGGGAGGAGTCGTTCTTCTGTCCTTCAGGAAGACCTGGACAGGCTGATGAATTGGACATGGAGAGGAGCCTTATGAAGTTCAACCAAGGTAAGTGCACAGTCCTACATCAGGTGATGATTAACTGCACACGACACTACAGTTTAGGGGTTTATCTGCTGGAACGAATTCTGTAGAGAAGGACAAAATATATTTTCTTATTTTTGTTTGTTTGGTTGGTTGGTTTTATCTGATATCTAGAAGCACCTAAGAAATGATCATGTGACTAGAAAGTTAGCATCACTGAACTGAATCTGTTCTGTTTATCTCAGAGAGAAAAATTTCTGAGTCTGTACTAAATTTTCTTATCCAGGTCACTTTAATCATGATCAGTTGTCCACAATCATTTTTGTACTGTGTCTGTTTGCTAAGTACTTTTGCTAAAGGAATAATAAATATCCCCAGTAAAGATATTGCAGTCTCACTTTCTTACTGTTCTGAACTCACCTCATCTAGAGCATGTACTTGTTATTGAATTTAATATTTGAAGTATTTAGATGGGTTAACTCTAAATTAATAATTTAATTGTGCAATATGCTAAAGAAATATGAAATTTAAACAGGTAATTAACTTCTATTAAAAGGAAAAAAAAAACCAAGATTTCTAAATAGCTCATGTATATGTTATTAGCCAGAACTATCTAAAGTAGTTTATGTAATTGGAGAAGTTATGATTTCCCTCTCAAAAAGATAGGGAAAAAAAGGGAAAGTCAAAGGCAAAGGTAAAGGCAAAGGAAAGGAAGAAAAAAAGAAAAAGAAAAAGAAAAAGAAAAAGAAAAAGAAAAAGAAAAAGAAAAAGAAAAAGAAAAAGAAAAAGAAAAAGAAAAAGAAAAAGAAAAAGAAAAAGAAAAAGAAAAAGAAAAAAGAAAAAGAAAAAGAAAAAGAAAAAGAAAAAACTTGATTTTGTTTGTTTACTTGCCTGTTGCCTTTTTGTTTGTTTGTTTGTTTCTATCAAAACATTAGCACAAAAAAAAACAATTATTAAATATAGAACATGCAAGCACTGAAGCACATACAGTCTACGGAGTAGATGAAGCTTCTTTGAACATAGATGGAATACCTGGATGTCAGAGCTAGTAAAGAAGCATCATAATGCCACTTACGAGTAGTTTGACATCTTCAGACACAGGTTTACTGAAGCCTAAGGCTTAGTGTGTCCCAGTTCTGTAAAGTACTACAAGGATTAAGACATAGGAAATAAATATCACAGTATTTTTCCTATCTTTTTTTTTCTCATTACCCAGAATATTCTTCAGAAGGAAAAGTAAGTAAGTAAATAAATAAATAAATAATATGGGATATTTTTTTTTTCTATCTCAGGACAAGTTTTCTTCAACTCTTGAATGGTACAACATACTTTTTTATTGTGTTTTCTCCTGGCTTTAAGTTCTACATTTTAGATCATTTTATTGACAATATTTCAGAGTAATTTTTACTTCTTTTGTCTATTTCAGATATTTTAAAGTACAATATAAAGTACTGTTTTAGCAACAACAAATACTTATTTGGGAGTTTAAATTATTGGAACTCAGAACTCCAATTAAACCTTTAAAATCTGTTTCCAGTCCCAAAACTGAAAACTACTGTGTTTAATTTGCAAACTCTTTTGTCAGCTGAACTCTGCAGAAGTAATACGGTCCATACGCCGTTTGAAATTAATAGCAATAACTGCTGTATATCAAGAACTGAGAGAAAATTAAACAGAAAAGGCAAGAGACAAAATAACAGCTACAAAAACAGCAAGAAAAATTGCCACCAGCAAAATTGGGCTGTACAACATCAGTGAAAATAAGTTGACAAAGAAACAGCCATGCAACAAAAAAGAAAATGAATGTTAATATCAGATAGAAAATGGATTTCTGACTTGTTTTAAGAGTAATTGAAAAATAAAAAGGTCACATTTTATAATACAATTGGGTGATTCATATATCCAGAGTCATTTTTGTTTATTATATTTTGTGTGTGTGTTTTATTTCCTAGAACTGGTTAAAATCCTGAATTTCATAGAATTCTGCAATAGGAAATACTGAATTTTTGAGTCAACTTAGCATTCTTTTGGTATAAAGAAACTACATACCCATAATTAGCTGTCTAATTTAACCAAGCCAATTATGTGGTATGATCAGTATTAGAAAGATCAAATATAGTTCTAAAAGCTATTTACTTGTAATTCACTCTCCCTTATGCAGAAAAATGTTAAGTTCAAATCAGTTAATCATTTCGATCAGATAGTATTTTCCCTTGATCTGTTTTGTTTGTTTGTTTGTTTGTTTGTTTTGTGTGTGTGGGGGAATGTATAAACTATCTTGAATATCAAAATGTCACCTGTTACATTGCTTTTGTATGTCAGAATAAATGCATAAGAACTATCACATAATTTGTGATTTTAGATCCTCAAAGAAACTGTATGAATTTGTAAATAATATCCATAGTATGAAATGATGAAAAAAGATTAAGTTTCTGTTTTTTTTAGAAACTGCAGAATGAATGTATTATCAATCTGCCTGACACTTAATACATTGTTCATGAGGGAAAAATATAATCTAAATTCGATTGAATATTATACCCAGATAATACTCTTTCACTGATGGTGTAAAGTCTATCTCAAATCATACATCTTGCCTTCAGTATCACAGAGCATTTCACACTGAACATTGTGGTTTAACAAAGAAAGTAGGGTACTACCAATAGGAGGAAATAAAAGCAGTTACTGATTGTAGTAATACCATCGCTTATTAAAAAGAAGAATCTCTGAAACTAAAGAATAAAGGAAGAAAGAAAAAAAAAAAAGGAAACAAACAACTTTTCTCTCCATAATACTTAATGAAGAATCAATGAATCTTCTACTGTTTATAATAATTTCCTTACTAGATTAGTAGTTTGCTTGATCTGTATGATAGTGTAACTAGATGAAACTCCTTGAAATGCTGTCGTTAGCAAACAGAGGAAGAAAAATGAATTGCATTAATATGTTTAACTTATCCCTATATAAACAGTTGCCATTTTTGTGAGGTTGATCATCTTAGCTCAATCTTCCAAAAATATTCAGGAGAATAAAAAAAAATAGTCTCATATGTTGCTTTTCCAGTGTGAAACAGGCGCATGAGATTCAAACCACCTTCCAGAACAAAGTGCACTGAGAACTCATATTCATGCATAACTGAAAACATTCACATATACACACACTTATAGGCAATAATAATAATAGAAATTAATGCGGTCTGGTGTAGGAATAATATTCATTTCCACCTTTTGCACAAAAAACTACATTGTACTTCTAGTTCTTAAAGAATTAGTATGGTAATTTTTTGTCAAAATCATAGGAATCATTGCCTAATCATAGAATATATCTAGTTGGATGGGATCCACAAGTCCAGCTCCTGTCTGAGAAAGTGTGTAGAGGTTATTTTTGTTACATTTACCTTACCCATTCTTGGGGTACAAATATAACAGGTTTTCACTGTGGTAAAGCAAGCTATATTGTTGATTTATAATGAAATCTGTCATTATGTCTTGGTTTAATTATATACTGATTTTTATTATTATTATTATTTCAAAAACAAACAAAAAAAAAACACTTGGTCTATACAGAAACTTCTGTGTTTGTATTTGGAGTCTGGAAAGATGTTTTCTGTGTTCTTTCATGTGGATTCTAACTATGATTCTACAGTTTCTTTCTTCAGGGATGAATACTTGTCTACTTGCTTCTGGAATACTTGGAATTTTAATAGTTAGTTTTTTTTAACACTAAGAACTCAGCCTCCAGTTAAGGGGAAAGTACTGCCTTTTCTTAAAATGGGAATCTAAAGAGGAATTAAACCAACCAAAATATATTTGACCTGTGAAACGAAATAAGCTGCATGGCATAAGAATGTTTTGCTTGATTTAAAATCTTCTTTTCAGATGGAAGCTTCACATTGCTTTTGTATTTTATGTTGGTCGTAAAAATCTCAAACTCAGAATAAGAAAACCAAGCCTGAAGAACACTAATTTCATTTTTATTGTTGTAAAATAATAATCAAAACATTCAAAAAAACTAAATAACTAACTAAACAGAATTTCAAAAAAACAAAATATCAACAGACAAAATCATAGTAGGGATTTATTCTCAGAGTTACACAGCTTTTTCTCAACCTCTTACATCAACTGGACTCATTCAAGTATGTTCATTGCAGCCTGTTATTCTAAATATTTTTATGGGAATTGATATGAAGATTGTTTTGATTTTGACTTGTTTCATATGCTTTGATTGTTTAGCCCTAAAATGTAATTATTGCAAACAAAGAAAGTCACCATACAAAGAAAAATAACCTGAAGCTGACATCTTAGTTTTAAAATGTTTCATTTCTGTTTCAGATTAGAAGTGCAACTGTATCTTGCTCTTCCTACCTGTCTCCTAGTTCTGAATTTTACAGAATTAATGAAACAAGTAATACTGTCATATTACACATATTACAGTGACATGAGACAATATCCACTTAGCAACTGATTGAAAAACACAGCATGAATAATATGTTTATATATATCTGTTTATAGTGGGTACATGCAATTTCAAAGATTATTCATGCATAATACATGAAATAGTTCAGTCACCAAGCAAGGTTTATCTTTGTATTGGGTATAGGTGTCAAGATTTTAGCCAGCCAAAGTCAACACACCACAGACAGTTTTTGTTTTGCACCAAACACAGAAATATTGCAAAAAATGATTTTTTGTGGAGAATATATTATTGCCTGCTGATATCTCTAAAATACAATAAGCATACAATATAAAATCCTGAAACAACAGAAACTATTGTTAAGACTTGTAGCATTATTTGCTGCGGATTTCAGCAACAATCTCAATCTTTATCTAAATTCATCTTATCAAATTCAGAACTGGTTTTAGATTCTTAATTGAAATATTTCTGGGCTGTAACTTGTGACACATTTTCTAAGTTTAAAGCTGGATGTAGGCCACTGCATTTCTTAATGATATGATGTTTTCCCAATTGCACTTCTTTTTACCTTCATTGTTCCTTGTTTTTTCAAACACCCCAACAAATTTTGTAACACCCACCATCCTCTTCTCTGCTACAGCGAACTTTTCCCAAGGTAAAATTTGCTAAATCTTCATAATGCTGAACCAAAGCGTTCATGTGTATAGAAAAAGTTGTATTTCTTAGCTTTCAACATCACATTTTATTTTATCATCTATCATCTCCATAGAAGACCTGATCTCTTCCACATGAATTTAGTTTCTGTCATAAAGATGCATCTACAACCCTCTAATTATCAACCTTCTATTGTCCTCCAAAAAAAAAGTTTAAGAGTATTAGTAACTGGGACTCCATGCTGAGGGTCACTGAAGATTCCATTTGCTGTCTGGAGAATCTCTCTAGTGAGGCTTGCTGTCTGACAGTTGTCCACATTTGGGACAGTGGGATGAGGCTACCAGGTATTGGGGACTACTTACTTCTCTTTCAATCTGAGTCAGAGGAGGCTGCAACTGGAAATTTAAAAAATATTTTAATATATTATATAATATATATATGAATATAATATAATATTAATAAAGACTTTACTCCCCTAGGGAACATATCAAAGGGATCAGGAGCTGATTGGGCTTATCACCAGATCTTTAATTGATGGAGAAGATCCAAGGCACACTGTCACTTCCAAAAGCAGCAGGGGAAAGCCTCAGATTTGTCCCAGAGGAATTTGGACAGGTTTCTCTAGGAAAGTACTGGGTCTGATGCCCAGCTGGAGTGCTTCTACACCAATGCACACAGCATGGGAAATAGGCAGGAGGATTTGAAAGCCACTGTGTAGTTAGAAAATTATGTTCTAATTGCTATCACAGAAACATGATACAACAAATCAGAAAACTAAAAGGTAATCACATAACTGGAATACTACAATTGAGAGCTACAAGCTTTTTAGAAGGGATAGGCTAGTCACAAGTTGTGCCCCCCAGGGGTTCATCTTGGAACCAGTACTCTTCAACATACACAATTGTATGCATCCTCAGCACACCAGCTGATGATATCAAACTCAGCAGTGTAGTTGTCACAATACAAGTAAGGGAAGCCATCTATAGCAATTTGGATATGTTAGAAAAGTGGTCTGAATGAGAATAGTAAAGGTCAAGCGTAAAGTGTAGAACTTAGGTCTTGGAAATTCCACATATATGTATAAGCTTATACTGGAATAAAAACTCTTTGAGAGCAGCCCTGCAGAGAAGAACTTGGGTATCACTATGGATGAAAATCTGGATGTGAGACAGCAGTGTGGAAAAAATTGTCCTTCTCCACACTGTGTCCAGGCACAGCATATATATGCAGAGGTTTTAGTGCAGCTACAGAGAGTCACAAGGTTCACCATAAGTCTGGAGCACAATTTTTATGAAAAAAAAAAAAAAAAAAATTGGTTGATCCTGTTTAGTTTGGAGAAGGGAAGAATCTGGGAAGACCTCATTGCAACCTTTAAGTACTTGAAGGAAACATGAAAGCAGGAAGGAGAATCAACCTTTTATGTGGTCTGATTGTGATAGGACAAGGGGGAATGTCTTTTAACTAAAACAGGGAAGATTTGGATTAGATGTGAGGAAGAAATTTTTTACTCAGAAGGTTTTTCAGAGAAATTACAGATACCCCATCCCAGAAGGTTTTCAAGACCAGGTTGGGTAGGGCCCTTTGCAGCCTCATCTACTGATTGGTAACTCTCCCCATGGCCGGAGGTTCAAACTAGATAATTTTTAACATCTCTTCCAATCCAGATGATTCCACTATCATGACAATTAGCAGATATTCTATGTAGTACTTTCCAACTAAGTATAACTCATTCAAATAGTATTTCTGCTATCCATGAAGTACAAATAAGTTATGATTAACTTTAGTTATGTTACATCTCCTATCAACAGATTAATTAGATATTAGATCTCATATCTCAGCTAGATTTTGGACAAGAAACAGAAGACACAAGCAATTTTAATACTGCTGAAACTAAGGAGGACTTCCCTTTTATACCTGAAAGGATCCTTCTACATAGAACTGAATATGACTGTCAGAACAGTCATATTTCTGTTTTAAGATGAACTTCACCTTCCTTCACCTGGAACTAAACTGAAATGCAAAATTCAACTTTGGCAAGACAAGAGTCCATGTCTCAACCTTCCCACCTCTTCTCTTCAACCAACCAAACAAACAAAAATGTGAGATAGAACTTTCAAATCAACCTCAGGGCTTTTCTTCTGGACCCCATCTCACCCCATCCCACCCCGGCACACAAGGAGTAATTTTATCTGTAATAATACTCTCCCATTAGGGATTATATGACTACTCAAGCTCTGTGCTTCTGAAATACTGCTATTCAAGTGAGAGAGAGAAAAAATATATATTTCTGATCAACACATAATTTAGTTTGGAGAAGAGTTGGCAAACTGAGTGTTGAACTGACAGATATGATCACTGAAATCCTGATTAGAAGAACTTTCCTGATACAACTTCTGTAAGTAACAAAATGCACTTTTTTTTTTTTCCTGAATGTTTCTGCTTCTCTGACTCCAAGAACAATCTCTAGGAGTGAATATATTGTTTAGATTTTGGGTACTGAAGCTGCCAGAAATGATCTGTGAGAAAAAAATTTCTTTCTGAGTCAGTGATTTGTGAACTGTTCTTTTTTCCTCAAAACTAATTTTGCGATTTCAAGTTATCTGTTCTGAAGAATGCTGACATGAAATCAAGGATTATTTTGAAGAGAGAAAAACCATATAATATACATTTTACATTACATATGTGGTTTACGTTATACATTACATTGTAATTCACTCTTGAGCTCTTTCTGAGGAAAAAGAACAACTGAACTTTATAAATCAGTGCAATAAGAAAATGCTGTAACTTTCAGTCTGTAATTAGAAGCTACAAGCCCCTTACTTTTCCAAGTATAAAATACCTCCTTCTATAAAGGAAAAATTATCATGAATAATTATAGTCAATTAATGCCTTTTAACTCTGAGTGATAATCATGATATTTCCTTGTTTCCATTGTTATGAATCAAATATAAATACAAGCATTTGGTTTTAATAAAGCCAAGGATAACAAGGATTAGTTGCACTAATGACTTCAGCAAGAATTTAATATACACATCATTTCTAATAGCAATAAGAGTCAGGCTCACAGAAGTTTTATTTTGTTGGCTAATGTGGTCATTTAAACAAAGAATTTAATGGTTATATTCCAAGCATCATAACTCAATAAAAAAGAAAGACTAAACAACCACAAAATTTCTTCAATTTTTTATTCCATTAGGTTGATATTCTAAGCTTTTCTCTGCTAGATCAAATTCTAATTTAAAATGAAATAATAATAAAAAAGCAGAGATTTCTAAGACTTTCACAGATATCAGGTAGTGAGAAACATACAAAGGAATTTTGAGATCTGTCCATATTGTGAGTAACAGCACAGAGCAAAGAAATGTAGGATTAGTCTATTACAGAACACAAACTAGAGAAGGAATTCAGCTTAATACACACTGGTAATAATAAAATTTTAAAAAAGGAAATGAAATTATAGATTTTTAAGGATATACATTGAATAAATGAAATGCTCAACCCCATAAAATTTAAGATTTCAAGGCAACAAGATTTCATCATATTTTAAAATTGATTCTAAACATTATTATTTTTTATTTGAAGGGAGGATGAGACAGAAGTATAGCAATTAATATATTCTTATAAATCAAACGGAGGAGAAAAACAAGCTTTTATTAAGCATAAACTATTCAGCACAGAGACTTAAAAATAATAGAAATCAAGCAAACAACTGTTTCAAACTGTTAAGACTACAGAATTTGCTCTTGTGGTGTATTATGGAGTTGAGAACCATATTTGCCTTAGTAAGAATACAAGATATATCTGTAGAAGAAAATCCTACACACAGACATTTACCACACAAATATAATTATTCACTCTGGATTAAGAAATTATTTAAACATATCAAAATATTTTGGATGAGAAATTAACGTAATATTCTCTGATCATACAGTATCCCTTCAACCTCTTTTGCCTTTGTGTTTCCTTATTTTATTTCTTCTAGAGATTGCCAGAAGTTTTGGACTGACCTCACCAGACTTTGATGCAGCTCATTTGGACATGATATCTTTAGAAGACTGACAGGATATAGGCAGACAAGGAAGAGGACAGTAACAGTATTGTTTGATGGTGTATGAGACAAACCTTGATGAATATTTGAATCCCCAGATGTGCCTTGGGTTATATGGAAACATTGTCTTTGAAATGAATTTGCAATTGGGAATTAGTACAGCTATCGTGCATTCTTTTTGGCACTCTTTTTCTTCCATGTACATCACAATGTTATTCTTGTTCCTGTTCTGAAGATAGGATATTCCCTAGTTATACTCATTTCAAAATATCATTTACATGTCTTTGCTATCTTCTTAACTTGTTGTCATTATTTAGATTGGAGAGATGTTCAAAAAGATGAGATAATTTTGTCCTCCTTCCCTCTATTATGTTTCTATTTCAGGCAACATGCCAATATTTTTCTGCTTCTAAATTGTACAAGCTATTCAGACGGAGAAAAATCAAATTGCAAAGAGAACCACTCTAAAACAAAATAGAAAGTAGAAAACTGGATGGTACTACATACCTACAAAAAAATAAAATTAAAAAAAAAATTGATATAACAGGGTTTAATCATGCAGTCACAATATTAGAGACTGGAAGAGATTCTAGAGTTCCAAAAACCCTGCTCAAGCAGGAACACCTACTCACCAACAGCAGGTCACCCAGGACTGTATTTAGATGGTTTCTGAACACCTCAAGGGAGGAGACTCCATAATCTCTCTGGGCCATCTGTTTCAATACTTGGTCATCTCCACAGTAAAGAAGAGTTTCCTGATATTCAGATGTAATCTCCTGTGTTTTAGTGAGTGCTCATTTATTCTTATCACATCACCAGTGACCACTGAAAATAAACTTATTAACTACGCAATCAACATTTTAGACAGAACTATATTAGGCTATATTTGAGGGTTTTCTGTGTGAGATTATTCCTTCCTTCACTAAAATAATAAGGCATTAATTATAATTGGTTGTCAATAAATTCCTACTAATTTTCCTTCTTCATTATTAGCTTCTAGAAGAGAATGTAAAGATAAAGAAGAAGCACCTTTAAGAAGTATTTTAGAACAACTTGTTCTTTCTATAAGATATACTCTCTGAATTAGTACTTTACACAGCTTCTAATTAGTTCAGGTGACTTTGTCAGTGGAACTGCCTGGTCTCATTAATCTTTTTACAGTACAAAAAGTTTGAAAACTATTACTTTAAAAAATCTTTTATATTCAACACAAAGGACAGATACCGCCATCTAAGCCATCAATGAATAAGTGTTGAAAGTAGATTCTAGAGAATAAAAGGTAAATGTATGATAAAGTAAGGCACATACACCTTCTAGTCTTGGACATATAAGTACTTCCCAAACACTGGTAACTATGAAAAATTATGAACACTTACACAAAACAAACATGTCACTGACTTGCTGGGAAATTTCTTTTTTGAGTGTATTGCATATGAATTTATTTACTTGGAAATAATGCTGTTAAAAGGTGATAATGACTTTGTGTAACATATTAAAAAGTATAACACAAAATATCCATACATTATATCTTTCTATCTCATATTTGCTACTGGAAAACAGTTGTTCACCTCAATATCTTAGATTCAACAAACAGGATGTCTGCTATTTCCTGAGACCAAACTGTGAGAACAAATTTGAAATAAGAACGGGAAAAGAAGCATTGGAAATGATTTATTGTAAAATACTTTTAATACGATGCATCGTGTGATGTTTTCATTAGATATATTATGTTTTTAATTTATTTTGAAGTATCTTTATGCTAAAATAGAGTTCTAAATTCAATAACAGGCTGCCGACTTGTAAGTTCCACTGCAGGGTATGGCTGGGCCCAGCAACCTAGATGCTGGTTCCTAAGGGAAAGAGTATTTTAAAAAGACAAAACACTTCACTGTCAGCAAGAAAATAAGTATGAGAATCAGCTCTGCAAGCAAACAATAAATAAAGGAGTGGGAATAAGTGTTCTAGATGCCAGAGCATGCCAGTGCAGCCATGGAGAGGATCCAAACTTTAGAAGTGCAAGAATGAAGAGAAACTTATGAACACATCACAACCTCCCTTCCTCATCCACCTGTGCCATTGGAGGGAAAGAAGGAAAACAGGAGTAATAGGATCATGGACGATCTTGAGTTGGAAGGGATTTTCAAGGATTATTGAATCCAACTCCTAGATCCACACAGAATCACCTAAAATTAAAACACATTTCTGAGAGTATTGTCTGAACGCTTCTTGAAATCTGGCATCTTAGCGTCATAAACACTTTCCTGAGGAGCCTATTTCAGTGCTCAAACACCCTCTCAATGAAAAACTTTTTCCTAATACCAAACATGAGTTGTTCCCTAATGCAGCTTCACGTTGTTCCCTTGAGTCCTATGACTTTTTATCAGAGAGAAGAATCTTTCCCTTCATAACCTCTTCCAAAAATTCAACTGATATATAAAATTAATATATATCTAACTCACTTTTTAGAATAGCTTTCTGGAACTCAGTTAAAAAGAAGAAGATGTAATTTTGTAAGTATTGTAATTTTTAAATTGACTTTATCTCAAATAAACAACTAGCATTGTAAAATGACAAATGAAATATAAATGTGAAATGAGAAGCAGAAATTCGAGCAACCTACGAAATATAATTTTCAATTATACTTTGTTGTTGTGCATGTTAATTGAATGACAGTAATTAAGGGAAAGGAAACAAATCAGAAACTTAATTATGTTATATGCTTAGAGATTATATACTAAACATGTTTCAAATTTTGAGTAGCTTTGGTAATTGTTGATCCTCGTCCACCTTAATAGTTTTCCAGTCTAAAAATAAAAAATATCTGAACCTCATTGGTCACACAAGAAAACAATACTACTAATAAAAAGTAAAAGGTAAACTTTTTTCAGTAGTGTATCTCTGTTCAATAGATTCACTTGCTGCTGAGGTCTGTGAATGTTACAGGTTTACTTGCATCATAAATCAGACTGATAATCTTTACTAAAGGGAGCTCTTCCAAAGATAAAAAGGACTTAGAAGAACATCATCTAAGGAAGCCTCTAAGCTGAAGACAGTCGGGGAATAGATGAATACTTGAGAAATGAAACATGAAATGTGGAAAAAATATACAGTCAGAATGCACTTGTGCTTTCTTTAAACAACATGACTCAGGACACTTGGATGACCTGGTGTGACCTCTAATATATTCATTTATTATTCTATTAAGCATTATATCCATTTAATTGTGGAAAATACAATGGATTAAGTCTATTCAATGTACAGAATAATAGTAAAGCAACAGATAAATAAAAACATGTTCCCATTTAGGCACTGTTCCCATTATTTCAACAACAATTTCAATAAAAAGCTTTTTTTTTCCCATAATATTTTAGCCTGAATTTAACTATCATATACACTGAAAATAAAATATTGGCTTTTTGTTATGACTGCCTGTATCATGACCAGTACAGAAGGGATTTTACAGGCCTTGTTGGACTTCCTTCTCCTTCTCTGCTCTTCGTTTATTACAAGAAGACTAGTAATATGGTTATCATAGGCAAATTCTGAAAAGATTTACTGTGGAAATTTAAGGTAAAGGTGATTTAGGCATCTGTCTTTCACTATCTACTCTGTAGACAAGTTGCTTGAATGTAATCTCTACTTACACCTTAAATATCCCAGTTCAGAGCACAGTACAAACTAAGAAGTCACAGCAAGTACTCTAGTTCTATACCACATAGAATCTGTATTATGTTGTTTTTATGCATATCTTACTTAATCTCATGCCAATTCTTTGTCTAAAGTGCCACTGCACTTTAACTGTAACTAAATGAGAGAAGAGAGGCTGAGACTAAATATCTTTGAGAAATCTTGTGCGTGACAAAAATAAAGCATTTGGAATGTTCAACAGCTACAAGTGAGAAAATTTTGAAAAACATAAAAGGCAAATTCACAGTAAGCAGTTTTCTTCTTTTCTAAGTGTTTAAGCATCTGTCTGTTCTCCAACTCTTCAAAAACAATAATCTGAAAACCAAGATGACTTATTAGATGTAATTTCACAGAAATTCAAATAACAGTCTGTGATTAAAAAAGTTGAGGACTTGATGTTTTTTTCGTATTTAAATAAATCAGGAAGTTTGATCCAAATCAATCTTTCACTTTACATAAGAAAAGAAAAAAGTAATGTGATCAAAATGATAGTTTGATCAAGTGTACCCTCAGCAAGTTGCAGATGGTCCCAAGCTGAGTCATGAATTCTTCATAAAGGCATGAAGCAACAGGACAAGGGAAAATAGAATAAGGTAGATTTCAGCTAGATACTCGGAAGAAATTCTTCACTATGAAGATAGTGAGACACTAGAAGAGGTTGCCCATAAAGTTGTGAATGCCCCCTCCCTGGAAACATTCAAGGCCAAGGTGGATGGGACTTTGAGAAACCTGGTCTAGAGGGAGGTTTCCCTGCCTATATCAGGGGAATTGGAACGGGACATTCTTAAAGGTCCCATCCAGCCCCAACCATTCTACGAAATTAAATAAATAAATAAATAAAAAGTCAGAAAAGCAAAATGTGGTAAAAAATATTGGAGTAGCGAATATTTAATACTTGGGAATTAAAATAGTCCTTATCTGTGCTCATGAATTATGTTGTTCTTCCCCAGGTTCAGGACTTTGTGATTGTCTTCAGTGTAAGTCATGAGATTCCTGTTTGCCATTTCTCCAATCTGTTTAGATTGCTCTGAATGGCAACGTAATTAAGTAGCACATCAATCACTCTTCTCAGTTTTGTTTCATCTACAAAACTAATGAGGCTGAAAACATTAAACTATAAGAGCCTCAATAGAATAACTCCAGGTTAAACAGCTAGTGATGGAACCCCAGCTGGACTTCATGTCCCTGTGCAAAACTGCTCAAGATCAGTAGTTAATTCACTTTGTAGTCCACCTCACTGCAAAGGCATGATGAACACCAGTTTTTCTACGATAACATCACAGAAAACACAGTACCAAAAGTCAAGATTCACTATGCTTAACATTTCATCACAAAAGGATAACATGTTAGCCAAGCATGATCTCACCTTTGTGTGTACATGCTAACTACTCCAATAAAATTATTTTTCTAAATATTCTTCTAAATAGGTTTGTAGGGAAAGGCAATGGCAGAAAACTAGTTCTAAATCACCCCAAAAAGGGTGATGGTTACAATCCAGTTAAAGAAGGAGTTGCTTACCTACCTCAAATACCAGGGCTTACTAAATACTCCAAGCAGAGGGATCTCCATGTAGAAATCCTTCCGTTGTGGCAGCCAACCCATAAATGAGGCCGAAGGAGATTCATGGTTCCGATTCATGGTTCCATCCCTTCTGATTGTACAGGTGAATTGCTTTCACCTGTGCTCCTAGGACTGGCTGTGTCACTTCAGCAGATATTCAATCACTGGTTCAGGCCAAGAATTAGCAATTCCAGTACAAAGTTCCAAGTGCATTTGCTTTATTTTCTCCATAGTGATTGAGGGGTATAAATGCCGTTCTCTGGTTCTTCTTGCCCTCTTTGAAAACTGGAGTGTTTTTATTTATTTCTTTATTTTTGTTATAGCTCTCAGGAACCTCTCCTAATCACTTCATGTAACAATAAAAGAGATATGCAGTCAAAACCAACAAATTACAACTGACACATACAGATCTTAACAAATAAACACATTTTTCACTTCATATATCTTTTATCAACTTAATAAAAGATTAAAACCAATTTTTGCTTTTATTTTTTCACTTCTAGAACATGTCTGCTCCTGAATGGGAGAATACATATTTTTTGTATTTAGTACCATGGAAATTAACAAAATGCTAGGTAAAATATGTGTCTCATGTATTCAAACCAACAACAAAAAAACAGTTTAATTTGCTTTACACAAGAGATAAAATGTGCATACAATAAACACAAGTTTTTATATTTTTCAGCATTAGGACTATATTATATACATATATAGAGAGATAATCACATAGAGCATTCTAGAAAATTTTTTGTTCTTGGTGAATTATGTCATACTTCTCTTTGTAGAGGTTAATTTTATTTTATTTCAAGTTACTAAGAAATAACAAAAAAATCAGAATGAACACTCATCCAGTGTTCACTCATCCAGGAAGTAATTTTACTGCTTGTTAAAATAAAAACAAAAAAAAAAAAGTTTTTTTTTTTTTCAGAGATACTATTTAAAGAAGTAGAAAATAAGACAGCTGTCTCTGTCTCTATATCTCAATTTGAAATTTTTCACATATTTAATATATTGCCATGTAACCTGTAACACCACTGAAATGTTCTAGGTCAGGTGTTTTGATAGCATTTTCTAAACAAGCAAAAAATAAAAACCAGTAAATAACATATCTGCTATTTTTAAAAGATAAAGTTCATATAATCTGATTTAAAATAGACAGAATGTTAAAGGCTAAATGCAATGTAGTACAATTACTTCGATTTTGAATGTTAATTAAGCATTTTGAATGTTGAAACTTGAGACAGAAGTGTGTAAAGACCTGAAAGTAAAAGAGATGCAAAGGTAAGCCAAAAGTTGATCCAAGTAAAAATATAAGTAGGTATCTAAGCTATAACATAATGAAGTTGGAGAAAGTAATTAAGTGATTAATATCAACTCCTAAATAGATATATAAAATTGCACTGTTGGGGAAAACAAGCTACAAAGACATTTCTGTAACGGCAAAGTGAATGTCAAAATTGAATTCCTCTGGAACACTTGCTGAATATATTGAAATTAATTCTATGGGAAACAGATTCATAGAATCATAGAATCATAGAATCACCAAGGTTGGAAAAGACCTACAAGATCAATCAGTCCAACCATTCATCTATCACCCATAGCTCCCACTAAACCATGTCCCTCAACCCAACATCCAGTTGTTCCTTGAACACCCCCAGGGTCAGCGACTCCACCACCTCCCTGGGCAGTTCATTCCAGTGCCTGACCACCCTTTCTGAGAAGTAATATTTCCTAATGTCTAACCTGAATCTCCCCTGGCACAGCTTGAAACCATTCCCTCTAGTCCTCAATCATTCACGAACAGATGAAAAAATTAGGAAAACAATTTTAAGTTTTTAGTACAATTATAATCTTGGTCTAATCCCAGATTAACATTATATATTTTAAGCACTTCTAAGGATTTGAAATTCTTTTTGAAGATAGATGGTGTGATGCAGTCCTGTTGAACATCCTCTAGCATTTTATAACAGTTTCTGCTCATATTAGAAGGGTACAGAAAAACCACATCTAAATTGGGAGAGTTTGGTGGGTATTAACTTTTTGTTTTGTATATATGTATATATGCAAATATATGTTACCTCTTTAACATAAAAAAAAAAACTTCTAATTCAACATATTTCTGAAAGAAAATGTTTTCTCTTGAAAAACGTTTCTCTTGGAAAAAAAAATATGTTTTGAAATTTTCTACCGAGACAAATTTTGGTAAAGAGAGGTGTGTGGGAATGATATTTTTATGATACTTTTAGTTCTGTTTTATAATATTCCTTTCCATTCTGAAGGATTGGAGGTAAATTAAATTCTGAATTGATTGCATAAGATGATAAATGGTAATTTGAGATGAAGCAATCTAAAGTTAGTGACATTTCTTTTAAAACATCTCCTGATATATTTTAAAAAGCATATCAGTTGAGAAGATATAGACAAAAAACATTAAGCAGCACATAGAATAGTTCGAGAAAGATTGTAACTTGACACAATGTAGTTATTTTTTAAATAGTGTGACCAACACAATATTCTGAGTTAACAAAAAGGAGATAAATGCTACAGGGCATTAGAGAACAAACAACAAGATTAATAATAATAATAATAATAATAATAAAGCATAAGATTGTCTTTAGCTTTTAGCTGTTCTGTTCCTACTCAATACTTATTTTGAGCTCTCAGTCACGTCAGTGCTTCCTAATCATCTAGTGTTATGTTGGAAGCACTGCATAATAACAGAACATTAAACTCATGTTGGTATTTTTTGCATACTATGATAAAGCTAGATAAAATGATTTTGAAACTTTTGAACATTTTTCAGTTCATAAAATTTTTAAAACTTACTGGATTAACAGCCTTACCAGAGTTAATGACAGCATTAATTACAAGTCAGGCATTGTGATCAAGTTTTATGCAGTGGAAACTGCTGAAGAAAACAGACACCAGATAATCCTTTCATAAATGGTAATGAGCACTTTTGTTAAATAAAATAAGATCATAATTTTATTGAAAAAAAGAAACAACTGGAACCTTGTAAGATAAGACTATTGCACTGAAAATATATCTTGTAATTTAAATAATTATTTCAGAAAAATGCATAAAAAATCATTGTCATGATTGTTCAATGACATTGTTCATGTCAGGAAGGCTAAAAATATGTTACAAAGGATGAAAATACCTCTTCTGTATGGACAGGCCAAGAGTGCTGGGGCTGTACAGCCTGGAGAAGAGAAGTCTCCAGGAAGACCTGTTAGTGGTCTTTCAGTATCTGAAGAGAAGTTTATAACAAAGAAGGGGACAGGCTTTTTATCAGGGTGTGTAGTGACAGGACAAGGAGAAATGGTTTTGAACTAAAAGACCAAAAGATTTTGATTGGATGTAAAGGACAAGTTTTTTACAATTAGGCTGGTGAAGCACTGGAACAGGTTGTCTAGAGAGGTGGTAGATGCCCTGTCTCTGGAGATGTGCAAGGTCAGCCTGGATGGGACTCTGAGCAACCTGATCTAACTGTAAGCATCCCTGTTCATTGCAGGGGAATTGGAGGGACTAGATGACCTTTAAAGGACCCTTCTAAATCAAATGATTCTATGATTCTATGTCCAGGAAGCTTTTGGATATCTTCAAGGTGGGAGACCCCACAGTAATATCAATTTCTGTGAACATAAGAAAAATTAGCATTAATTTCTCTATAACTTTACAGGTAAAATCTCCTGCAAAATATTTAGACATTTTGCAAATGTATTTCTCTCCTTTTAAAAACTCTTTCAAGCAAATGGTTTTGCAACACTAGTATTGCTGCTTTTTCTTGCTTTCAATCTTGAAACACAAATTAACATTTAGGTGCACAATTTCCTGCAGGTTTCTGGAAAGCAGCACAATCATCCACAGGAGGCTGACATACTCAAGACGACTACCTGAACTGCTGGGCAGTAAAAATCGGGGGTTATTTCAGACCTTAGGCATCTTAGACTGAAAATAGATATAGGTAGATAGGTAGGTAGGTAGGTAGGTAGGTAGGTAGGTAGGTAGGTAGGTAGGTAGGTAGGTAGGTAGACATTTTAAATATACTGTTAAAATACTATGAATTATAAAGCAAGTATGAAAACTTTGGGAAGACCTATGCTTACTGGAAGGAATTTAGACAAAATATAAAAATATTGCACTTAAAGATGACAATTGTGTTGAGTTGAAAAGCTTTGAAACACATAAATGTTGCATTAAATGCCCACATACTTTAATTTGACATTGACTTTAATTTTAGTGCACAAACCTATCCCAATTTGTTTCATCTTCAAGTATGAAATTTCACTACTTGGCTTCCTCATCTATTTCATCTAGGAAAAAAGATCAAAAATCATTCTTTTTGATTGCCAGATATCATTTTTTTTCTTCAAAATATCCATGTAGAAGATGAGCTTTATTGTAATTAGGAGAGTACTGCATTTCTGTAGCTATTTCTGAAGGCAGAGATACAATCACTTACAAAGTGCATTGCATTCAATCACAAAACTAAACACAGCTCTCTACTATGGGCAATTTGATCTAGCTGTTGATGTCCCTGTTCATTGCAAGAGAGTTGGACTAGATAATCTTTAAAAGTCCGATCCAATTCTAAGGATTCTATGATTCTATGATTCTGTTTTCAGAGAGTAACAGATTTTAGCTAGCACAATTTTAGCGGCAAAAGAATCAAAACAGCTAAAACACTTTCAATGCAAATAGAAAATTGTCTCTCATCTAAAATATTACAACACATCTACTAATCATCATCTATTAATCAGATTAAGATATTCCTGGAATATGTATATATTTAACTTGTGACAAATGGGAGTTTGCTGAGAATATTTAATTTTCTAATCAACTACAGAGAAGCATTGTTTAGTAAGTTAGATAGAGGGTCTAGATATTGTTTATGCAAGTCTCCTCACCTCTTTACTTTCTCATAACATTTTTTCTGTTCATCCATCCCTGGTTTGTGCTTTCTTTACTGAGATACCAGTCTCAGTGGGATTTATGTCAGATTTTTTGGCATGTAATCTGTACTATATTTTACATATACTAAGTATAAAAAATATGAAAAAATATTACTTTATTTATGATAGAGATACAGAAGTCCAGATCTTTTACCCCTACAGAGCAAATAGTAGTTTTGTTTTTTATATATATATAAATATATATATATAAATATTATTGGTTTTAATAAACACAGCTTTTTTGCGTGTGTGTGTGTGTGCGAGCATGTGTGTGTGTCTGTGTATGTGATCTTCACAAATACCTGATGTTTCCATTGATTTTCTCCTTATATGGAAGGAAGTTACACTGGAAACAGGAAATATAATATTTTCAGGGCAAAATTCTGTCCTCAGCTCAGAAAGGTGGTTATCTATGTACCTATATCTATATGTATCTATAGATATAGATACATATACATAAATCTATATGTAAAATTAAGCTTCAGTTTCTTCTTTTCTTCCCAGACAGAATCACAGGAATTATGATGAGGTCTTTTTATGCTGCCAATTTATGCATAGCGGTCAGAGTGGAAACAATAATCCTTCTTCTGAAGAGTTAAAACCAAGAGTAATACTTCTTTAGAAAGGCAATTTTGCATGAAAATTAGTGCTTTTTGGGGGTAACATTTCTAATATGAGGTGCCATGGAATCAGTACACTGCAAAAAACATTCATCTTGCCTAGTATGGACACCATGGCACAGACATTCCTTTAAAACTCTACATCAGTAGTACAGTAACGTTACTTATAGTGATAACACAGCATCACCTCTGAATGAAAAATAGTCATTCTAGAAAAGTACCTTATTAGCTACGTTTGTATGCTATTCTGATTAGTGAATCACAGAATAATTGAAGAATAGTTGAGGTTGGATAGGACCTCTGAAGGACTTTATGCCCATCTACCCTACTCAAGCAGAGAAAATTTTAATTCCACTGAAAGGATTTTTAATTACATTCTAAGGCAGATATTTCCTCATTTTAAGAAGCTATCCCTCACTACTTTTTCTAGAAGGAGTCTACCATATGATTTATATGTTATTGTAGTTCTATATTATGCATGTTTTATAGAAAGAATCCAGAGATAATAATTTAACATGACAATATAGTAGGAAAGAAATACACATGAAATAGAATTTTTAATTACCATTTTCTCTAGGAGATTAAAATATTAAGGGTATGCTAGTCATATACACCAGTCTTATGGCACGATTATGCATAAGTATTATAAACATTATTTCCTAATATCTTTCAGATAAAGTATCTGGAAGTAATAGATACTGACAGCACCTGAATTAGATCAAACACTGATAGGATAATATTAAAATCCTCAGTCCATCTGCCTGGGTATTCTATTACTTAAGAAAAACACCTTGGGCCACCCTAGCCCTCGGAGCAGATTTTACATCTTTTGTAATCAGAGCCATGTGAAGTTTTCTGTTTTGTTGTTGTTTCGTATTTTATTTTTAGTTAATATTTCATTAAACTATCTTTTGAACTGTTATATTAATTACTGAAAGGACATCATGATCAAAGAATGAAGTACTATGAACTGACAATTAAAAATTAAGATCGGGTATTCCTCATATCCTCAACGGTTACAGAAATGAAAACCTTCTAACCTTTTAATTTTCAGTGGCACTTAATTCAGGAATTCAAATGTTATTTTTGTTACTTGACTTTGACTGCTTTTTCTGTTCTCACTGCTCAAAATCCAGATCAGTTCTTAAAGGTCTGCCTGGAAAACAGTTCCTGCTTATGTTGGCCACATGGTTGTATGGTTGTAGATGCTGAAATTTTTCCCTATTATTCTGTTACATTCTATTGCCATTCAACAGATGGGAGCCATCTAACAAAATGGTCATCTATTCAATGACAGGAATGATAGTTTTTTTTCTAATAATTTATATATATATGTATATATATATATATATAAACAGAACATAGGATATTCTTATGCTATTTTCTTGCTTTCTTAGATGTAAATGAAAACGATCTGTTAAAAATGTCTATATTTTTAGTTTCAACAGTATACAATAAGATTTTATTCTGAAGTAATGTCCTTTTTGATGTAGTTATAGCTCTTGAGTCTTTGCAGAAAGAAGCAGAAACATTTCCACTACCTAAACTTGAATTTCAAGCCTTAAATTAGCATGTCATATAGTTACATCAAGAACATCTTGTTTACCATATAGAAGTGGTCAAGACATTTCGTTCTCTCATCACCCTAATCTACAGTAAGATTATTAGTTTACTGTATGATAATTTAGCTAAATTAAATTTCATTGTTATGAGATGTTAAAGATGAGACTCAAACATGTATGATAAGGCATTAAATTATCTGAAAATAAAATGTAAAGTGACTTCCTGGTAAAAATCATAGCACAGCTACTTAGATAAATTTGAAAAGTTGCTGGATGTACTGATTTTGAGAGTCATAGTTCAGCAACACTTCCAAAGACAGAAAATTGGTGTTAATGAACAAAAACTCTGCAAGTAAATTGTCTGAAATAAATTGTATGCTGATTTACATACACTTTGGGATCAAATAAATTAATTTGCATTGTCTATTACATCTGCAGTGCCTTCTATGGAGCACTGTTTTATTTATGTCTATCATTATCTTGCAGATGATAATTTAAAAAAAAATAGTAAATGCTCTCATTAGTTTTCTTCTACAGTAAAATAAAAAAAAATTACTAATTATTACAATTATTTTACTCTGTTTTCAAAGCAAAATTTTACAAGTGGGATTCCTCCAATACCATTAAGTAAAACAGTGTACAACAATCAGGACTCTAGAAATAATGTTTTTTAAATAGGCTGGAGAAATGAGAAAACAGAAGTCTGATAAATTTCAAGAAATCGAAGTATCAAGTCTTCCACCATTGAGGCAACTATCTAGAAAAGAGTTCAGCTGAAATGGAACTTAGAGTCCTGATGGATTGTATAATGATCACGAGATAGCAATGAACAATTGCAGCAAAGGTGTTCAAAAGTATCTTGGGCTGTGTTAAAAGGACCATTCCCAACCAGTCAAGGGAGATGATCTTTCTTCTCTGTCCAGTACTGATAATGCCACAAATAAATTTTTGGGTCCAAAACTCTGTATAAAGAGGCATATACATACTGGAGTGAGTCCTGCTAAAGCCCATAGAAAAGATTAAGGATGTGGAGGATCTGTCACACTGAAGTAGACTGAGAAATCTGTGGCTGTTCAACCTTTAAAATAGAATGCTCAGAGAGATTACATCAATGTACATGATGAGCACAGAAGATGAACCTAGGACTGGAGGCTAAAGAAGATAGACAAATTCTTCTTAGTTCCCAGTTACAAGAAAAGAGACAATAAGAAGAAATTGAAATACAGGAAATACCATTTTAGCATAAGATTATTACTTTGTTTAAACTGAGACAGTAACTGAGATGTGGTGAGTGTTTTCTAGATAGCTTATTGTGGAGTCTCCATCTTCGGGATTTCCAGAGTCTGGCAAATGTTCACAGAGTGATTTATTTAGTCTGAATAAATGTCTAAAATTATTCAAGAAATGTGTATTTTTTTCCATCTATAGAGGGACTATAAAGTCTTGGCAGCCAATTAATAATTGACTTGTAACTTTTATGTGCATAATATCGAGTAAGATGAAACATAGAACATGGTATTGATAAGTCACTGGAGATTCCCCTTACTTGATATATATGCAGATGAGGACGTGCTGACAAAAATAACAAAAATCAACAAAATCCTAACATGTTTTCATTGGAAGCATGGATACTCTGGGCTCGATTTAATTATGTATACCTAAGCATACATTATTATTCACCCATTACGTGGGGAATATATATTTTTTTATTTGAAAAGGGATTACACTTAATATTTA